>CAUYUJ010014811.1:0-70000 GCA_963575745.1 Prorocentrum cordatum | reverse complement strand
GGGGCGCGCGCCAGAATGCGCCGCGCGCGGAAGCGCTCCCAGGGCGCGCCAGACAGCGCCGCCTTCGAGCAAGCGCGCACGGGAATGCCTTCGGGGGGCGCCACAGCGCGCCGCGAGCGAGGAGGCACGACGAGAAGCGCACTCGGGGCGCGCCAGAATAGCGCCGCGCGCGGCGACCGGCGGTTTCGCCGACGGCTGGTTCCGCCCGGCTGGTTTCGCCCAGCTTGTTTCGCCGCCCAGCGAAACCAGCGCCGTCGGCAAAACCATCTCCGTCGGCGAAAAGCCAGCTGCCGTCGGCGAAGCCAGGTGCCGTCGGCGAAACTGCCCGACCCGACCCGCCCGCCGGGGTCCGGCCGCCCGACCCCACCCGGCCGTCAGGGTTCGCGCGTGCTCGGTCGAGCGTGCCCCGCGCGTTCGCGTCGCGCCCGCCCGGCCCCACCCGCCCGTGAGGGTCTGCCCGCCCGACCCGACCCGACCCGCCCGTTCGGGTCCGCCCGCCCGACCCGACCCGCCCGTCAGGGTTCGCGCGTGGGGGCCGACCCGCCCGCCCGGCCCGACCCGACCCGCCCGACCCGACCCGCCCGACCCGACCCGCCCATTCGGGTCCGCCCGCCCGACCCCGACCCGACCCGGTCCGCCCGCCCGACCGCCCGCTCGAGCCCGGCCGTCCGACCCCCGCCGCCCGCTAGGGTTCGAGCGCGTTCGGTCGAGCGCGCTCCACATTTTAATGCCCCACCGGCCGAGCCGACCCGCCGCAGGTGACCCGCCCCTTAAGGGGCCCGCCCGACCCGCCCGCTAGGGTCCGCCCGCCCGACCCGCCCGCTAGGGTCCGCCCGCCCGACCCGACCCGCCCGCTAGGATTCGCGCGTGTTCGGTCGAGCGAGCCCCACGCTTCAATGTCCTCCCTGCCCGGCCCGACCCGCCCGTCAGGGTCCACCCGCCCGACCCGATCCGCCCGCTCGGGTCCGACGCCCGCCGCCCGACGACGACGACGACGACGACGACGACGACGACGACGACGACGACGACGACGACGACGACGACGACGACGACGGCGGCGGCGGCGGCGGCGGCGGCGGCGACGGCGACGGCGACGGCGACGGCGACGGCGACGACGGCGTCCGCGAAACCAGCGCTGGCGAAACCAGCGGGGCGAAAGCAGCTGGGCGAAACTAGCGCCGGCAACCAGCGCCGGCGAAACAAGCCGTCGGCGGAGAGTGCAAACAGGAAAACGCCATCGGGGGCGACCAAGAGAGCGCGCGTGAGCGGGCTCGCCTGGAAATGCCCTCGGGGTGTGCCAGAGCGCGCCGCGTGCGAGCGTGCACGCACGAGACCGCTCTCGGGGTAGGCCAGAGAGCGCCGCGTGCAAGCGGGCACGCGCGAAAGCGCCGTCAAGGTGCGCCAGGATGCGCCGCGTGCGAGCGGGCACGCACGAGGGCGTCACTGGGGCGCGCCAGACAGCGCCGCGCACGAGCGGGCTGGCACGGGAACGCTCTCGGGGCGCGCCAGACTGCGCCGCGTGCGAGCGGGCAGGCACGGGAGCGCCCTCGCGGCGTGCAGGGCCTGGAGCCGCCCATGCTCTGGAATCTCCCCGCTGACTTGGAGCGTGCGGGGGCTCTGAGGCGACTTCACCGGACTCTCGCGACCCCGACTCGCTCCCGAGAGGGAGGCGTCACTCTTGTACTGCGCACTTCCGCACCGCTCGGAGGCGGGCGAACCAACTCTCGCCCGCCGGCACGGCTCAATAGTGCATCTGGCACTCCGCTGGGCGCTCCCGTCGCCAGCCGATCGCTGCCTGACGATTGTCCGGGCCGACGCTCGCTCAGGAGATGAAGCGAGAGAGAGAGAGAGAGAGAAAGAGGGGGGATAGAGTGAGAGAGATGGCAAAAGAGGGTCGGGGATGGACAACACCCCCTTTGGCAAAACGGCGTTTCGTGAAGACGACCTCGGGCACCAACCAACCTGGCGGGCGCGCGCCTGGAGAATGACGGCCGCGGCGCCCTCTCGAGAACCGAAAACGGGCAACTCGCCAATCGACGTGTCAGGGTGGGGGCTCTGTCCACCCCCGAGAGAGAGAGGGATATATATAGAGAGAGAGAGAGGGAGAGAGAGAGAGAGAGAAAAGCAAAATAGGGGAAAGAGATGGAGAGAAAGAGAGAGAGAGAGAGAGAAAGAGAGAGACAGACAGAGAGACAAAGGGGACAGGGAGAGAGGGAGAGAGAGAGAGAAGAGAGGAGGAGGAGGAGGAGGAGGAGGAGGAGGAGGAGGAGGAGGCGGAGGAGGAGGAGGAGGAGGAGGAGGAGGAGGAGGGAGGAGAGGGAGGCTCCGCCTCCTGGGCCTGGTCGATCGGGGCAGGCTCGGGCCCCGACCGAGCATGCCGTCGATGGTGATGCCGACCTCGCGGGCGGGCCAGGGACAGAGCGAGCGACCCTCCTCCGCCTCCTCCTCCTCCTCCTCTTCCTCCTAACCTATCCTAATCGCTCCACCTCTGCCTTCTCTTCTCTTCTCTTATTTTCTCTTACTTTCTTTCTCTCTCTTCTTCTCTTCTCTTCTCGTCTCTTCTCTTATCTTCTCTTCTCTTTCTCTTTTCCTCCTCCTCCTCCTCCCTCCTCCTCCTCCTAGCATACCTCCTCCTCCTCCTCCTCCCTCCTCCTCCTCCTCCTCCTCCCCCCTCTGATCTATCCTAATCGCTCCTCCTCCTCCTCCTCCTCCTCCTCCTCCTCCTCCTCCTCCTCCTCCTAGCATACCTCTTACTCCTCCTCCTAACCTATCCTAATCGCTCCTCCTCTTCCTTCTCTTCTCCTTATTCTTATTACCCTCCTGATCCTCCAAATAGACACACTGATACTATATATATATATAGAGAGAGAGAGAGAACAAAAAGAAAGAGGGGTGGAGATGCCGAGAGCGAGCGAGCGAGAGAGCGCCAGCAGCCCCAGAAGCGCGGCGGGCAGTCGCGGCAGCAGGAGGAGCATCGGGAGCTGGAGGAGCATACTGCGGAGGAGCAGCAAGAACGGGATGGGCACGCAGGCCACCAGGACACTGCATACACGACTGTACAGATATACTTCCGGAAGTGGTGCTCGGATGTCACGTCTCGAACTGGCACGGTCGCGCGGAAGCCTCAAACAACAACTCGACAGCGTCGGCGCTTGAGACCAGCGCCCTGCGAGGATGGAATAGGGTGAGAAGGAGAGGGTGACAAGGAGGAGGAGGAGGAGGAAGAGGAGGAGGGGGAGGAGGGTCATCCCATCCACCCCTCTCCCCCGCCTCCAAATCTCCCATCCTCCGCTCTGTTCCCCCGTTTCCTATCATTTCTCCCCTTCCTCCTCCTCTTCCCCCACCCTGCTCCGCCCATGCTCCTCCTCCGCCCCCTCTTCATCCTCCTCCCCCTCCCCCCCCCTCCCCCTCCCCCTCCCCCTCCCCTCCACCTCCTCCTCCTCCTCCTCCTCCTCCTCCTCCTCCTCCTCCTCCCTCCTCCTCCTCCTCCTCCTCATCTCCTCCTCCCTCCTCCTCCTCCTCCACAATTACTCAATATGAAAATACTCTCCCTCTTCCCCTGATGGCGTCCGGGTGATGGCCGCGCACCCTCCGCGTACTGTTTTTTACACACAGGATGCCCGGGAAATCCCGGGAAACGACTCTCGCTGAGGCGCCGGCGTCATTTTTTCCCAAAATGCTGCTCTCGTTGAGGCGCCGGCCTCATTTCTGCTCCCGAATCGTTCCGAATCGTGCTCCCGCTGCAGCGTGGGCCTCATTTTCGGATCGGTGTTTGGCCTCCGTCGTTCAGGATGGCGTTCTCGCCCCAGCGCGGGCCTTTTCTCGCGCGCCCATCCGCCCGCCACCACCGCGCCGCACCGCCACCACCACCACCACCACCACCACCACCACCACCACCACCACCACCACCAGCACCAGCACCAGCACAGTACCAACACCACCACCACCACCACCAGCACCACCACCACCCACACCACCACCACCACCACCACCACCACCACCACCAACCACCACCACCACCACCACCACCACCACCACCACCACCACGACAACCACGCACACACGCACGCACGCACGCACGTGCACCACCACCCACTACGCACGCGCGCGCGGAGCCACAGGTCCGCTACGACACGCGTCCGCGGATAGAGAAAATCAGCGCCATGGTAAGGGATGGGAGGGAGGGGTAGGACGTCAGATATGACGCGAGCGCACCTAGCTTGTCCTCCTCCCCCTCCCCCCCTCCTCCTCCCTCCTCCTCCTCTCTCCTCCTCCTCCTCCTCCTCCTCCTCCTCCTTCCCTCCTCCTCCTCCTCCTCCTCCTCCTCCTCCTCCTCTTTCTCCTCCTCCCCCCTCATCTGCTGTCCAGGGGCAGCAGGCGGCCGGCAAGGTCGTAGCCGCAGCCGGGGGGGGCGGCTGCCGGAAGCGGGCCCTCGTCGGGCCCCGCGGGACCACCAGCAGACGGCCCGCGGCGAAAAAAGCCCGTCCCAGGGACAAACTCGAGAGCTTCGGCGGCCGAACCAGGCCTCCTCGCGTTACGAGAACAAAAAAAGAAAGAACACAATAACACAACAAACAAAGAAGTAAATAACACAACAAAAATAAAAAAAACAAAACAAACACGACGGGAAAGTTTTTCGCAATGTTCTGCTTCGGGGGGCCCTCGCCGGGCCCGGGGACCGCCCAAGAACGACTAGGGAACTCAGGAAGGAAACCGATCCTGGGGGATGTGGCGAGACTTCTGGGGACCCCGTCTTGAAGAAATCACGGCATCGGATCACTGGGGATGTCGGACGAGCGAGAGGCCTTCGGCTCAGGGCGGTCCACCAACCATATCGAGGACCCCGAACGGATAACCTCGTCGCGCGCCACGCCGTGCACGACACAAGAGAGACTGCGGCTTCCCAGCGGGAGCGGCCTCGCACCAGTCGTCACCCTCAGCTTCCTTTCAGAGTTAGGTCGGGCATGTCCCCCTGCAGGGGGATTTTGGGCGAAACAGAAAATAGTCAAACATACCCCAAAATGGTCAAACAAAAAAAACTCGTCCCCAGACTTTGTTTTGACTAATTTTGAATTTTCCCTCTGTAGAGGGACATACCCGACTTAATTTCAGGGCCCGCGCAACTCCTTTCTGAGTGGGCTGACGAGCGGGTGTGTGCGCAGGGTGGGCTGAGGGAGGGAGGCGAAGGGCGTGGCTGGGTGGGAGGGCAAGTCGAGGATGGGCAGGCGAATCTGCCGGCACACCCGAAGGACTATCTAGATGTGTGGCTGACCTTGCGCTGGACTCATCACCATGTTGAACGGAGAAATGGACTTCGTTCCCTGCAACTCTCGCGCCGGTCTCTGGGACTCCTGGTGTGCGAGATCCATCAGCGGGGATCTCGAGCCCCAGACACGTTCTTCAAAAGGCACGGCCCGAGGATCGGCTAGAACGCGTTCGAACAAAATCCCTTCAACTGCACCGTGCGAGCCGATGTGGCCCGCGGCTTAGTTTGTCCAGGCCAGCGGACCTCTTCACCGATCTTGCGCTGCGGGAAGTCCTGGACCTGAGGGGGGGGGCAGCGAGCAAACAATACCTATGTACACAAAGAACGTCGCCATGGTCGGACGAGTCCCATGTTCCCGAGAGCTTCAGCGCCGTCCTGTAGCATCCAAGGTCCCTCTGGCACTTCGGTCGTGTCGAGGCTGGCCCCGAGGCCTTGAACCCCCCCACCGAGGACGCCTCTATCGACATCCAAGAATTACCCCAGAGATTTTGTGGTTGCCTGGCCCTGTGGCACTTCAGTGTGACGCAGAGCCACGCCACTCGAGACGGTGCTGCGTGGGTGCTTCAAACGGGGAGGACGAGCACATGACAGATCATGCTGCAGAGAGCGGTGCACAACATGATACCCAAACCGTGTGTTCTCCTGGTGGTGCCACTGGGCTCCCCTGGGCCGCTAAGGGTGTGCTCTCCTGGTGACCTGCCGTGAGAGCATGGGCAGACCGACCCTCCTCAATGTCCTCGCCCCCCTCCCCATCACCCTCCACCCTGCATGTCCGCCACCTCTGCAGGACCGGACCTACTCGGCGCCACCACTCCTCGGCGTGACTCGCTCTCCTCTGCGCGCCACCGTGGGCGAGGAGCAATGAACACATTTTCTTTCAGGGGGGGTGGACCTCATGGGCTGTTCGGGATGGTCTTTTACAGGGGGTCGCGTTCTGGCCATCGGTTTGCAACACATGTTCCGCCCCCTTGGACTGTACACATCTGCGCCAGACTGCCCCCGCGCCCTCCCCGCCGCAGGCCGAGGAGACGCGCCAGCCGATGGCAACACGGCGGGGGAGAGGCAGAGAGAGAGAGAGGGAGAGAGAGAGGAAGAGAGACGGGATGTAGGCACCTCGAAAATGGGGCCCTGAGGCTTGGGCCCCCCATCCCTCAGCTCACCAACTGCCATCCCCGATAGTATATATATATATATTTCTCAAATTGTAGATGTGTAGATCTACAGAGATAGAGGGAGAGATGTACTCTGTACACATAAATGCATGTATACGTATATGCAGAAACCATGCGTAATACGTGAACGCGCAGCATATCACAATGTTCGTCTCCACTGCACCGTTGCTGCCAGCTGCGAGCGCCGCGCGTGCCCGAGGGGAAGCGACCGCGGGGGACCGGCTCGGGGGAGAGAAACCTTACGCCGCCATCGATGATAAACGATACGTCGCTGAGCTATAGGCGACAGGCCCTCGATAGCGCGCCGCGCCGCACCCCTCGCCATCGCTCGGACGTCCATTCCCTGTGCTGTTTTCAGTTTCGCGCGTGTTTTTTTTTTCGCCACATGATCAAAGATGCTCCTCGATGGTCCTCGCCGGGAAAGAAATGCACACGTCCGAGCGATGCCAAGACCCTCTCCTGGACGTGTCACGCTCTGGCGAGCACGTGCGCTCAACCTCACGGTGTGCGCTCGACTGGCCCCGCGATCCCCGCGTTCTGGAGCTCGGCGTGCGGGAGTCGACGGGTCGCAGAAGCCGCGCTCGAGCTCAAGGCTCGATCCGCCCTCCCGTCCACTCTGTCGGGTTGCACGTCGGCGTTGGCTTCGGCTTCCGCTGTGATGCCCCTCGGAACGCCATCGGGCATGCTCGCCCGAGTCGTGTCTTCGCTCGCAAAGGTGCCTCCCTCCCTCCCCCCTGTCGTCTCCTCCCTCGCTCTCGCCCCGACCATCAGGGTGGTTGGGGCGGGAGCACCAGACAAACTTTCGGTCGGGCATGCCCCCTTACAGGCGCACTGTGGAGTAGAAATACAACACACCCCGAACATATTCGGACATAGTCACAGCATATTTGAAACATCGTCCTCATACGTTTTTTGTCTGACTATTTTTGAATATTACTCCCGCAGAGGGACATGCTCGACTTAAGACAAGCTCTCGATCGCAATGGCCGATCGATGAGATGAGTCCAAGCCGGACCTTCGCTCGGACGCCTGGGCAACGAGATCGCAACAGCGCCCGGAGCAAGTGCCCGAGCCTCGGCGCATGCCCCGAGCGGTGACGTCGCACTGGGAAGTTGCCGACGGCGCGCCGCCACTGGGGCCTGAGAGCCCAAGTCGGGACTCGCCAAGCCTTCGGTCGGGCATGTCCCCCTACAGGCGGATTTTGGAAGAACGATGAAAAATAGCCAACGATATTCAAAATAGAATCGTCCCCAGACTATTTTCGGAATACTTCCGAATGCTCCTCCTGTAGGGGGACATGCCCGACTTAAGCCAAGCTTGGTGATGGTACACCGTCGCCGCCCTCCTCGGCGGCGAGCGAGGGAGGGGGAAGCGAGAGAAGGAGAAGGCGGAGTGCCTTCTCGGAAACCCTCGCGCCTTCTGAACAATTTTGTGTGTCCACGGGGAAGGCTTGGAAAACTTCCGAGAAGGCCGGGGGGGCGTACGATGCTTTCCTCCTGACGGGCCCGGGTGCCGAGCGAGAGGGAGAAGGCGGCGCGCCTTCTCGGAAGCCCTCGCGCCCTCTGGGCAGTTTAGTGTGTCCTCGAGAGGGCTTGGACAACTTCCGAGAAGGCCGGGGAGACGTACGAGCCTTCTGAGAAGGGCCGCCCCTTCTCACTGCCCCCCTAAAACAATATTCGCCGCCGACCTTCGGGAAGAGGCGCCAGTGTCGGCACCCACCAACCCGCGCAAGCGCGAGACTCGGACCGAGCACGAGTTGCCCGCCAGACAGCGAGCAGGCATGTGAAAGAGGTGCAGACCGCCACTCCTCCGTGGATTGAGGGCTGGCGGGCTGCTCCAACGGACGCAAGACCCTTGGATGCCGACGTTGGGATCTTTTGGGCGGCGGGCGACCAGTGGAAACGGCAAAGGACGGGCCGCAGAGGCAAGGACACAAGAGTACCCTGGATGAAGGTGCGGGTCCTGACTAGGCGCGTTGACTGTATCCTGGACCCCATGCCCTTCCTCTGGTGAAGCATCGGCTGGAACAGAGTGGGGGAGAATACTCTGGACCTCTGGACGCACCCCCTGGAATGTATGACAGGTTCGTGTCGTGACTATCGACGTCGGCGTTGGTTTCTGGCACTGCCCTGTCGCCCAACCTTGCACGCTCGTGAGTTTTCGATAGTGCAAATCGTTCCATCTCGGCCACCTCTAGGGCACTGGCGGCGTTCAACCCTGAACGCCCGCGCTGAGGTCGCCGCGGGTCAACGTGACACGAAAACTATCGCACTCGCCCTGGAAAAGGGTGGACCATGACAGGACGGACGACTCCTTTTCTGAGGGCCAAAGCTATCAGCCCTATGCTGCACATCAGGGCCTCCTTGCTCGACCATCGGGTACGCCGCAGAGGGGACCAGTAAGATGAGGGTGGCGCATTATGGCCCGAAGCATGTGCGCGGAAGAGGGGCAACCACGGAACGTGTCAACATAAGAATAAAGACAATGAGCACATACGAATAAAACGAAACGTGACAATGCAACACACTGAGAAGGAGAGGAAGCATGGAATCAGGGAGACTTCGTGGCCCCAGCCATGACATCCACACACCCCATAAGCTCTCGATGAGGCGCAGCTGCTGGAACGCACCCCGAGGACAGACCCATTCCAAGAGCCAACGGAAGCCTTCCGCCGTCCTCCGTTTGACGCTCACAAGTCCAGCGGCGTTGACGATTCAGCTACGCGAGCAGCTTCCTGTGCTGCTCACCACACCATCCTGACTCGACCAGCGGCGGTGGGAGGGGGCGGAAGCAGAAAAGGGAAGACGGGGAGGAGGGGAACGAGGAGGGGGGGGGGAGGAAGAGCAGGGAAGGACAAGCTGGGCACGCTCGTGCCACATCTGACATCCTCCCACTCCCGCTCACCCATTTCCATTATGCTGCTGTTCTTCCTTTCCCCCGACGCGAGTCATGGCGGGGGTCGAAGGGGGCGCTGCTAAACGACCTGTTCGCTATATTCGGCCATCGAGCCGAACGTGGGATCGCAGCTTCGTCATCGGATTTCCGTCGGTAATGGAATTGCCATCGAAACGTAGCGCGTCCTACTCGGCGTGCTCGACACTCCCGCGCCACGCGCGCACGCTGTCGCGCGCTGTCTCGCGCGGAGAAGGTCTGCTGACGCCGCGGGCGCACATTGCAGGTGACGCGCGCGAATAACGGGCCGCGCGCGCCGCGCCCCCCCTCCCGAAACAAGCGCGCGCGGCATGGGCGCCGCGCGAGGAAAAACGCTCGGGGGCATAACCGACAGCTTTCATCCTACAACGCGCGCGCGTGGGCCGCGAGGCCCCCCTCGGTCCGCGGCTCGATAGCTCGAGAGGGTCCTCGAAGACGGCGAGAAGAAGGAGCTTCGCCTCCCGTCAGACTCGCCGCCTTCAGAATCCACGGATCGACGCGCAGCCGGGCGCCGCGCGCCTCGTCGTCATGAAAGAGGGCGGTGTCCGAATAATTCGCCCCCCCCCCCCCACCTCTCATGGAAGCCCCCCGCCCCGCCGGCCCCTGCATGGCGCCATAGGGCAACCTCCACTTGGCGCGCGAGCGGCGGAGCCGATCGGTCGAGGCGTCCACGGAGGCCCAGGGCGGGAGGGCCAGCCTCGAGGGCCCCCGCCGGAGAGCAGCGATCACTTGGGCGCGAGCCCGGGGGCCACGGGCCACGTCCTGCAACCGAGGGGACCTTCGAGAACTAGTAAGGGCGACTCTCCACCTGCGCCGAAGGTCAGCGCGCAGGAGGCTCCGAGGATGGACGCCGGTCCAATCAGTGGCCTTCCCACTCTCCAGAGCTCGAAGGTACTTCGCAAGGGCGCCGTCGATCTGGCCAGTCATCTTAGCGGTGAAAACGTAGGGCTCGCTGGCGGACGGCCCAGCTTTAATGACATGCCCTGGAGATTCCACTATCCGGAGCTCGCCCATCTTGGCCCAGCCCACTCGCGCGGCAGAACACATATGTTGTAGCTCTTCCATGAGAACTAGATTCCAAGTATAGCGGCCCCCAAAATGGCGAGCTCTAGCCAGGACCTTCCCCTCCGCGCCCATGCCCCCGAATCGCTTGTTTTCGGCAGTGGAATGAAAGCATGGAGCGATGTCTCGATTCGTCTCAGTATGAGGTAGTCCTACTCGGTGTAGCCCTGTCGAGAGAAGGGCCTCGCCAGCCTCGCCACTGGGGACAGGAGCATTGTCGAACTTATCAACTGCGAAGACGCTCGTGCCGCCGCCTGCGGCCGTCGGGAAAATGCCGCAGCGGGACGGCGAGGAGCTCGAGCGGCTCTCCGCCGCTCGAGAGTCGCCTGCGTGATCTTCGCGACAATCACGGTCGGTTCTCTAAGACCCCATCCATCCCCCGCGCCCGCGTCGCACCGCCGGATTTCTGGAGTCTCGCCAGGGTGCCGCCCCTCCTTCCAGGAGTCCCAGGAAAACGGCCGCTCGCGCGGCGCGGCGCAGAAAGGAAGGAACATCTCGTCCGCGCACTCACTCCTGCCGAGACTCGTCTTCTGGTTGCGAATGCGTTATGCATATCGTGCAAATTATTGATCTGGCTAGCTTTGTGTTGTCGCAGCCTGGCGCCTATGCGAAGTTGGACAGCGAGGGCGCCCTCGCGCCAACGCGGAGGCAGAAAGCCGCGAAATCCGGCCAGCCAGCGCGGGGAACGAGCGGCGGGCCCTCGCCGCAGCAGCGCACAAACACAAAAAACAAAAACAAGCAACTTCCAGCAAGGGCAAAACACGCGCAACCATCGCCCCCGCCCCTGGCCCTTGCTTCCCGTAGAACTTGAAGGGCAGATGCCCCGCGAGAGAGGGCCTGACCTTCGGGGGGCGTTTCAATGACCGAGGATCACCAGTGAAGAACTCCCTGGTGTTCACCTGCAAGAGAGGGGGTCAGTTCTCCGGCGCGTTCGGCGCCGAGGCCCTGTCTGGGTTCCCCAGCGCGAGGAACGCAGCTAGCTTCGGCGGCCATGAGGAAGACGGGAGGCTCCAAGGGGGTGGGTACTGCTCTGCGTTTGGGTCTCTTTTTGAGGAGCCTCCGGGTCTGCGTCATGTCCACTTCTCAAAACCAAACTGATCCATGGACGTGGGTTTGAGGAACAGCTCAGACGCGAAATCAATCTCGGTGGCCTGCACCCCTCCATTATGTGGAGATCCTGCTGAATCGTGTTGACAATCTTTTCTGGCCGACTGTGCTTGCGGTGCGCAGTCTCTACGCTTGCGGGGGCCTCCGCAACGCTCGGCCAGCAAGAAGCAGAGGTGATTAACTTAACCAGATCGGTGGCGTCGAGCTGCGTCGTGCATTTCGGTCTCGATACGTCGTCTTCGCTCGGCTCTCTATGTCGTCGCATTCGTCTAAGTCCGCGTCGTATCTCACGTACATCGGCGTACTCGGGAAAGCCGACCGGTTGAACTCTGAGAACCTCCTCATATCAATCTCCCTGGTAGCGAATTCGCTCGCGAGCATCAGCTCGCAGTCGCACGAGCTTATCACGGCGTGCACGCATTCGATCGACATCAGGCGGTACCTCCTTGGGCTGCGCCTGAAAAAAAGCGGGAAGCACAATCGCGGACCTGGTCGATCCAGCACTGCCAATCTGCATCTAGATCGCCGTTTTGGTTGCGGCGATTCAGGTCGAGACACTGTCAGAACTGAGCCTCCAGAGCCTCTTGGAATTCGAGTCTTTGGATGCGGAGCGCCATAACGAGTCGATCCCGATCCCACCGAATCTTGGGAGCCTCCTGGAGACCCCGGTGCTGGAAGACCGTGAAGTCCAAGATTCAGGGGACGTGATCGCAGGGCCTCGCGTCGGGGATCCGCTGGGGTCTTCTAGCCGTTCTCCAGGGAATGATGCACTTTCGGATTTGGTCCTGTAGTGCCACGAGGGCAAAGATTTGGTCGGCCGTGCTGCTACCCCCCTCGTTGCAAAAGTAGATGGGGCCCGCCTCTGGGCAGAAGGAGCCTACATCTATGAAGTCCTGCGGCACGATCAGCTCATCCCAAATCATACTGCCGATCATAGACTGGCTACTCAGGTGGATCTCTCCTACGTCGGGGACCATCTCATACCTGCCCGTGATCTGGATGCCTGGCAAGATAAAGCGGCCATTGCGGTACCTGAAACTCGTGCTGAAATCTCCCACTACGAGAGGCGTCGATCGGAAAGGTGTTCTATTCTTCTGCTCCAGCATCCAGCGCACGAACTGCTGAGAGCCATGCTCAACCGCACGACGGCGTCGGGCCAGAGGAGGATGATCATGAGATCCGTCGAACCCCGCACGATTCGAACAGAAAGTCCGCGACCCTGTGCACTAGCAGGAGGCGTTTGCATATCACGAGCGCGCTGACGACGGAAGCTCCTACCAAACATCAGCATGCATCCCGCCGATGTATAACTGATCCACAGCGGCTCGAAGTCGAGTCCCCGGGAGTGCGGCGACATCGACATACTTTTCTTCCCACATGCTCTGCATCCTGCCAATCTCCACGAGCGACAGAAGACTGTATGTACAGTGCCAGCCTGGGTCCCAATGGGCCCCAATGGGCGCGTGCGGCTCCCAGGGTCCTCGCCCCGTGGAAGCTTGGGGAGGCCCAAAGAATGTGTAAAGGAAGCGCAAATGGTGCAATTGACGGATGCTGCATGGGGAGAGGGTGTTTACTGGGGCAGCTAGGAGGGAGAGGAGGGAGGAGGGAGGAGGGAGAGGAGGAGGGAGGACGTGGAGGAGGAGGAGGAGGAGGAGGAGGAGGAGGAGAAGGGAGAGGAGGAGGAGGAGGAAGAGGAGGAGGAGGAGGAGGAGGAGGAGGAGAGGAGGAGGAGGAGGAGGCGGACGAGGAGGACGACGACGAGGAGGAGGACGGGGAGGGAGGGAGAGGAGGGGTAGGAAGGAGGAGGGAAAGGAGGGAGAGGAGGGAGAGGAGGGAGGAGGAGGAGGAGGGAGAGGAGGTGGGGGACGTGGAGGAGGGCGGGGGAGGTGGAGCAGCCCCCACATTTTGTCGACCATCCCACGCGGACCACGCCGCCCACCGGGCCGAGGGGGAGGGCGGCACCGCCGCCGCCAGCGGAGACCTCCGCGCCCTCCAGGCGGAACTCCTCCGGAAGGGGGAGGGGGAGGAGAAGGAGGAGGAGGAGGAGGACGAGAAGGAGAGGAGGAGGAGGAGGACGAGGAGGAGAAGGAGGAGGAGGACGAGGAGGAGGAGGATGAGGAGAAGGAGGAGGACGAGGAGGAGGAGGAGGAGAAGGAGAAGGAGGAGGAGGAGGAGGAGGAAGAAGAGGAGGATGAGGAGAGGAGGAGCAGAGGAGCAGGAGGAGCAGGAGGAGGAGGGAAGGGGGAGGGGAAGGGGAGGAGGATGAGGATGAGGATGAGGATGAGGATGAGGATGAGGATGATGATGATGATGATGATGATGATGATGATGATGATGATGATGATGATGAGGAGGAGGAGGAGGAGGAGGAGGGGGGGAGGGGGAGGGGGAGGAGGAGGAGGAGGAGGAGGAGGAGGAGGAGGAGGAGGAGGAGGAGGAGGCCCCGCCAGCACTGACGGCGGCGGCAGGCCTGGCTCAAGCGATCAAGCGGGTCTCCCCCAGCTGCCCGCAGGAAGACAGGTGCTCCAGACTCAGGGCTGACTGCTGCCTTCGAGTGGGCCTCCACAGACCAGAAGAAGAAGAAGAAGGAACATCGGCATGCACGCAAACTGTTGGCGCTCCGCGCGGCCTTCTTGGCTCTGCGCTGGGCCCCCCTCTCTGGCGCGCGGAGCGCGCCAAGGGCGGCGCCGGACACGCCGCCGGGGGGGCCCAGCGCGGATCCGAGAAATCCGCGCGGAGCGCCAAAAGTTTATGTTTATTGCGTCTGCTCTTCTTCGACAATCGGGGATGTACAGTAGAGGGAGGTGCATCCTCGAATGGGGGAGCGTCCCGACCGCCCGTCCGGGGCGTGCACCCCCGAGTTTCCCCATTTCCTCTGAGCGACCACTGCTCGTGGGGAACCTCTGTCGGCGGTGGGCAAACCTCCCTTTGGGAAGCCTCCCCTTAGTGAAAACGGCCTGGGGCCGAAACCGACGGACCTGGGCCCGCAAAGATGACGGCCGCGACGCCCTCTCGCGAACCGACAACGGCCAATTCCTCAATCGACGGGTCAGGGTAGGAGGTCTGTCCACCCCCGACTCTGGGATTGGGGCGCGAGCAGTGCTGCTTGAGCATGCACCTCCGAGAATCCGTCCGGATGCCGTGGAACGTCATTGCGCCCACTTCCCTGGCGCGCGGAGCGCGTTCGGGGGCGCCGCCGGGGGCGCCGCCGCGGAGCGGGGTGGGCCCCGCGCCGATCCGAGCAGTCTGCGCCGAGTTTCGAACGCTTATTCCCCAAACAGTGCTTGCTCGTACGCGCTCCCAACTTACTAGTGTTACTAAAAGAACGGATGTGTGTGTGTGTGTGTTTGTGTGTGTGTCTGTGTGTGTGCGTGTGTGTGTGTGTGTCGGGGTTTCAACTGGTGCCGCATCGTTGCCGCCTCGTGCGCTGGGTGGGAATGTCAGGGTTCTGGATGCTGCCTGGCTGGTGCCTCTTCGATGCCGCCTCGTGCGCTGGGTGGTGTCGGCAGGTGCCGCCTCGTTGCCGCTTCGTGCGCTGTGTGGGTGTGTCGGGGTTTCACATGGTGCCCAGTTGGTGCAGCCTCGTTGCCGCCACGTGCGCTGGGTAGGTGTGTGTCGGGTTTTGACCAGTGCCTCGTTGGTGCCGCCTCGATGCCGCCGCGTGCGCTGGGTAGGTGTCTCGGGGTTTCGGCCGGTGCCTGCTTGGTGCCGCCTCGATGGCGCCTCGTTCGCTGGGTGGGTGCCTCGGGGTTTCGGCTGGTGCCGGTGGGTGCCGTCTCGTTGCCGTATCTCTTGCCACATAGCTTTCACCATACAGCCACAGTGAAATTACTTCTATTTGGGGTTCACGCTGGCAAAGACGTTTATGCTTTATGCAGATTGTCTTCGTCGAGCGCTGGCACAAAATGCTCAATGATCTGGGCCGCCCTGAATGGGATGAATATACGCTGTAGACGGGAACTGCGGGTTTCTTGCCAATTTGCACCTCCATCCCGCGGAAGAGCAACAATTTCTGCAACGTTCTTGCACCTTACTGAGCGCCGCCGATATACCCGTTACTGTGTACAGTCTCGGTGGCGATGACCGTGGAAGTAGCGGGGCTGACCTGGTGCGAAGGAAATAACACGTCCGAAATTAGGACACCACACGTCCGAATTAGGTGATGGCCAGCGAGGGGGCAAATGACAAATGCATGTACTTTATTCTCACAATCCGCCCGTGGTCTGATAAGCCATTCCGTGAGTGGCCCAATACTGGTGAAATTGGCTCTTTGGAAGATCGCGGATGAGAAGCGCCTCAGACGGGATCCAGGAGTCCACCAAGACTTCGATCCAAAGCTAAGGTATTTCCCATTGAGTGACGCAACTAGAGGAACCCAAAACGGCATAAACATAAACTGTTGGCGCGCCGCGCGGACTTCTTGGATCTGCGCTGGACTCCCGTCTCTGGTGCGCGGAGCGCGACTGAGCTTCCTCCCCTGGCCGTCCCTGACCCACCTCCGCCTTTGCGTCCTCCACCTTTGGCTCCTCCTCGCCCTTTACCTCCACCACCCTTGGCTCCTCCTCGTCCTCCTCTATCTGACCCATTCCGCGTTGATTTGTCCTCGTCTCCTTCTGCATTCCCCCCTGGGAGATCACGAAAGCTGGGCGGGGTAGCCAGCCCTGCCAGGCCGCGGGCGTGCTGACGGCCCAAATTCTGAAACAGCTGACCCTGCGGCGAGAGAAGAAGCATACGTACCTGGATTCAGACGGTGTCCGAGACTATGTCCAACTTCGTGGGAATTGCCAGGTACAAATTTCTGGAGCCCCCCACCACAACCTAGAAGTGAGCGATGGGGGTAATCAGGATGTCACCGACCCGCGCAGAAACGTCCCCGATCTTTTAATTCCAGCCGTGGCACGTCCATCCAAGCTTCCGCCACAGAGTTCCCAACACAAAAGTCACCAGCCTCGAGACGACGGCCCCTGAGATGGAATTGCATCCTTTTTGCTAGGTCGCCTCTCGCAATCATCGGCAACATTCGGCAAAACAAACAGAGACTGCAAGCCCGGCCCTGTCCCCACCCCCCAGCCTGTGACCATGACCTTTCACTTGCTGCCCCTCTTGTTTTGAGCAGGGACCGACCGTCCCGGCAGTTCTATAGGCCTACCACGACATGTTCGTAGAACCCAACATGTTCGAAGAAGAACAACAATTATCCTCGAATGGAAATCCGATGTATGAAAACAGGACGGTCTGAACCAGAATGAGCTGATTTCGCCGGCGCTGGTTTCGCCGGCGCTGGTTTCGCCGGCGGCTGTTTCGCCGGCGGCTGGTTTCGCCGGCGGCTGGTTTCGCCAGCGCAGGTTTCGCCGGCGCTGGTTTCGCCGACGCGAGCGGGTCGGGTCGGGCGGGCGGACCCTAGCGGGCGGGTCGGGTCGGGTCGGGCGGGCGGACCCTGACGGGCGGGTCGGATCGGGCGGGCGGGACATGAAAATGTGAGGGACGTTCGACCGAGCACGCGCGAACCTTAACGGGCGGGTCGGGACCCTAGCGGGCGGGACGGGTCGGGCCGGGCGGGACAGCAAAGTGTAGGGCGCGCTCGACCGAGCACGCTCGAACCCTAACGGGCGGGTCGGGTCGGGCGGGCGGACCCTGGAGGCCCTAGCGGGCGAGTCGGGCATGGTCGGGCAGAACATTCACGTGTGGGGCGCGCTCGACCGAGCACGCGCGAACGATAACGGGCGGGTCGGATCGGGCGGGCGGGCCCTAGTGGGAGGGTCGGGACGGGTCGGGCAGGCGGACCATAACGGGCGGGTCGGGTCGGGAGGGCGGGACATCAAAGTGTGGGGTATGCTCAATCGAGCACGCGCGAACCCGATCGGGCGGGTCGATTCGGGCGGGCGGACCTTAACGGGCGGGTCGGGTCGGGCGGGCGGGACATGAAAGTGTGAGGCACGCTCGACCGAGCACGCGCGAACCCTAACGGGCGGGTCGGGTCGGGCGGGCTAGCGGGCGGGTCGGGTCGCGTCGGGCGGGCCTTAACGGGCGGGTCGGGTCGGGCGGGCGGGACATTAAAGTGTGAGGCGCGCTCCACCGAGCACTCGCGAACCCTAGCGGGTTGGGTCGGGCGGGCGGAACCTAGCGGGCGGGTCAGGTCGGGCAGTTTCGCCGACGGCAGCTGGTTTCGCCGACGGCAGCTGGCTTCGCCGACGGAGCTGGTTTCGCCGACGGAGCTGGTTTCGCCGGGCGGCGAAACCAGCCGGTCGAAACCAGCTGGTCGAAACCAGCCAGGCGGAACCAGCCGTCGGCGAAACCAGCGGTCGCCAACCAGAAATCTTCTAGGAACAATTCGTGCAGACACCAACAGGAGCTTAGAACATCCTTTGCCACTGCTTGATTGTTCCGCTCTGAGACCGTCGGGCCGCAGAACGGACTTGGGATCGGGCCCGCTCGGACGCCGAACGGGGCCAACTCCCACACCTTGTTGGATGTCAGTATTCGGCCCACTCCAGCGGGCTCCGACGGGACCCCCAATGCACCCCTGCGCACCCGACCGGCCAGAGCGTCTCTCCTACGTTGGACGCCCGAGTTACCCCGGCTCACTGCTGCCTGGGGTAACTCCGGTCCGGGCCCCCGAGGCGCGAATCAGTAGTTACCCCTGACTGCCCCCAGCCCTGATGATTCGGGGGGGTTGGAAGCCAGAGTCGGGGGTGGACAAACCTCCCTTTAGTAGACCTCCTCTTAGTGAAAACGGCCTGGGACCGAAACCGACGGACCTGGGCCCGCAAAAAGTACGGCCGCGCCGCCCTCTCGCGAACCGACAACGGCCAATTCCTATCGACGTGTCAGGGTACGGCAGGTCCGTGCCGTGTCGACCTGGGCGTTGGTCCCTGACGCCGCGAGGATCGTTCAACCTTGAACGATCGGCCATTTCCGTAACGTCCGATCGTTCAACATCGACCGATTCTGGGCCTCCGCCGGCATTCAATGTTGAACGCCGGCGTCGGGGTCGCCGCTGGTCGACACGACGCAAACCTACCGTAGGAGGTCTGTCCACCCCCGACAGGGTTGTCCGGGAGAACTGCGGTCATGGGGTAAACTCTGGCTCGGGCGCCCGAGGCGCGAACAGGCAGCCCTGTCCGCCCCCCGCCCTGACGGTTCGGGGCTCTGGCTGCGCTCTCGAGGGGCAACTCCCTGCCGCCGCGCGCTCGGCGGCGTGGGGGGCCGAAGGTCCTGCATCTGCACGCTGCCCACGGGTCAGGGGAAGCACGGGTGGCCCCGGCCCGGGAGCACCGCCGCTGGGGAGCCTCAATAACTGCACGCTCCCTGCGCCTCCCCCCTTCCTCCTCTTCCTCTCCTCCTTGTTGACTGGGTGCGCGGGGAGGAAATGATCTATGTTTTGGTTTCCTTCTCTCTCTCTGTCTCCCTCTCTCTCTCCCCGTCTCTCTCTCTCTATCTCTCTCTTTCAGTGTTTCTATCTCTCTCTCTCTCACTACACATACACACATGTATAATCCCTGCCCCTATCTTTATTTTGAATATATATATATATATATATATATACATCTACACGTAGTTATCTGTGGGCCCAGGGACGCCGCCACGGGCGACAGCGCCCCGAAGCTGGCACCGTCCAGCCGCGGGGCTGCTTCCGAGCAGCGCGCCAGCCCGACAGCACAGCGCTCCCTACCCCCGCCCAAAGCGGGGGCCCGCCCAATTGAGCAGGGACCGACCGTCCCGGCATTCCTACAGGCCTACCACGAAGTGTTCTTAGAACCCAAAAATGTTCTAAGAACAAGAACAATATTCTTAGAACGTAAACCCGATGTGATAAAACAGAGCAGACTCCGCCAGAAATGTTCTGAGAACATTTCGTAGAAACCACAAAAGGTTCTCAGAACATTGTTTGGTGGGGCTATGGGCGAGCCCAGACGCTTCGCCACTGCTTGACCCAACAACCGGCGGCCGCCACTCCCGGCCATCTGGCTTCCTAACCTTATAGTGGGCCCTGGAAACGACAGGGCCGTTTGTATTCCCGATTCCGTCGCCGTTGCTTTACCAGTTCCGGCCCCGGTTCCAATCCTGGAGCCGTTGTTGTTGCCGTTTCCTGTCGCCGTCTTTTCGCCGCTTCCAAGATCAAGATACACCTTTTCGGAAACGGTGACAAAACCAGCTCTGCCGTTTCTGGGGCCCACTAGGTTCCTGACTGGTTCAGGACATGGCCCCCCCTGGACCTATCAACCCCGTCGCCCGGGGCCAGCTGTTTGTCCCGAGCAGATGCTTGACGGTGCGGCGATCCGAAACGGGCCCTCCCAGAGGCCGAACCATCTTGTATGCATAGATGTAGAGAGAGATGGAGAGAAAGATAGAGATAGAGAGAGGAGTGCATGTGTACATATGTAGAAGAACGCGGACACGATAAGCTCGATTTTTCGCGACGACCAGACCTGAGGGGATGTGCAAGGCGGGGATGTATCCACAGCCGCCGCATCGGTCTTTGGACACACATGCACGCGGTGGATATTAACACATCTAGCCCTCCCCCTGCCCGAAGATGTTGACATCCACCGCCGTGCACGAAGTCTGGCGGCGGCGACAGCGACCGGCGACGGCGACGACTGCCACGACGACGACAAATACGATGACGACGACCTGCGACGACGACGACGACGACGACGCTGACGGCGACGGCGACGGCGACGACGACGACGACGCGGCGACGGGCGACAACGACGACGACGACGATGACGACAACGACGACGACGTCGACGACGACGGCGACAGGCGACGACAACGACGACGACGCCGACGACGACCACGTCGACGGCGACGAAGATCGATCCCCCAGGCCCCAGGCGCCCTGGCGGTGGCTTTATGGCCAAGTCCCCGCGGGGGGGGGGGCCGTTCTCCGGTGCTCGGGAACGGGAGACAGGGCACGCGGGCCGAAGAGACGTGCGACCTCCGCGCACCTCCTGGGCCCGCAGTTGGACGCCTCCCAGATTGGGTCGGAGCAGATGGGGTTGGAGGATCGCGCCGCATCGTCGATGCATCGGCGACGCCAGCGTGGAGAAAATCGGGCATGGCATCGAGCCGCATCGGCGATGCATCGGCGATGCGGCACAACCCTCCGGCCCCATCTACTCGGACCCCATCTGGGAGGCCTACAGTGCCATTTTTTATACATGCTCCGCGTGCGGATCATGTACTAAAAATGCAGGGATTTAGTATTAAAAACAACGATGAGTTCATGCACAAATTTATTCATAAATCAGTCATGTATTAAGAATCCTATGTTTTCAAAAATCCAATGTATGAAAAACTGCACTGTAGGGCAATGGCAGTGGAGAGGCCGCTTGAGCCCCTTCAGGGCCACCCTCCTGCAACGCTCGAACCCCCCACGTCAGCTGCCCCCCCCTTGCACCATGGCGCCACGCCAAGGCCTGGCGCGCGTGCCCCGAGGCTTTGTTCTTGCTCGGCTTCCGCGCATCTGCCCATGAATGTTGTGCCGGAGTGCCTTCTTGCTGCTTGACATTTGGCCGCTGCGCCGTCAGGGCCAAGACGAGGCCAGGACGAGAATACAATCGGGCGAGGGTAAATGGAGAACCTCTGAGATCCCGCGGTTCTGGAGCCTGTCTCGGGCACCGCGGCCTTCTCAGAGCGTTCCGGACGCAGCGTTCCGGCAGGCTTTGAGCCCGTCCTGGAACGCTCTGGAACGGACTGATCCCCGCCCTGGCCCCGTCCGAAGGGCGCGGCTTTCGGCCAGTCAATGGTTTAGAGGCCTCCTAGATGGGGTCCGAGTAGATGGGATCGGAGGACCGCGTCGCATCGCCAATGCATCGGCGACGTCGGCGGTGCATCGGCGACGCCGGCGTGGAAAAAATCGGGCCCCACATCGAGCCGCATCGCCGATGCATCGGCTATGCGGCGCGATCCCCCGACCCCTTCTACTCCGACCCCATGAGGCAGTCCTAGATTTAGCTCGGGCCTGTCTTCCCTAAAGGCGAAGTCTGGGCGGAAAATAACAAAATATTGAGCAGGGACCGACCGTCCCGGCATTCCTATAGTCCTACTACGAAATTTTCTGAGAACCCAGGTATTTTTTAAAGAACAAAAGCAATGTTCTTAGAACATAAGCCCGATGTGTTTAAACAAGACAATTTCACCCAGAAATGTTCTAAGAACATTTCGTGGAAACCACCACAGGTTCTTAGAACATTGTTTGGTAGGGCTCTAGGCGAGCCAGGACGCTTCGCCACTGCTTGAACAGATTCACTAAGATTCAAAAACAATCGAAAAGTCGTCCCCAGGTTATATTTGTACTGTTCTTGAACACTCCTCCTGCAGATGGACATGCCCGACTTGCTCCTAGATGGCTGCCGGCCGCCCGAGGCTGCTCGGATGCGGCGGCGCTCCGGGGCCGCGGGCCGTCTTGTGCCTTCCCCCCCTCCCGGGGGCGGCCAAAAGGGGGGAGTCTCCAACCCTGACCTTTCCAAGAGGGCTTAAAAATAACACCAGGACATCGACGTTCTAAATCCTGTCGAGGTTTGAGGCAGTCCAGATAGGTTTATAGGTCTGGAGTGTTATTTTTTGGCACTCTGGAAAGAGAGGGGGGGGGGCGCAAATCATAGCCGGCGGCAGGTGTGCGGCCCGCGAGGAGGGGGGGCCAGGGACGCCACGAAAGCAGAGGAGGCGGCCTGACATCTGGGGAAATGTCATGGCCCACGCCATGATACCCACCCCCCCTACAGTGAAAAAGTATAGTAAGGACGCGTGGTAAGGACTCAAGACCCTTGGAGGCCGAAGTTGAAATATTCTGGGCGGCAGGCGGCCTAACCCGTCCCCGTCCTTGACGAATTGTCGTCGGGCAGGCAAGGACCCAAGGGTACCCTTGGAAAAGTCGATTGTCTTTACTATGCGCGTTGACTGTAGTCATCACGAAGAAGAACAAACGCCACAAACATACACTGTTGGCGCTCTGCGCGGAATTCTTGGATCTGCGCTGGACCCCTCTCCCTGGCGTGCGGAGCGCACCAGGGACGGCGCCGGAAGCGCCGCCAGGGGGGTCCCAGCGCGGATCCAAGAAGTCCGCGCGCAGCGCCAGCAGTTTATGTTTATGGCGATCCTTCTTCTTGTTCGGATCACCTCCCTCTCGGCGGTGGACAAACCTCCCTTTAGCAAACCTCCCTTTTAGTGAAAACGGCCACTCCCTTAGTCGACGTGTCAGGATAGGAGGTCTGTCCACCCCCGACCCTTATGTCGGACCTGTCCCCCTACAGGGGGATTTTCGACGGGGAAAAAAAATACCCCAAAAATACACCCAAAAAGGCCACAAAAATACCCCAGAAATAGTCCCCAGACTATTTGTGGACTATTTGTTCTACTTTTGGAATATTTCTCTTATTTTTCGTCGAAAATCCCCCCTATAGGGGGACAGGCCCGACTTAAGCCTAGGGCAATGGCAGTGGAGCGGCCGCTTGTGCCCCTTCCGGGCCGCCCTCCTGCAACGCCGCTCGAGCCCCCCACGTATGCTGCCCCCCCCCCCCCCTTGCCCCCTGGCGCTACGCCAGGGCCTGGCGCGCGTGCCCCGAGGCTCTGCTCTTGCTCGGCTTCCGCGCACCTGCCCATGAATGCTGTGCCGGAGTGCCTTCTTGCTGTTTGACATTTGGCCGCTGCGCCGTCAGGGCTAAGACGAAGCCAGGACGAGAATACAATCGGGCCCCCAAAATAGTAAAAAAAAAAATACCCCAAAGATAGTCCCCCGACTATTTTTTGGGACTCTTTGTGGGGTATTTTTTTTTATTTCTCGTCGAAAATCCCCCCGTAAGGGGGGCAGGCCCGACTGAACCCGACCCTCTCTGCCGCCCCCGAATGGTGCCGTAGGTCTTGGAGGCCCGCGCCGGGTCGCCGGGGACGACGGCGGGGCCCAGGCGCTCGACCTCGGCGGCGCGGCGCGCGCGGGTCGTCCGGGCCCTCGCGCTCGCCGCCCTCTCGCGGCGGGGCGCCCCCTCGCTCGCCGTCGCTCGGAGCCCCCTTCCCCTCCTTCTCCTCCTTTTCCTCCTCCTCCTCCTTTTCCTCCTCCTCCTCCTCCTCCTCGTCCTCCTCCTCCTCCTCCTTTTCCTCCTCCTCCTTCTCCTCCTCCTCCTCGTCCTCCTCCGATCGCCCAGCCCTTGCGCGTCGCGCCCCGAAATCCGCAGGAAGGGCCAGGCTTGCGCGTGCTTTGCTGCTCGGTGGCCCAGGCTGCTCCTCGAGGGACCCCTCGCCGAGAACAAAAAGCACACGCTCGAGCGGGGCCACGCCCTGGTCGGGGGTCGTCCGCCGACGGCCTCCCCGATTCGGGGCGGCGTCGGCAGGGGGGGTCCAGTGGACGGTCCAACCAACAGTGAAGGGGCCCAATGGACACACAAATTACTCGACGCGGGGCTCCCCATATGTGCATATCATTATCTTGGTACGTCTTTCTATGGATATCTGTCAATGAGCGCCTGTGTGCGAGGGCGAACCGCTCGCTCGAGGCATTCACACAGTCTGCAAGCATGAGTGCGACCAATGGCAAATCTAAGAGCGACTGATTCTGAGTGTGAGTTTAATCTGGGTGCGATTGAGCCTTGGTTTGATTGGGTATGCGTGTGAGTAAATATGAGCGCGAGTGCGTCTGTGTGCGAGTGGGTCTGAGTATGGACGAATCTGAGTGTGAGCCAGTCTGTGATTGAGCGGATCGTAGCATGATGAGTCTGAACATGAGTGAGTCTGGGCTTGAGTGGGTCCGAGTGTGAGAAAAAGTGTGTGTTAATGAATATGAGTGCGAGTGAGCCGAGTGTGATTGGGTATGGATGTGAGGCACTCTGAGTGTGAGCCGGTCTGTTTGAGCGGACCGAAGGGTGATGAGTCTGAGCAGGAGCGAGTCTGAGTATGAGTGGTTCTGAGCGCAAGTCTGAGTGTGAATAAGTTTAAGTATGGATCTGAGCGAGTCTAAGTGCGAGTGAGCCTGCGTGGACTGGGTCTGAGTATGAGTGAGCATGAATGCAGAAGAGTGAAGGAGAGCGGAGAGCGAAGGAGAGTGGGGCGTAAGCGTTTGAGTAAAACCTAAAGCCTTGGAACATCGAACCTCGATCGCCTGGCCCTGGCTACTCGAGTTGCCCACGTCCTCCTCCTCCTCCTCCTCCTCCTCCTCGTCCTCCTCCTCCTCCTCCTCCCTCCTCCTCCTCATCATCATCATCATCATCATCATCATCATCATCATCATCATCATCATCATCATCATCATCAGCATCATCATCATCATCATCATCACATCATCATCGTCATGGTCATCATGGTCATCATGGTCATCATCATCATCATCATCATCATCATCATCATCATCATCATCATCATCATCATCATCATCAGCATCATCATCATCATATCATCCCTTCCTGCTTCTGCTCTACCGTGTTCATGCTGTCCTCCTTCTCCTCCTCCTCCTCTCCTCCTCGTCCTCTGCCTCCTCCTCCTCGCTTCCTTCTTCTCTTCCTCCTCCTGCTCCTCCTGCTCCTCCTCCTCCTCCTCCTCCTCTTCCTCCTCCTCCTCCTCTTCCTCCTCCTCCTCCTCCTGCTTTTCCTCCTCCTCCTCCTCTTCCTCCTGCCTCCTCCTCCTCCTCTTCCAAATCTGCTCCGAAAGCGAAACATGCTGGAAGAGAAAATTGCCAAACCGCCTGAGACATCCCCACCAAAATTCCGCGAACGAGACCCCGTGATAACGCCCCCGCCGCTCCCCTTAGAGTGCTGAGACAGGCGAATCGCCTGAGACATCCTCCAAATCTGCACCGAAAACGAAACATGCTGGAGCAGAAAATGGCCAAACCGTTTGACATCCCCACAAAATTCCGCGAACGGGACCCCGTGATAACGCCCCCCGCCGCCCCGGTTAGGAGTGTTGAAGCCACAGAATCGCTCGCATGGGACATCCTCAACATCAGTGTGTGTGAGTCATCTGATGAGTGGACCGAGTCTGAGTGGTGAGTTGCTCTCGGGGCCGTCTAAGTGATGACTGAGTCTGAGTGATGACTGCGTCTCAGTGATGAGTGCGTCTGAGTGATGACTGAGTCCGAGTGAAACTGAGCATGAGGGAGTCTGAGTGATGAGTGAGTCTGAGTGATGAGTGAGTCTGAGTGATGATGAGTGAGTCTGAGTGATGAGTGCGTCTGAGTGATGACTGAGTCTGAGTGATTGATGAATGAGTCTGAGTGATGAGTGAGTCTGAATGATGAGTGAATCTGGATGATGAGTGAGTCTGAGTGATTGAATGAGTCTGCGTGATGAGTGAATCTGAGTGATGAGGAGGGAGGAGGAGGAGAGGGTGAGTTCCTCCGGCGCGGTCCGCCAATAACAAGAATCCCATCTCAGGAGATGGGGAATAAATACACACACACACACAAACAAACATATTCCCCATATTCTCCCGTGTATTCTGGGTTTCTGTCTTCCCCCCCACTTCCCATATTTACCCCTATTCTCTTGGGGATCGACGACTCATTGTGTCTGTGTGTTTCTTCCCCTCCGTCGCCCTTCGGATCTTCGCCTCCGGTCCCTGTCCGCGGCGTACCTTTGCTTGTGCAAGCTCCTCGGCACCGCCTGCACCCCGGTCCGCCCGCTCCGGCCGCCTCAGGCCCCGCCCGCCTGTGCCCTGTCTCCCCAATTGGAGCTGTGCGTCGCCAGCCTAGCTTTTAGCCGAAGAGGTTCGCTCTCGCCCCGCAGACCAAAAAAGTGTGTTTCTTCCCCTCCTGACAAGAGTCGGGGAGACGTAAGACCCGGGTACGGGGGACTCGGAAATCCCCGACGAGGTCGTCAAAAAAATGACGAGGCCGAGCCTGCATTTTGACGAGGCCTCCCGCTGCAGATATCCCACGAAACTCCTCCCCTCGTCAAAATCCGAGTCGCGGTCGTCAAAAAACGATGGCGAACCCGAGTCCTGGCAAACCCGGGTCTTACGCTCCCCCGAAAGAGGGGGGCTCGCAGCGCATGGCCCGAGGGGTGTGCAGGGGCGAGCGGAGGCAGCGAGACGCCGCCAGGCTCCAGCTCCGGGGGACGCTCCTCGCGCGCGCCCTGCGCGCGCGGAGGGCCGAGAGGAGGCCGTGCCGTCCAGGGCGCCTGCCCCGAAGATCCAGGGCACGGAGCAAGATCAAGACTCGGGTCGGGCGAAAGGGGGGGATACCCTGACCTTCCAGAGAGCTATTTTTTAGCACTGGAGACCTAAAAACCTAAAAAACGAAACGAAACAGCCTAAAACCAAGACGTAGAATAGCTCTGGGATAGGTTTTTACGTCGCGTGCTATTTTTTAGCCCTCGTGGAAGGTCAGGGTAGCAAAGGGGGGGTTTGAGAATCAGCTCACGTAGCTGACTTTCCCGGCGCCTCCCGGCGCCAGAGGCGACCATGTATCGAGGAATGGGCCCCTGGCGGGGCCGAAACCAGCTGCATGCAGCAGATTCCGTACCCCCCCCTTGCCCAATCCCCCTCTCTCGTCCGGCTCGAAAAGACGAAGGTGTTTCTCCATGTTCTGCCTTGGGGGGGCCCCTGCCGGGCCTCGAGATACCGTCCACAAAACAGGTCGGGCTGACAAGCCGGTTCCTGGGGAATGGATCGAGACGTCCGGGGGTCGACGTCATGCAAATCATGGGCGTCTGGGGTCTGAGGAGGCCGTGCCGTCCCGAGCGCCTGCACGGCCCTCTGAGGATCGCGCCGCGGCAGGGGTCCAAGGGTGGACTGATATTGCTTGAGGCACCTCCTCCACGGGACACCATCCCTCAGGGCCCCATCTTTGAACCACCGACCCTCTGAGGATCGCGCCGCGGCCGGGGTCAGCATGGTGGCCGCGGAGAGTCCCGAGTCCAGCAGCATCGTCAGGGGCGCGCCCCGCACGCTCAGCCCGACCAGGAAGCCCGCCGCACCCCCCCGGCGTGGGGCGGAGGAGCCAGAGCCCTGCACCCTGCGGCTGCTGCTTGCCCCTCCCCCTTCCCACCCCCCTCCCCCCTGCATCCTGGCACGGAAGGGGAAGAGGGGGTGAAGGGGGCGGGGAGTTCTCCCGTTGTGTGTGTGTGTGTGGGTGTGTGCGTGCTGTGTGAATGTGTGTTGTGTGTGTGTGCCTGTGTGTGTGTGTCTGTGTGTATGTGTGTGTGGTGTGTGTGTCTGTGGTGTGTGTGTGTGGGTGTCTGTGTGTATGTGTGTGGTGTGTGTGTGTGGTGTGTGTGTTGTGTCTGTGTGTGTCCGTGTGTGGTGGAGGGAGGTGCCCCCCATCTCCTGCATGGCCTCCACTCTCTTGTCTTCTGGGTCGTGCTGGTACGGTACGTGGATCCCGAGGCTGAGCCTGGCCGAAGCACGAGAACGAAGTCCCATAGACTCCCAAGCACGGAGTGGGAACGTGGCACCACTAAAGGTTCTCGACACTTGAGACGCTAGCCTCCCGCCAAGGCAAGCTTATATGATTAGTGAATTCGGCTGGGCCCCCTCAACATACACGTCGGTCGGATGAAGTAGGTAGAAGCATGAAATAGAAAGGCGGATAAAGTAGATTGGGCTCAGGCCCTCCCAGAAAACAACGAAGCACAGCAAAAGCACATCGAATCTTGAAATATGCAAACGCCTAAAATAGATTGGCATCTGGAAATGAAACATACATGCTTCCACCGACCGGCCAGCACCCGCCACGGGCACGGGCACTCAAGCCGAAACATCTGGGCGTGAAGTGTTCATGCCAGCCATCAGCAACGGTACCATGGGCCACCCGAAGCAGTGACAAGAGACACCACCCTGACCCCCGACGTCATGATTCGGGAGCGGCCAAGAGGGGGGCGTCCAAGAGGGGAGGGTGCAAATCATGGCCGGCGGCATGTGCGCGGCCCAGCGGGGGGGCCAGGGACGTAATGAAATAAGAAGAGGCGCCATAAAATCGGGGGAAACATCATGGCCCCCGCCATGCTATCCCACCCCCCCCTAGTCATCACCCCCCTCTTTCCCGCCCCCGACGGATTTCTTCACGAGGTCCCGACCCCTTCCTTCCCCGGGACCGGCTCTTTCTCCTGAATCGTTCCCTTGACGGTCCTGGGGCCCGGCAGGGGCCCACGGAGGCCGAACACAACGAGACGCCGCCCGTCGTGAGTTTGCTCACGACGCGAGGGGGTCTTGGGCCCCCAGGCCCCCAAAGAGGTATCCAACAGGTGCCTCCAGAGATCCGATGACTGCTCAGCCTCCTCCCCTCCCTTCCTCTCCCTCCCGCCCCTCCCAGTCCGCCCCTCTCGCCCCTCCTTTCCTCTCCCTCCCGCCCCTCTGCCTTCCGCCCCTCCCCTTCCCTCCCTCCCTTCCTCTCCCTCCCGCCCCTCCCTTCCTCTCCCTCTCGCTTCTCTCCCTTCCTCTCCCTCCCGCTCCTGCCCCGCGCTGCTCCCCCTCTCCAGTCCCGCGGGGCAGGCGTAGGGAGACAACGGCAGCTCCGAAGCGGTCCCCAGGCCCCTCCCGGGGCAGGCGCGCCAGTTCCCCAAGCTGCGCCCCGCCACCTGGCGACGAGGGGCCCACCGAAGGCCAACTGCCGCTGCCCCCACTCGGAGTGGGAGGGCGAGGGAGGAGGAGGAGGAGGAGGAGGAGGAGGAGGAGGAGGAGGAGGAGGGGAAGGAGTCCTCTGAGAGCCCTGAGTGCCACGCCGCCCCTCGCCCTGGAGGAGCCATCTGCAGATGGCGGCCAGGCGGCCCCCGAGATCCGACTTTGCGGGACACTGCCCCACCACGAAATATCACGACCACGAACTTCGGGTATGGACAGACCTCCCTTTCAATTTAGTAAAACGTGGTTTAGTGAAAACGACCTGAGGCCCAAACCTGGCGGGCGCAAGCCTGGAAACTAGCGGCCACGGCGCCCTCTCGAGAACCAAAGACGGACAACTCACGAATCGACGTGTCACTGCTGGGGGGATTAGTCCACCCCCGAGAACTGGTGGGGTAAAATTCGATCCGGATTGGGCGCGGATTCCATGGGGGGCGAGGAATTGGGGGGTGGCACTGTTCGGGCCCTGACGGTCCCCTCTTGGGCCCTGCAGGGGCCCTAGAAGGCCGGCCCCCTCGGGGGTCCTGAAGGGCCCGCTTCTGCAGTCCTCGCTGCCCCTCCCCCTCCCCATTTATCGCTCCCCCCATCCCGCGCCCCCCAACCAGATCCTTGGGCGTGGCTTCATGGGGGGGTCACAAATGGGGGGGGTCAGAAAAGGTCCCCTCTCGGGCCCCTCCAGAGCTCCATGGGGGCTCGTTTGGGTACCGTTTGGGTACCTTTTCGGACCACGCTCGCCCCCCCCCCCCCCCATTTATGACCCCCCCATTACGCGGCGCCCAAAGTCGGGGATGGACAGAATCCCTTTTAGCAAAACGTGGTTTAGTGAAAACGACCTCGGGCCCAAACCTGGCGGGCGAGAGCCTGGAAAATGACGGCCGCGGCGCCCTCTCGAGAACCGAAAACGGACAATTCACTGATCGACGTGTCACTGTTGGGGGTTCTGTCCACCCCCGACAAAGATCGATCTGCGATGGTCTCCGGGGCCCGAAACGGGGCGGGCACGCCCCGTGCGAACAAAAACACCGCAGCGCGCCGACCTCCGGGGCCGGGCTGCCCGGCTGCCCCGCCACCCTTCCCAGCCCCCCGACGTTAGGGAGCTGGGCGAGGGCTGCTAAAACCGTGGCTGCTAAAACGGCCCTCCCGGAATGAAAAAACAACTTCCCGGAATGAGGCGTGGCACGCGAAGCAGTCAACAGACTTCTTCCCGGAAGGACGAAGACAACTTCCCGGAGGTCGATTTTAGCAGCCACGGATTTAGCAGCCCTTGCCCGGCTCCCGAGACGTCGTGATCCTTTCGCAACGTCGACTCTCAAAGGTCTCGACCCCCGTCCCAGGACCGGCTTTCCGCCCCAAGTCGTTCTGTGGCGCTCCCGAGGCTGGGCAAAAGGCGCCCGGACACCGAGAACAGAAAAACCTCCCGCCGCGATCGTCTCACGGCGCGGGGGGTATGGGCTTGGCCCATTGGGGGGGCCCCCGGGCCCTTCGGCGGAGGCCGTGCCGCGATAGTCCCCGCCCACGAACCGCTCCGGCAGCGGCAGGCGCCGCAGCGGGGCCTCCAGCAGCGGCGGTGCCTGAGATGGGCACGGGAAGCCCGGGGCGCCGCGCGCGGGGCGGGCCAGACGGCGACGTGCGGGGCGCGCTCGGCCCTCCTCGCCGCCCCTCGTTTCGCTTCGCTTCGTTACATTTAGGTCGGGCATGTCCTCCTAAAGGCGGATTTTGAGCAAAGATGAAATATAGTCAAATCGTGCTCAACAAAAAAAAGAAAACAGTCGAAACATCGTCCCGGGAATAGTTTTATACTATTTTTGAATACTTCCTCTGTGGAAGGACGCGCTCGACTTAACGTTAAATTGGTGGTACCTCAGCCCAGCGCGCCTCATTGCGCGCTCACCGCGCCCAGGGTGCCTGCGGCGAGCGCGCCCCGGCAGCCCCGGCGTCGACCCCGCTGCCACTGTACCCACCCGCAGAAGTCTGCTGCCGCTGCCCCCGTATACTCCGCTCGCCCACTGCCCATCCTCGCCAGGTACCGCAAGAGCCCGCTGCTACTGGTTGCTTTTCCCGCACGCGCCCCTCCTGGTGGGCTTGTTGTCCACCACCACCACCACCATAAGTAGGAGGGGGAGGGGGTCCTCCTCCTCCTCCTCCTCCTCCTCCTCCTCCTCCTCCTCCTCCTCCTCCTCCTCCTCCTCCTCCTCCTCCTCCTCCTCCTCCTATTCGTCCTCCTCCTCCTCATCCTCCACCTCCTTCCCCTCTCCAACTTGTGGCGGTGGTGGTGGGAAACCAGGCCCATCGCCTCCTGCTGCTCCTCTCCGACGGCTCGCTCCGGCCCTCCCCCCCCGCCCAGCCAGCCGTCGCGGGCGCGGGGGCCGCGGACGCGAGATTGCCAGGTGGGGCGGTGTTCTCGGGGCGTGCTCGGGTCCCTTCGCCCCGCCCCTCTTTGGAGGGGCCCTGGGACACACAAATAAATGCACACAAACAAACAATTTCCCTATATTTTCCTATATTTTCTGGGTGTTGGGTCAGGCCGATGACTCTCGTGCTATGAGGTCGTCGTCCCCCCAGGGGGCGGCGCGCTCGCCGACAAAGATCTTCCAGTGCAGGCTCCGTGGCTGGCGCTCTCGGGCCACACCGCTCGGACAGTGATCTACTACAAGATGGGTACCCGTCGACCCCTCTTGCCTCGGGTCGGACGGCAGGGGGGTGGGGGGGGGGCGAGAGGGGGGCGTCCAAGAGAGGGGGGGGCGCAATGAAGGGGCCCCAGGACACACAAACAAATACACACAAATAAACAGGCCCCCATATTTTCACATATTCTCTGGGTTTTTGTCTTCCCCCCCACTTCCCATTTTTTGTATATTTTCCTGGGGGTCGACGATTAATTGTGTCTGTGTGTGTTTTCCCCTCCTGACGCAAATCATGGCCAGCGGCACGTGCGCGGCCCAGTGAGGGGGGGGGCAAGGACGTGATGGGACGTGACGAAATGAGAAGAGGCGCCATGAAATCTGGGGAGACATCATGGCCCCCGCCATGACATCCCCCCCCTAGCCATCACCCCCCTCTTGACCGACCCCGAAGAGGGGGGGGCTCAAGCTGAGCACGCTCGCGCCACGCCTAACATCCCCTCCATTCCCATTGCGCAAATAGGTTCTCTACAGTCCACCCGTATCAAAACCATGCGCGGTCAGGATGCAAGGGCCTTGGAGGGCCCTGTGAACGTTGTTCGAACGAGGCTGGCCAGCGAAAGTCGCTCAGGATGGGCCGAAGGGGCAAAGATGCATTGGACGGGTGTGTGTGTGTGCATATGTACATGTTGCGCGTGCCTATTTGCGCGGGCGTTGTTTTGCGCGGGCGTGTGAGTTTGATGGGTTAGAGAATCCAGTACACAATGTATCGCGCTAACCAAAGACTGTGCGACCAGTGTGCCGTGTTTGGGCTGGGGGTCTTGTGCTCCAGTGGCGTCTGCGGTGTGGTGCTGTGCGGTGCTGCGATCCCCTTGTCTGAACGTGAGGTGTCTCTGGTGTCGAGGGGCGCGCCCGTAGTCCTTACCGGCCCACGCCCCGCTCCCGGGGCCGGGGTGTCGGGCGTGGCCGCCCACCGCGCCGGCGCGTCCATAGACCGCCGAGTCGAACGGGAGCATCTCGCGCCCTCGGTGCGTGCTCTGTGCTGCACGGCCCGTGAGTGCCCAAACCTCCCAGTTGGGCCGGGGGCAACGTTCCGAGCGCGCCCGAGGGTGCTCGGGGTCAAGGCAATGGGCTGGCGCTCCGGGGCGGCCAGCCCCACGGCGGGAAAGCAATCGGGTTCCCCTCGGCCCGGTTGCCTTTTGACGTCGCCCCGCGTGTACCTGCGTTCCAGGGCGACGTGGAGCTGCAACCCCTGCTCGTGGGCTCGGTTTCGATCTTACAGGTCTTCACACCACAACGTGTAGGCGCCCTTCCGCGCGGGGCGGGCGGGCGCGGCTCGCTGCCATGCGCGTGCGGGGGCGGTTCGGATTCCTATTGGAGCCCTCCCCTTCGCGTCTGGCAGCGTGAGACTGGCTTCCGCCTGATCGCCGGAGGTCGGGTGGCTTGGGGTGCGCGTTTTTGGCCCAGGCTCGGAGTTGATCCTGAGGTGTCTCCCGCTGTTGTTGCGACGGTGCACATCGCCAAGTTGGGGTCTCCCGACCTTTTCGTGCATCGGGCTGGTTGGTTGGGGAGGGAGGTGGGGGCGCGGGGGCGGGGCGGGAAGATCCAAGGTCAAGCGGCGCGGGGGCCACTTGTCAGCCGGGTCGTCGTCGCCCTTCGGGTCACCCTTTTTGCGCTGGGAGGTGGCCTTTTACTGCCTCCTTAGGGCGGGGGGACTTGCACCCCTGACGACGCGGGGACTTGCATCGCTTTCCTGGCCGACGGGCGCGCCTGCCGTGCTGCTGCGGGAAGAGCCACGAGGGGTGCAGGCATTAAGGCAAGGGCGGCACACGGCTGTCGATGGTGTCTGGCAGGATTGGGGCCTCGGGCTTTTGCGCTTATCTCTTACGTGATGCTGGTCTCTGAGTGCGCGTGCGCACGTGTATCAGAGAATGTGTCAAAGTCTGCGTCTTGCGCGTGTGTCGTATGTGTGTGGACACATCCGCTTTTATGTCCTCGGTGCGCCAATGCTCGAATCCCCGGGTGCGCCTCTTTCATCGGCATGTTCTTCCCTCCGCATTTGCCCCCCCCTCTACGCGGTGCGGAGAGACTCGCCCTCATCATGCTGTACGCGTTCATTCGGCATTGTAGGTGTGATTAATGGAGTCTTCTGACGTGATGCGATATAGGGTGCGCAGTGTGTTTCGCCGGCGTGACCACATGTCCTCCGTTCATCGGGAAAACACTATGCCGGTAGCGAGGCAGGAATTGCAACAGAGGATGGGAGGGCCATCGGTGGCCCGTGTAATTCAATCTCGCACGCCCTGCGGGCGGACCCGAGGCCGGGAAAGGCATCTTCATCGCGCATGTCATCCATCACTTCTGGGCAATACTTTCAATGTCAGGTTGCTGAATGCGCGCGGTCGTTCATGGGACCGTCTTCGCTGTCAGGGCCAACTCTGCGAACTCATCCGAATAGCACGGGCTCGCAAATTAGATGCAATGTCACTTACCGAGCTGCGCAACACCCACAGTTGCGAGGCGGACGGCACGGATTACGCCCAGGTGCACATCGAAGAGTACGTCTCCATTCTCGGCCACACTTGCGGATGGATGTTAAGCCTCGCTGCTTTCAAATGTTGGCGCGCGTCTGGAACTGAATGTTTGGTGGGGGGCTCATCGTGGCTATGCCTCTTCATGCCGCTGGGCTCCTATGCCAAGGTGGCGCTCGTGTCTGGCTACGCCCCTGGCCCCTCGTCTATGGCGCCGCGCAAAGCAGCCTGGGCAGCCGGCGCCAACTTGCACAATGAGATCTGCGCTGCTCTCGACGCCACCGCGCGCCACGGAAACGCCCAGTCTTCTCACGACGCAGTTCTGGGCAGCCGACTGGAACGGACATGTTGGCGCCGACTGGCACCGAGTCCCGGAACACGAGGGTAGCCGCTTCCTTCCTCAGGCTACCACGCCTGGCGGCCGCCTCCAGCGCGGCTGGCCCCATGCCGCCCGCCTTGCTCATCTCGACCCCCGCCGAGCAATCAAGTGCCGAGGGACTTGGAGACACAACGCAACGAAGAAGTGACACGATATTGACTACGCGGTGGGGGACAAGGACTTGCTTCCACAACTGTGCACTGTCACTACCTTCGCAGCCGGTCTCACCGACCATAAGGGCAAGCACTATGAGTTTCACTGGCGCGACCCGCGCAAGCACAGAGCCAAACGCCAACGAACAGCTTTTTACACTAAACTTCAGCACGCCCCAACCTCGGCCTCTCAACCTATCAATCTCCCACTGCTACGGGGCCCTTCGCCGGCGGCCACCGCGGCCCAGAGGGGGATTCGTCGCGAAGTCGCGGCGCGCGTGCTCCAGGCAGGTGTCCAGCAACACCGCGCCGTCGCCCTTCTTCCTGCAGATCGCCCCCCCGCGGTGCCACCACGCCCTTCCCAGCCTTGGCAACGGGGGCTAACCGTGGGCGTGGGCGGCTCCAGTTTCGCAAACCGGGGGGGTGCTATCAGACGGGGGCATGCCGGCTGGGGCTTATCCGTGTTTTACAATGGTGAGATGGTCACTTGGCTCTACGCCCCTTTGGTATATGACTCTGCACATCCACAGTTCGTCGGCGCTTCAGTTGGCACCGACCAGACGGCCGAACCTTCAGCGCGACTTTGGGCTTGTCGCTGGCTGCTCGCAGCGGGCCCCCACTTGCCTTTCGCGCACGACGCGGGCCCCGTCGCGATCTGCTACGACAACGAATGGGCTATGAACGTGATCACCGGCACCTGGGTTGCTCACTCCAACCGCGCCTTGGCCGCTACAGCACGACGTTGGTGGCGACGCCTGGAGCGCGCACGCGCGGCCTCTCACTTCCACGCCCGCGGCCGCGCCGACATCGACATCAACGAGTGCGCCGACGAAGCAGCCAAACGAGGAGCGAACGGCCAGCCCTACCTTCCAGCAGCGCTTCTTCTCCCACCCTCGCCGACATCCACCGCGCAGCCACAGCGCCGCCTCCAAGGAAAGCGGCGCACTGACTTGGCCCCTCCGGAGGGTTGGGTCTGCCACGCCGCACCTGCCGTCGCAGCGGCTGAAGCGTCCTGGCCGCAGGCCGTTTCTTGGCTTGTCTCTGCGGCGGAGACCGTCGTCGGCCGCGGCGCCACCACGCACCGAGGCACCCCCTATTCTCCACAGGACTGGGAGGAAGTGCGCCGCCGGCGCGAGGCTACTGCGGTCTGGGGCCAAGTGCTCACAGCTCAAGGGGCCCCTGACCAGGAACCCATTCGCCGTCGTTGGTTGGTCGCTCGACGTTCTCTCCCCAGGTTCAAATATGAGTGCCGTCGCCGCTGGGCGCGCCAACTTAGCTCGGAACTTTCCGCCGCCATGGCCACTCGAGATCTCCACAAGTTCTTGTTCCTGCTTCCACTGATGGGAATTCACATGGACGAAACAGCCAGAAGCAGAAACGGTCAAGAGATGTTTTCGTTGGAAAACCTACGCGCGCATGATATGAAGATGAACAACTATGTGCGCAACATAAACCCCACGCCGCTTCTTCGCCAGATCCCACGCCGTCCTCTAGCCGGGTACCTCGCCGACCTCCCGACGGATGGCGAACTGGACCACTGCTTACGCCACGTGCGGGAGAGTGCGGCCGGCCCAGACGAAGTCACAGTTACCCTCCCAAGTTCCGGCGGAGACTGGCTCTGGGCTCACCTCCGCGACCTTCTCCGCCAGCTATGGCACCAAGACGCCCAGTACTGGCCTGAAAAACTTCGTCGTGCCACGGCTTCTCCTCTTTGGAAACAAAAAGGCAGACGCTCCGACCTAGACATGTATCGTTTCACCATCCTTTTAAGCATTCTGCGACGGATTCTAGCACGTGTGATTGGTCAACGTGCCAGCGCCTGGGCAGAGTCAACTGGTGTGCATGTGGAATGACAATGGGGCTTCCGATCTAACCGTCGTACAACCGACCCCCTCTTCACCATGCGGGTTTTGCAAGAACTGGCTCTCGAAGTGGATTTGACCAACTATCCAGACTGGGATTACTTGGTGTGCCTCTTCTACGACTTGTGGACAGCCTACCCCTCTACTCAACGTGAACTCGCCTGGGCTACGTTCTCGCGCCTCGGCTAACCGGCGGGTTTCCTGAACCTCTGGAAGGGCCTCCACGAGCTCGCGCAATGCCAAGTCAAGACCCGTGGAGGTTTATCTGAGGCTTACTCCCTGAACATCGGCTTCGATGAAGGCGACCCCTCCTCACCGCCTGGGTTCAACATTTTCCACAACACAGTTGAGTCATGGCGCACTTCGAGACGGAGCTTCGCACACGCCTCGGCGCCAATGCCGGGGTCACCTTTGGCTGGACACGACCCTCGGCAGTGGGCCGCCGTACGCGCGGTGCCCCGCGAGCCGCAGCCACCTCTTCTTCATCTTCTTCTACCGCTTCACCTTCCAGCGGCACAGGCACTTTGGTAGCCTCACACTTCGCGGATGATTCCAGCACGCCTTGTCGTCTTTCTACAGCAAGGGTCGCCGAGGACACTTTCTTCACCATCACCCAGCAATGGGGAGAACACCCTCACCCGGGCAAGCTTTGCATAAAACCCCTCGGCTCTCCTGCACAAGGAACCCCAGAAAGATTGGAGGCGCTCTTCCAAAGACCCGGGGTCGCGCCGGGCACGCTCCGCTACGCCAAGTTCAAAGAGTTCCTTAGGGCTTATTTTTCTCACGACGGAAGCCCGACGAGGGAAACTAAACACCGCCTCCAAGTAGCGAGCCGGCTTTGGAGCAGACTTCACCGTCAACTTCCACGGGTTGGCGTCTCCATGTGCGAGCGAGGCCGAATTGCTTCTGCAGTGAAAATTGTATCGCTTCTGTATGGCGCTGAGGTCCGCTGCTTCAACGGCCCAGAGGCACGGGAGTTCCAGACCTTCTTGAACAAGATGACTTTCGGCCTCACGGGCCAACGCCGCCGGAACATGCAGGAAAAACACGTCACCTTACAAGACCTTCGCAAAACATTGGGTTGGGACACATTTATCATTATGTTGGGCTGCCGTTATCTGGAGTACGCTGCACACCTCGCTCGCCTCCCGGAGTCCCGCTTGGAGTCACAAGTGTTTTTCGCATGGCTACGCCCAGAAGTGGAGCTCCCAGCACGACATCAGGGTTCAAAACGTAACCACCTTCGACACACATGGTGGCGCCACATCCGCGGCCTCCTCCACTTCAGCGACCTCCCCGTGACAGAGTACCGCGACAAGTGGATTGACGTGGCTCGACGTGCAGACGGCCGCTACTGGCGCGACCTTCTCCACCGTTGGCGTGCCGCCGAGCGACTCAAAGCTAACGAAGACAGCTGGGATATTCGCCATGGCCCCGGTGGCCTCCGGAGCGCCAACAGCGTGCCAGCGCTGCACAGCAGAGGATGCCCTCAGATGGACTACAAGTACTGCGTCTACATTGTCAGGCTCTGTCAGCAACACGTGACCATTAATGACTTCTCCTGCCCACACTGCGGCACCAGATTCTGGACACCACACGCTCGTGGCAAACACTCGACCACGTGTGCCACGCGACGCAGCGATGAAGGTTTCCCTCCCCACACGAATCAGTGGCATGTTGTTAACAACCCGGATGTGTTTGTTTAGCGGTGGGCTCAAATCCTTCGCTGCTCCCCTTCGCCTTCACCGGTTGACACCACCTGACGCACTCCCACGGTCTACACGACACGCATGATGGTCGTTGTTTGGTACGTCGCGTTCGGCAGCACCCACCGTTGTTTCGGCCTCAACAACATCCGCCGCCTGGCCCGTCCACTCTCCACTGTGCCCCTTCCCCCCCTCCACCTGCCACCACCCACTGACCGCTGACCAGCATGCACAACCCCCACCAGCTTGTGCAGACTCCACCAGCTTGTGCAGACTACGATCCCACCAGCCTGTGCAGACTCCACCAGCTTGTGCAGACCTCACACACCAAACACCACCTCGACCCAGCACACCCGATACGAGACCTATGTTGCTTCACATCACCAATTTGGCCCCTGCTGACTTTTTCAAAATTATAGATTGGGATGAAACCCTGCCGCTGGATATATCGAGCACAGTTGATCACAACACAAACGCTCCTGCGAGCCCCCGCCAAAATGGCAAGAAATGGTAAGCTCAGATCCGCATGGCTACATTGCAACCGAACCGCTTGACCACCATCTCGACCGAACTGGCGGAATTCGACCACGCGTCCGACAAAATGCGTTCGACGAGGGATGCGCTGCACAATGCCCCGGCCACGGGCAGCGCTACGAGGGAAAGCGGGCCCTTCGAGGTGTCACTTTCAGCGCCCCTGAAAGTGACACCTCCCAGGGCCCACTTAAAGAGCACCAGAAAGGCTCCAAGAAGGCCCCGAGAAGGCCCCAGGGCGGCACCAAGAGGGTCCCCAGAGGGACCCAAGAGAGGCCCCAAGAAGGGCCCAAGAGGGCCCTCCGCGGTGTCACTTTCAACTCCCGTGAAAATGACACCTCCCAGGGCCCACTTAGGGCCTCAGAAAAGCTCTAAGAAGGCCCCGAAAGGGCCACAGAGAGCCGCCCTGGGTTCAACTCCGCATGGCGGAGTTGGAAGCGATAACTTCAATACCCTACTGGAGGCCTTTTAGGGGCCCTAAGACGGCACTGAAGAACCCGTATCGGGGCTTTTTCAAAAGCAGAGGAGGGCGCAAAAAGGGGCCTCAGTGAGCCCCTGGTCTAACTCCACCTGGCGGAATTGGAAACGATATCGACCCTCGCCTTCATGGAGCCGCTCGGAGCTTCCAAGACGGCTCCAGAAGGCCCCAGGAGGGCCCCAAGAGGATCGAACAACGATTCCTGGAAGTGCACCAGTGAGACCCTTGTTGACCTCCGCCTGGCGGAGTTGGAAGCGACAATTTGCAGTGCCCTCTTGGGGCCTCTGGGGGGCCCCTCAGAAAGCTTGGGGAGCACAGTGAAGGCCTTCGCAGGGCCGCGTGAGAGCCGTACCAGGGCCGCATGTGTGCGCGGATGGGGGCGACGAGTGCTGACGCTGACGAATATGAGAATGATGAGGGCGATCAAGGCTGGCCCGAAACAAATCCTGGCGCCATTGCAGGCCGACGATTATCGGCCACGCCGCCAGGACGACGCCAAGCAACAAAACGACACCAACCAACAAAACGACACCAACCAACAAACCAACAAATCGACACCGACCAACAAAAGGACACCAAGCAACAAAACGACACCAAGCAACAAAACGACACCAACCAACGAAAACACCAACCAACAAAACGGCACGAATCAACAAAACGGCACTGACCAACCAAACGACAAATCACTTCACGACATCAATGAACAACGCGAAATCCACCGACCGCCAACCAAACATAAAATCAACCGACACAACGAAACCAACCCATAGAGCCAGACCAACCACTGGATTCGTGAGTCGGGGTAGTCATGGAAGTGAGCCGCTGCAGCCCGCGGAAGCCATTAACAGTGACCAGAGCACCGCAATGCAGCAGCGTCCCCGGGCGGCGGCGGGAGTCTCGGATCTCCCGCGGGACTGGAGCGTAGCGAGTTCGTCCTGGGTCCGGTTTAGTGAAGTGAAGAATTTCGGGGTGCTTGCATGGCAAAAACCTTCACTTCACTAATCTGGGGCCCCTGGAGCCCCAGGGCGTTTCAGGTCCCCTCGCTGTCTGGGTAGTCCAGGGGGCGCAGTGGCGGCTTACCAGAGGCCCTGTTCCCTAGCCTCACTTGCTTTCACCCGTGGTGCTCGACGGCCGTCTCGGAGCTGTCTTGTGGCGGTCTGGGGCAATCCCGAAGCCTCTTGGAGCCATCCCAAGGCCCCAAGGCGCCACCAATGGGGGCCCCAAGAGAGCTCCCAGAGGGCCCCGAAAGGCCTACAACAGATTGCACGTTCGCGCGAATTCTTTGTACCACTTTGGGGGGTCCCTCTTGGGGCCCTCGGGGAACGTTCTCGGGGCCCTCCGGGGGCCCACTGGGGCCCCGGGAAGGCCCCAAGAACGCTCCCAGAGGGCCCCAAGAATGCTCCAAGAGGGCCCCAAGAGGACCCCCACAAGTGACAAAAACTATTTGCATGAGGGTGCAACTTACTCGGCGCCTCTTGGGGCGCTTTTGGAGCCGTGCTGGGCGCCACTCGTGGACGACATGGGCTGGGCGACGGCATGTGGACCCTGTCGCTTGGGCCATCGGGGGTGCTCCCCAATGGGGCCACGAAGCGTGTGAGCGTATGACGGAATGGGCTGGGCGGCGGCCTGTGGGCCCTGCCTGTGGGGCCGTCGGTGCAGCTCCCCGTGGGGCCACGGAACGTGCGAAACGTATGCCGAAATATGCTGGGCGGCGGCCTGGGAAACCTGCCGCTGGGACCTTTTTTTGGTGGAGCTGCCTATGGGGGCACGAAATGTTTGAGGGTGTGTCAATGTGGCCTGGGCGACGGCATGTGGACCTTGCCGCCGGGACCTCCGATGAACTCCTCATGGGGGCACGAAGCGTCTGAGGGGCGTGCCGACATGGGCTGGGCGGCGCACTAAGGACCCTGCCGATGGGGCCTTCGGTGGAGCACCTCACAAGGCCACGAGACTTGCGGGGGATGTGGCGAAGCAGAGACGCGGGGGAACAAGGGGGGTGTTTTGATGATGTTGATGAGGATGGTGGTGGTATTGATGATGGAGACGACGAGAATGATGATGATGATGCTGATGATGATGGTGATGGCGACGACGACGATGGACGATGACGACGGGGACACGCGGAGAGCAGGGGCAGATACGCGAAGAGGGAGGACGAGGGAGGGGGCCGGAAGGAATGACGCGGGGCGGTGTATCTTCAAAACGAAGAACCAACACTGCAATATGGTAGGAAATTTCTGGACGACCCCCCCCCGTGGCGCGGTCAATGTCCGCGACAGCATCGCTGGCACTACGAACCAAATGTTCGAACTCTTCCTGCGACGTTACCCGCGGGGTGGATCAGCCAGGGATGGGGGGCGAAACCGCCCCAGCGCAAAGCAAATGTACAATCCTGAGAAACCCCAGCCCACGTCAACCGATCCGCAGTAAGCACGCAAGTCTTTGACGACCACAACGCACGTGACGTCGCATAACGCGACGCGCCATCGAAAACGTTCGACGCGCGCCTCGGAATGACATCGGGCTTCATGGAACGTCGAATGGAAAACATGAAAAACCGCCCTGTGGGCTCCGAGACCCAAAACTACTGATGTGAAGGATTTCGGGTCGCCGACCCGAGCGAGACACACGCAACCCGCACCACACCATCACCGTATGTCGGGAGGGGGAAGCTATGCGGGTATCTGGAGGTAGTCGTCCCCCTCTCTGCAGCATCACACTACTTCAATACGTCTGGGAACTGGTGGCACAGCGTGTGATATGCAGACGGTGGGAGGAGGAAGCTCATGCAAAGGATATTCTTCACCGTATGTTGAGAGGGGGAAGTTACGCGGGTATCTGGAGGTAGTCGTCCCCCTCTCTCTGCAGCATTACACTACGTTAATACGTCTGGGAACTGTTGGTACAGTAGGTGATATGCATACATTGGGGGGGAGCTCATGCAAAAGATGTTCTTCATGGGCTCTACGGTAGCAGTAAAACGGATATGCATGTACATTCATACCTTGTGTCGTACGGATATGTTCGGCAACATGCTCGATGTTCCTCATCATCAATAGGTTGCTCTTGCTTGCGAAGACGATCTCATCATTTATGGTACATTCCATGGTCATACACGCAGCATTTTGCATACGCATTACTTATAGGTTCATATGATGTGTGACGCTACGATGCAGCACGCAATTTTGATAAACGCTGGCGGGAAGCAGTGTGTGGCGGCATCCGCGTTTTTTTCGGCATTGACTGTCCAGGGACATTATGTTGTTCCCGATTGCGGCCCGTGCACGCCACACCCTACACACAGCATAGAGGATGGGGCTATTTTTTTTCACACACCACGACGACCGCGACAAGCAGCTGCAGCACCACTACAACTAGCAGTACCACTACGACTGCGGCCGGCAGCACCACGACCGCGACCAGCACCAGCAGCAGCACCAGCAACCGCGCCACGACTGCGACCAGCAGCAGCAGCGCCAGCAGCACCAGCGCACCACCACCAGCAGCACCGGCGCCAGAAGCAGCACTACGCAGCACTACGCAACACTACGCAGCACGACGCACTGCGCAGCTCTACGCAGCACTACGCAGCACCACGGAACTACCGCGGCACTACGCAGCACTACGAAGCACTACGCAACACTACGCAGCAACACGCAGCACTACGCAGCACTACGCAGCACCTTGAGCCAAACTTGGCTTGTTGTACGCTGCAACTTCTACGATTTCATGTTCTACACCATTTACTACGCCATTACGTTCATCTTTGTATTGTGCTTCATCATCCACTACGCCATTATGTTGTTTGGTTGGGTTTCACCACTACGCCATTATGTTCACCTTCGTGCGTGCTTATTGTGTACGCATTACGTGGCACGTGGTCTTGCACACAATATATCGGATACGCATTATCTTGTCAGTGTGGTTGGTCTTGCACACAATAATCATTATGTGGCTCTCTGCATCACAACCAACAACAAAAGTACACGGCAGTGGGAGGTACACTTGTGAACACAAGTGGCCGGCAAATGTTCCTCATCATCAATATGTTGCTCTTCTGCGGGAAACGCAATTTGTGAAGTCAAGTGGCCGACGCGTGCTCTTCATCATCATTATGTTGCTCTCTGTATCAAAACAAACAACAACAGTACCTGGCTGCGGGAGGACACCCAACATGTTTCAAAATGATTGGAATCATGTTGCGCATTCTCAGCGACCTCCCAACATGTTTTAACGTGATTAAGAACATGTTGCGCTTTCTCAGTCCCAATAGCTTCTGCACTTAAATTTCCACTCGAGCGACAGTACATGGCAGAGGGAGGCACACTTTGTGAATTCAAGTGGGCGGCAAATGTTCCTCATCATCAATATGTTGCTCTTCTGGTCATTGGCAATTCCCGACGGCCTTTTGCACGTCGAGCCTTTTTGCTTCACTCGACGCAGCAGCAGCCGCCGCTTCCTCCCCGCATCCACCTCGAAGTGATGGCTGTGGCGGCGCTCCGTGCGAAGATGGCGGCGTCGGCCGGCCCGGAGGCTGCCCCCCCCCCCGCACAAGCGGGCGGCGACCGACAGCCAGGGCAGCCTCGCGGCCCGCACGAACACCAAGGAGGTGGAGGACCTGGTGACGCTCCTGTTGCGAAGCCATCTGTATATGCACGCTGACGTGGAGAGCCTGTTGGACAGCAAGGTGGTCGCCATCATCATCAAGAATTCCGACTACAAGGATGTGCTGGTGGAGGGCGGCAAGAGTTGGAACGACCAGCGCCCGAAGGTCTCAGACGAGGACCGGAAGAAGGGCCGCTTCCCGGACCATCCCATGGACTACAAGCGTATCTTCACGCACAACAGCTTGGTGACGCTGATCGCCGAGAACGTGGACAAGGTTCCCGACCCGGGCTCGGCCAAGGTAGCCTGTGAGTACCTGCTGAACACGGTCACGCCCGGCGCCCTCAGGGATGCTGTGGCCTCGGGCAAGCCAAAGTACGTGCTCCCGAAGGCTGATCGCAATTGGAAGTTCGAGCTCATGCTGACGGATCTTGGCGACCTCAAGGTGCGCGAGGCCTGGGCGAAGTTGCTGCACCTGAATAGTGATAACATCCGCGTGGAGCCCCGCCACACGACGCAGTCCGACATCATCAAGAAGTTCTGGGAGATCCTCAAGGAGAGGAGCCCGGGGCAGCCCAAGTGATATGCCTTTGATCATGCTGTCTCACCACTAAAGCATTCGACCTGCGGCACGGTATCTGCCATGCGGCCGGGTACTCGCTCGCGGTCCGTCTGTTCCGCATGTACCCCGTCCCCGTCTCCGAGTTTCTGCTGGACATCTTTGGTGATGGTCTGTTGTCTTGGTCTGGGGCGTTCTTCCATAGTATTTCAATTTATTTTTGCCACTGGGCTGGGGAGTGCACATCTTAAGTGGTCTGCTATCTTGGCTTGGGACTTCTTCCATAGTATTTCAATTCGTCTTCATCGCTGGTCTGTGGTTGCACACCACCAGTGGGATTTCTTCCACAGTATTTGACGACGGCGGCATCTTCGGACAATGGTTGCACATCTTAAGTGGTCTGCTCCTTCGGTCCGAATCGTTCTTCCACGTCATTTCAATCTCAGTGCATTTTTGTGTCGACGATGTGCGGCTGATTGTTTCGTCTTCGTCTTCCTCCCGGCTTCGCGGCCCGCGGCTCCCGCCGCTCTGGCAGCGAGCCACTCTGAGCGCCAGGGCGGCGCACGGGGACAGCTCCCGACGCTGGCGCCCACTCGGGCCAGGCCCGGTACGTCGTGTTCAGCATATGTTGCCTTCGGGGTGGCGTTTCCCACGGCCCCCTCCCAGGCTTCTCCACAGGAAGTGTCTCAGGAGACCGACTCCTTCGGGCAGATCTCTCCACGTCACGCACGTTCTTCCAGGACGGAGTGCCACGAGGCTTGAGATCCCGATGACGAGCCGTCATTCCCAGTGTGGGCTCCTGGCCATTCATGGGGCCCTCTGCGCCCTGCCCCTCCTCGCCGCCCCCTCTCCTTGGGCGCCCGAATTATCCGGGGTAACTCGGGTCCGGGGTAACTCGGGTTTGGATTCCCGGAAAACGAACCCGAGTTAGCCCTGACCCGAGTTATCCCTGATGATTCGGGGCTCTGGACGCCCGAGTTATCCGGGGAAACTCGGGTCCGGGGTAACTCGGGTTCGGAATCCCGGAAAAAGGAACCCGAGTTAGCCCTGACCCGAGTTACCGATGATGATTCGGGGCTCTGGACGCCCGAGTTATCCGGGGAAACTCGGGTCCGGGGTAACTCGGGTTCGGAATCCCGAAAAAGGAACCCGAGTTAGCCCTGACCCGAGTTATCCCTGATGATTCGGGGCTCTGGACGCCCGAGTTATCCGGGGAAACTCGGGTCCGGGGTAACTCGGGTTCGGAATCCCGGAAAAAGGAACCCGAGTTAGCCCTGACCCGAGTTACCGATGATGATTCGGGGCTCTGGACGCCCGAGTTATCCGGGGAAACTCGGGTCCGGGGTAACTCGGGTTTGGATTCCCGGAAAACGAACCCGAGTTATCCCTGACCCGAGTTACCGATGATGATTCGGGGCTCTGACTTCTGGCCATTCATGGGGCCCTCTGCGCCCTGTCCCTCCTCGCCGCCCCCTCTCCCCCTCTCACCTGCCCTGCTCCGGGGGGACAGGGCGAGGAGGAGAAGGAGGAGGAGGAGGAGGAGGAGGAGGAAGACGAGGAGGAGGAGGAGGAGGAGGAAGGAGGAGGAGAAGGAGGAGGAGGATAAGGAGGAGGAGGAGGAGGAGGAGGAAGAGGAGGAGGAGGAGGAGGAGAAGGAGGAGCATCGGGCTCCCCCCGGAGCGGGGTCACCCCGCCCCGGCTCTGTCGCGGCGCACGCTGCACCCCTCGGGGGGTCGGGGGCCGGGGCCGTGGCTCCGCGGGGGAGACGGAGGGCGGCCTGGGAGGCCCACCTACCAGACCACCCCAACCCAACCCGAAGACCCGAATTTCGGGTTGGGGGGGTAAGGGTTCCACACGTGTTTTTTCGATGTTTCCCGACCCCCCCCCACTGGAAATCGAGGGTAAATCTGAGCCTTCGGGTTGGGTTGGGGTGGTTTGGTGGGTGGTGATGGGAGGCCCACAGGGCAGTCTTTGGTACAGAGGAATCTTGAAAAACAGAGGATGTTTGATACATGATTCATGTATGATCGGGGAGACGTAAGACCCGGGTACGGGGGACTCGGAAATCCCCGACGAGGTCGTCAAAAAAATGACGAGGCCGAGCCTGCATTTTGACGAGGCCTCCCGCTGCAGACATCCCACGAAACTCCTCCTCGTCAAAATCCGAGTCGCGGTCGTCAAAAAACGATGGCGAAACCGAGTCCTGGCAAACCCGGGTCTTACGCTCCCCCCATAAGAGCAAATTTACGCATGAGCTCATCGTTGCTTTTACTGCTAAATTCCGGCATTTTTTATACATGATCCGCACGCGGAGCATGTATTTAAAAACGGCACTGTACATCCCTCCCGCAGCGGCAGTGGGGCAAAGATGCAGGGGTACCCTTGGGACGGCTGCCCACCCCTACTGCCCAGGCCCCTGAAGTCACCATTTTTCCGCAGCGTCGACCCCAGGAGGTCTCGACCCATGCCCCGGGACCGGCTTTTCAGTCTGAGTCGCTCTTTGACGGTCTCGAGGCCCCGCAGGGGCCCCCCGAGGCCGAGAATAGGGAAAAACCTCCCGTCGTGATCTTCTCATGACTCGCGAGGGTCTGGGCATGCGGGTGGACCGTGTCCGCGGGAGGGAAAACTGGCGCATCCGCTCACCGTTGGCCCCCGGGGATCGGACGACGGAGGGGGATTGGGCTGACCAGGCTGGGCGCGCTCGCGCCACGCAGGACATCCCGTCCGTTCCCTTTGCGCAGGTCTGTGTTCTCTATCCCCAGACCCCCGACGTCATCAGTCCCCGGGTGCGTGGCCGAATGAGGAGCTCGTGGGGAGAGCACTGCCTGTTGCCTGCTGTTTGTTGTTGTTGTTGTTGTTGCTGTTGTGTTGCTGTTGTTGTTGTTGTTGCTTGTTGTTGTTGCCTGTTGTTGTTAATTGCTGTTGTTGTTGTTGTTGTTGTACTTGTTGTGATGTTGTTGTCGGTGTTGGTGTTGTTGATTGCTGTTGTTGATTGTTGTTGTTGGTGTTGGTATTGTTGGTAGTGTTATTGTTATGGTTGTTGATTGTGTTGCACTCTCATGTCTGAAAAGTAATGAGACCGGAGAAAAAAAACAATCAGAGCTACAGGGCTAGGGGGCTATAGGGCTATTGAGCTTTAGGGCTATAAAACTGTAGGGCTGTAGGGCTACATGGGACATCCCCGGGCACGCCCGGGTACCCGGGCACCCCCGGGCACACCCGGGGCACCCTGGCGCGCAGCGAAAATATTTTCGGCGGCCAACCTCACCCCTGGGCACCCCCGGGCACCCGGGCGTGCAGCGAAAATCGGCGGCCCCATCTGAGACTTCCTCACAATTTACTCAGGAACGGCGCTCCCGCTTGAGACTTCCTCGAAATTGAATCAAGACTTCCTCGCAATTTAATCAAGACCCCCGCTCCCGCCAGAGAGCCCTTTTTTACATGTTATTCAGGAATTGCGTTCTCGCCTGTGACTTCCATGCGAATTATCTAGAAATCGCGCTTTCGACGCTCAGGCAACACGTTGCGCCAAGGACGCCGTTACAATTTGCTAAGTAATCACGCTCTCGCCATACTCAGGCATCCCGCTTGAACGTCCTGTCCGCCCGACCCGCCCGTCAGGGGATCGCCCGCCCGTCGTAGGCTCCCGCCCGAGACTTCCTTCAGGAACGGCGCTTTCGCCTGGGATTGCCTCGAACGTTCACGCTCTTACCTTCCTGCTCCTCCTCCCTCTCCCTCCTCCCTTCTCCCTCTTTTTCCTCCCTTCTCTCTCCCTCCTCTTCCCCCATCCTTATGCCTCTCTGCCCTATCCCCTCTCCCTCCTCTCCCTCATCCCTCCCGTCTCCTGCCTCCTCCCTCCCTCTTTATTGTTTTGTGTTTCTCTCTCTTTCTCTCTCTCTCTCTCTCTTTCTCTCCCGTCTCTCTTTCCCCCTCTCTTTCTCTACCCCTACGATCTGTATTAATCTCTCTCTCTCTCTCCCTGCCTCTAATCAACCGCCCCCCTCTTCGCTCCTTCTCTGATGGCGTGTTCCCTCTTCCTTCGTCCCTCCCCCTCCGTTCCTCCCACTCGCCCGCGTTCTCCCCCTCCTTGTTTTGCAGGGCCCACAACAATTCCAATGGCGGGCACATGTACGCCCACGAAGGATTGTCCGCCCGTTCAGGTTTGCCCGCCTGTCTAAGCCCGCCGCCCCCCGCAAAGAGAAAGAATCCCCCCACAAGGGGTGTGATCGGAGACAAAAAGGGCGGGTATCGAGGGTGTGGGGAACTCCTTTTGAACGACATGCGGGCAGTTAGAGCGAACAAAATTAGAACGATTATTGCTATTGTTGTTATTGTTGTTATTGTTGAACATTATTACTTCTAAAGAGTAATTATTGTTGGGACCCCTGGTGCACGACCCCCCCGCCGCGCCTAGGCCGCAGCCTCATTTTCATCATTTTCGTGATGAACTCTCAGGCAAAGCGGGGGAGTCCGGATCCGGTTGTGTTGTTACGATCGGTTTTCCCTTGCAAACAACAAGCTAAAGTGGACATTTCTTGTTCTAACATAACTAAACTTCAAGAATCCCTTGCAAAAAATATGGTAAAGTGGACATTCGCGCGCGCAAGACGAAATCCTTCCAAAACCTTAGTTTTCGTAGCGATTTTAACATAAAAACATCAAAAAAAAAAAAAAAACCAATGGTTTTTTCAAAAAAAAAAATGTCAACATTTCATCCCGCGCGCTCTTGCGGATTCGTAGGAAACCCAACACTTTTTAATCATTTCTGTCAAACGGGCTTTTGCGAGCAACTTTTTCGAACTTCTGCAACAACGGTTGCGCACCTGCCAGGGCCATCATCCCTGTCAAATAATACCATGCGGGACACATTCGTTTTTTCTTCGCGCGCGCACGCCGTCGTCGTCGGCCGCGGGGCCCTGAATAGTAGCCACGGTCGTCCGCATGCCACGAAGTGAAGTGTCCGAACGTCATAGGGCGGGAAGCTGGGTGTGGGTGGTGGCGAAGAGTCGTTTGGAAATTTGGTAGAGCTTGAACCGGCCCCCCCACAAAGTGGGGGTATTGCCCGCCTCCTATGAAAACCCTGGCACTGGTGAGAACGGTGTGTCCCCACGTGCTAGTAATTGTTGCTGTTGTTGTTGTTGTTGTTTGTTGTCGTCGTCCCACCCGCGACCCACCCGCGACCCACCCCGCGATCCACCCCGCGACCCACCCGCGACCCACCCGCGACCCAACCCGCGACCCACCCGCGACCCACCCCGCGACCCATCCGCGACCCATCCGCGACCCTTCCGCGACCCACCCGCGACCCACCCCGCGACCCACCCGCGACCCACCCTCAAGGGAGGAAAAACCATCCGGACCCGACAATTGACGTTTACTAAACGGCCCTGAGCGTTGACTAAACAGCCTTGCCCTGTTCGATTCATTCCTTGTGTGCGTTTAATAAACGGCTTCGCTTTTCGGGGTGATTATTATGGGGTGGATTTGCTGCCCTCTACACCCGCGACCAATTTGCGACCCACCCGCGACCAATTTGCGACCCACCCGCGACCTACCGACATTGGTTTAACGAACAAAGATTGGCACCTGCGGCGGGCTTCTCCAGAGTCTCGCAAACTGCCGACGTCCCCACCGCCCCCTCACTCGAATCCGCATCTGCGGGGGGCTTCGTAATTTTTTCATGACGTCGACCCCGCGAGGCCTCGACCCATTTCATGGGACCCATTCCGCATCCTGAGTCGTTCTGTGACGGTCCCGAGGCGCGGTGAGGGCCTCCAAAGGCCGAACATGGTGAGAAACCTCCCGTCATGATTGCTTCATGTTGGACTCCCGAAATGGGTGCGGAAAAAGAAGTACAATGCCCAACAACAAATGTTGTCCCAAACCAACAGAGGCCGCTGTTGGGCAGGCGGCCTTCTGTTTGAAATAGACACAGGCCGCGGCGGCGCGGACAGCCAGTCCTGTTCAAAATGAACAGGAACTGCTGCTGGGCATTGTGCCCATTCTTTCCGTGCCCATTTCGGGCGTCCAGATTCATGACTCGAGGGGACCTCGGCCTGCAGATTGGAAGCTCAGCGACTCAGCTCACTGAAGTCGGGCCCCCCACCCCGGCGCCGGCGGCGCCACATGCATCGAGGAGCGGCCGCCGTGCGGCGGGGCCGCAGCAGAGCTGCGCGCCACGGATTCGGCACCCCCCCAGCCGCGCGATTCCCCCCCAGCGTCCGACCCGGCTGCTGCTCCTTTGGAGGCCTGGAAATTGGCACCAACACCAGCACAGGGGGTTGCCTCCACATGGGGAAGATGGTCCTAGATTTCGGTGTTGGTGGTAATATGTCGGTCACCTTGGAAGCCAGAATATTACCACCATCACCGAGATCGGGATCGTCTTCCCTCGGTGGAGGCACACCGCCGACCTTGGTGTTGGTGTCAACCTCTAGGCCTGCTGCTCCTCCACTGTCGCGGGCGCCGCCGATAGGAAAGCGAAGAATGGCATAAACATAACAACGCGGAGGTCCGCGCGGATGTCTTGGATCGGCGCGGGACCCCCCCCTCCCTGGCGCGCGGAGCGCGCCAGGGGGGTCCAGTTGTTGTTTCTCGCATGTCATTCTTCGTGTCCCTAGCCGACGCCCCTGTCTGAAATGACCGTGGGCAGGTGTGTGGCGCCATGCTCGGCCTCCCGGAGCACTTCCCGGGCATCGGGAGCGACAAAAAAACGGACTCAGGATGCAGAGCTGGTCCCGGGGCAGTGGTCCAGACCTTTGGGGTCGATATCATGCACAATTCTGACGTCGGGGGTCTGGGTCGCGGGCGCCCCCGACGCCCCTGTCCACCGTGACCGAGGGCAGGTGTCGTGGCGACGGCGCTGGTGCGCTGGCGCAGGCGGTTTCGGAACTGAGCCGAAGCCGCCTCCGAGCCAGTTGCCTCCGTGACTGGCAGGCGAGCCCAGTATCGAATCGACAAGTCGGATCGGCGATCCACGTGAATCGGATCGGCGGACATCGGCAGCCACGTCGGGAGGAGTCGAATCGGCAGAAATATGCAAGCTCGTAGGCCTCCATCGAGAAATCAGAACCCAAATCGGAATCCAAAGTCGAATTGTATCGGAATCAAAAGCCATCAACATCGTATCGAATCGAATTGGAGGAATCGAAATGAGCCCTGACTGGCATTCGCCAGGTGGTCCTCTGCCGCTCTTGGGGGCTCGGTGGCGTTTTGCCTCTGGGAGCGAAACGGGGAATGGGCATCCCAGCGGCCACAAGACTTTGTGGGAGTGGCGTGAGCCTTGAAATTCAAAACCGCGCGTATGTGCACTAAACCATCCAGGCCCTGCACCATAACGCCAGAGTGACGTACAGTGTGTGGTGTTCCGGCCACCACTTGCAGCGCATACCTTGCAAACTAAACGTGCATCACATAAACACCGCCGGCTCAATATGTCATCCGCGCCGCATGGCCCGGAACAAAAAAATAGCCACCCACCTGCCCGAGGTCCATCGCTGGACCTGCCAAAGAGGGGGTGTGACGCCGGCGCCACGAGCCGCGAGGACTTGTCCGGTGTAACCTCGCGACGTGTCCGCCAAAGTTTGGCGATCATTGAACCCGAACTGGACGCGCACGCAGCAAACACACACGGTCATAGCCAGCAGCGCCCAGCGGCCCACAGTTGGCTGAGCAGCTCTGTTTTCGCGACGGATCCAACAATGTCAGCTTGTGATTCACAAATCCGTGGGGGGCGCGCGTTTAAAAAATAGTTCCCCTGCTCGGGCGAATCGCGGGGTGGCGCCCGCCGGATTGAGAATCAACGGGGCGGCGCCGGTGATTAGCGCCGACGCCCGGCAAAGGGGGGTCTTTGGGTTGGATTGGATTGGTTCCTTCGCGTAGCGGTCAAAGAAAAAAGAGAGGAGCAAGGAAGGCCTGGCTCCTGCCGCTTAGGACTTAACGCGCTTCCCTGCGACAGAATTATCCAGATATCTCCGAGTGGTGGCTGTGAGTTTCTTGGAACACTCTGAGGCCAGATTATTCCTAAGCTGCTCGGCTCCGAAAAACCCACAGTCGGAGCATATCCACGTTTGCAGGAGGTGGGAGTGGAGGGCCGAATGAGTGGGGTGGATCCAGCCGCCCCCCAAATGGACCCCAAACCCCCTCGGCTGACGAGAAATATGAACATCTACAGGCTCTAACTCGAAACGGTCGGATCGCATCCACTCCATTCTCGTGTCGTGAGATGCGCTGCCTCGACACCTGCTACACCCCTTCCCACACTCACTGATGACATGAGAAGAGGAACAAAAACACAACGGTGGCAGGGGCAAGAGGGGGCGGAGGCCTGACAGATGGAGCGGATGACGGGGAGGCTCGCGCAGCCATGGCCTCTAAGATAGACCGTAGGAGCCTTCCGCGGACCAGCGATGCCTCTTGTTCAAATTTGTGAACTCTCGTGCGCACAGCCTCGTCCACGCGATGCAAGTCTGCACCTTTACATGCAAAGTGATCTGCTATAGTGTCCCCAGCACTAGGAATTCAGGATATCCGCAGGAATCTAAACTGCCAGCTTCGATGTGCGAAGGAACTTGCAACAGAACGATTTGCGAAACAATTCGCTGCTGGACTCGAATGAGATCTCCGACGCATTTCCAGGTGAACGAGTTGGAGCCCTGGGGTTCCTGCCAGGAGGAGGCCTCAGAGTTCCCCGCGGGGCACAGTTTGAGGAGCTCCAGGGGGGCCTCCAATTACACGACCGAGGAACCCCACATACTTGTTTTACGCCACGTGTGTTCACAACCCATGTCACATCTCGCTTCGCCATCTTGACGAGAGACTGACCAGACCAGCCATATCAGCCAGACTGACCAGACCAGCCAAATCATTCGTTCCAGCCATCAACAGCCAAAGTAATCAGACCAGCCAGCCAGGCCAATCAAGCAGACCAGCCAGGCCACCAACGTTCGTTCATCTCCGAGTACCTCGCGTAGAGCGTATCGGGCCACCAATGATGAAGCTGGCGGCGGTGCGCATTCAAAGCGGACTGCACCACTCCGTTGGCGCGTCTGCGGGAGGTCTCCACGCTAATCTCGCCGCCCATCTGAACCATTGCAGTCTTCATCGCCAGACGTGGAGGTGGCAGCGCGTCCACGGCGATTGTGGGAAGCATGGCTGCCGCGCAGGTCGGGCGGTGCTCTGAAGTAGGACTACAGGGGCGCGCTTGCGTGAGAGCGCAGGCGCGCCGAGCCAGCTTGAGCCGAGGTGTTTACAGTTCTTGACAAGATACGAGCTCCCACCCCCAGCGCACCCACTGTGGCGGCGAGGAATTGCCACGCCTGCCACGCCCTGGAGCCTGCAACGCACTGGGCCCCCACCCCCAGCGCACCCGCTGTGGCGTCGAGGAAATGCCACTCCTGCTAAGCCCTGCGACATTGGCGCATATAGAGACCGCGGTGGCCCCCCACCCCCAGCGCACCCCCTGCGGCGTCGAGGAAATGCCACGCCTGCTAGGCCCTGCGACAATGGCGCGTATAGAGACCGCGGTGGGCCCCCACCCCCAGCGCACCCGCTGTGGCGTCGAGGAAATGCCACTCCTGCTAGGCCCTGCGACATTGGCGCGTATAGGGACCGCGGTGGGCCCCCACCCCCAGCGCACCCCCTGCGGCGTCGAGGAAATGCCGCGCCTGCTGGGCCCTGCGACGTGGGCGCGTATAAAGACCGCGGTGGGCCCCCGCCCCCAGCGCACCCCCCCCGGCGTCGAGGAAGTGCCGCGCCTGCACGGCCCTGCGACATTGGCGCGTATAAGGACCGCGGTGGGCCCCCACCCTCAGCGCACCCCCTGTGGCGTCGAGGAAATGCCACGCCTGCTAGGCCCTGCGACATTGGCGCGTATAGAGACCGCGGTGGGCCCCAACCCCCAGCGCACCCCCTGCGGCGTCGAGGAAATTCCACGCCTGCTAGGCCCTGCGACATTGGCGCGTATAGAGACCGCGGCGGGCCCCCCACCCCCAGCGCACCCCCTGTGGCGCCCAGGAAATGCCGAGCCTGCCACGCCATGGGGCCTGCAGCGCATAGGGCCCCCACCCCAAGCGCACCCCCTGCGGCATCGAAGGAATGCCCTGTGTGTTATGCTGTGCTGTGCTGTGCTGTGCGGTGAGCTGTGCTGTGTTGCGCCGTGCTGTGCTGCGCTGTGCTGCGCTGTGTCCGTGCGCAAGCGAGAAGGAGAAGGGGGGGGGGGTGAGACGCGGGTGCGGCGCGGCAGGGGAATAAACAAAACCCAGCGAAACATGCGGGGAAAAACCGCGCCATCAACAACGGGAGGATCCAAGCTAACAAGCGAACAAACTCCTACGCCGCAGCGTCGAAGTCGCGGGCCCCTCGAGTCCTTCCCTCCGCTCGCATCCCCGAATGCAAAGACAGGTTGCTCAAAGGTGCCCAGGCCGAGCACGGAGCCCATGCTCGCGCTGTTGTCCCTGGTGTAAATCTGCCAGGATTCACCTTCGGACGCGCTTGGCACCTGGGCCCAAAAGCTCGGGATGAGGCCTCTGAACCAAAAGCGCGGATCCGCCTCTTGGCCCGACTGGGCCCTCGGAACGAGAAAATGAGAAACATGGTGAACCTTGCGCCCGCGACTTCTTAAACGCAGCCGATGTCGGTGCAATGGTGTTTCAGGTCCTTCGCCGCACCTGGGGCACGCGTCGCTGTCGATGGCCCCGGTCTCCGCCAGGGCCCGTGACAAGGGCCGCGCGCCGCCAACTGCGATAGACACCACCGCTTCTGCAAGCCTGGACCCATTGGGAACGCTGCCAAAACCGGATGGTACCCCTGAGAGAAGCGTTGCCAGCCCCATGCTGGAGCCCATCCCCGCGAAAATGGGAAACCGCCGAAATCATAAGCTTTTCCCTTATCGACCCCTCGAAGTCGCACAGCAAACCTTCAATGTCTCCCAAAGCAGTGACATCATCGTCTGGGAAAATCCAACCAGGCCCAGGCTCGTCATTACATGATGGCACGCCCCACTCGGTGGGGGAGATCGGACCCCAGCAAAACTCAAGCAAATACCCGATAATCATGGAACCGCCCCCCGCACATGCTGGGAAACTTGGTTCGGTGCCAGAACCCGTGGCCATCGCGCCAAAAACGGCCAAACTGGTCGGACAAGCGCGCGGATGTTGGGCCCCTCGAGCCACGTGCGAAGCCAAAACCGTAAGCCTCACACGGCAAACGGCACTCGGAATCGTGCCGGTCGGCACGCAGATCCAATGAAGTGGTTAAACAACGACCTCGTTTAGCCGAAGAAAAGGCATGTCCGAGACGACGCTGACACTGAAGACGGAAAACTCCCGAAGGCCCCCGTGACCTAGCGCCCGTGGACCCCCGCCGCCTGCGACCCCACTCTCTCGATAAGCCCCATGCTAACATACTTCCGGGGCGCCTTGGCAAACCCATGGATATTTTTGCTCATCGCCCTGGCTTTGACAACCCTCTTGTCACGAACTGTCCTGGCCATCCTCCCAGCTCAGAGGTCGACCCCGAGGAAATGGGTTTCAAGAGCGCGCCGAACTAGAAACCCTTTCCTGCGAAGCTGATCAACGACGCACTTAGCATCGGAGGGGTGGGAGGTGAGAGCGACGCTCTTGCTGGCCACAGGGGGCCCGTGCCCCTGCAAGGTCAGGCACGCGTCGAGCAAAGGTCGATAGTCGCCCTCGGACGAGAGCGCGAGGGCCGGCAGGATGCGCTGCGAGGTCATCGACCCAGATCCGCATGGACAGGTGGAAGGGCCGCGGTGAGCCGCTGCAGGATGACGAAGACCAAACATCGCCCAAAACAGGTACCACTTCTGAGGCCTTGAACGATGCTCTGGGACGGCTGAAATCCAAAAGAACACGACCCCTTCTGAGATAAAATCCGCGGCGCCAGACATCGTAAGCTCGAGCCCCAAGATCACAGGAGGGAACCCCGGCCTAAAGGCCGAACGGACCAGGGGCCCACAATGCACGGCGTCGCAAAAAACCTTTAATGTCCAAGAAGCCCGCGCCAAAGGAGAACCCCATGCGTGCTAGTCCTTCATCTCGCAGAGCGCGAAACAATGCTTCGCGGAGAGCGGAGTTCCCCGCCGCGGCCGCGCCCCAGTCGGGCTGGGGGTCCTGAGACCAGGCACGAGTAACATCCTCACCGGGAAAAGACCAGGTCCTAGAAAACATAGGCATGATACCTATAACTCTATCACCCCCGTCTTTCTTTCCAAAGAGCCTCCCAAGAACCGCCATAATCTGCCAGGGCCACGCAATGCAACCCTCGCAGGCCTGAAAAATGTTGGTAAGCTCGAGGAGCCCTTTTGGGGGGGAAACGTTCCATATCTAAGGGTGTGAGTTCGTCGACCCCGCGTCCTGCTCGAACCTTCATGGCGTGCAGGGCCTTCAAAACTCGATCTGGCTGCAAAGGCTCAAGCTGCTCCACAGCTGCAGCAGCACGAACCTCGGCGCACAAGCCGACCACCTCCGAATTCTCAGCCTGAGTGGTGCTCCAGAGAGGCTGCCACTTGAGCGCTGTCTGATCAATGTCCCGAGGGTGAACCAGAACACGGCCCCCAGTGCGTAACTCGTCTGGGACACGAGGAACTGTTTTAAGATATTTGTGGAGAACTCCAGAGGCTTCGGAGGCGGCGACACACTCGCGAAAGTCCTTGAAAGATCCACCTGCAGCCCGTCGTCGGGCACGAGCAGCAGCAAGCTTAGCAACATTGGCCTTCTTGCGAACACGATCGTCGGCAAATGCTCGACACGCAGAAGCCTGGTCTGCCAGTCGCTCCAAGTTGCTCCCATTTTCTCCTCCTCCTTCCCCCGAGTGCCAGCCAGCGGTACGTGGACTCCAACTGGCTGGTCATCTGCTAGAGCTCGAGCAGCCTCGTCCAGTTTACCTTGCTGGGCTCGACCATTGCCTCGCCCTCGGTGCTTGCTGAATCTAAACAAACCAGTGGACAGACGCCCCCACCACGCGGCCACAAAATCATGAAACGGTTGGTCCCGAACTTTCTCCGTGGCTTTCATCACCGTGGTACGGTAAAATGGTCCTGAAGCCCGAGACGTACCTCCACCAAGACGGACCCCGTGATGATGAGAAACGGCGTGCTCCAGACTGGTGACCCAAGCTCCATACATCACACGAATACGAAAAACGTGAGGCCCTGTCACAGCATACGCAGCATAATCCCGCACGACAGGCCACACTTCCTCCTCCTCCTCCTCCTCCTCCTCCTCCTCCTCCTCCTGCTCATGAGACTTGACATTACCCGACATCTTCCCGACAAGCGCTCCACAAATCAGGGGGCAAAACGAAGGAAAGGGGGCTGATCCTAGAGTCTGCCGAGGGTTGGTTCGGGGTGACGGTGACCATTGACTGGGGCTTTGACTGCGCGGATGATGGCAAAACGTTGACATGAGCTGGGCACGGGGCAGGGCCTCACCTCCGCCTCAGCGTGCCTGGTGACCATTGCCTGAGAGTGTGATTGCACAGATGCTGGCAAAACGTTGTCATGAGAGGAGCACGGGGCAGGGTCCATCACCTCCGCCTCAGCGTGCCTGAGAGCATCGTCAGGTTCGAAGAAGAAACGTGCGGTTTCGAGCTCGCCTTCGAGCTCGCTGTCGGAGCCAACAGACCAAAGAGGCACAGGCGCGCGTTCAGGCTCCTCAAGGTCGCCCAACATCGCCTGGACTGCCTCAGCCGCCCGTCCACGAACCACCGTTCTCTGCTCTCGTCTCTTCTGCATATTATGGTTGGCCTTCGAACCTGGTGTTGGCAAAGGCGAAGGCGAGCCAGGGCGACCCTATGCGGGCCTGCGGGCGAGGCGGATTGGACGAAGGTGGGGCGCAGCTAAGGGGATTTGCCACGCAGCTCACATCTCCGATGTTCCCAGCGCGTCCTGGCGCCGAACGCGGCCATGCATCAAGGACTGGCCCTTCGCAGCAGCAGCTGCGCAAGGAGACGCGGGCGACCGAAACCAGCTGCGCGCAGCAGGCTTCGCAGCCCCCCCTTTCCTCTCCTGGCGGGTAGTCCTCCTCCCCCCCCTCTGTCGCCGTCGTCGTCGCCGACCCCAGCACTGCCTGCGCCCGCTTCCAGCGGCCGCTCTCTTAGTCGCTCGGGCTTGAGTCTCTTTCGCCACGGCGGAAGCGTGCCTTGAAGAAAGCGGGCCCCAGACCCCGGAGGTCGCCCTCGTTTTTCGGCATCGCAGCCCGCCAAAGGCCGTAGAGGGATGTCCGCCGAAGGCCTTGGCGGACCGAAAGCGAAGAAAGCCCGTCAGGGCCCAAAAGCGGGGAGTCCCTCACCCTCTGGCCCCTCCTGGCCCCTCCTCCTCCTCCGCCTCCTCCTCCTTCTCACCCTCCTCCTCCACGTCCTCCTCCTCCTCCTCCTCCTCTTCCTCCTCCTCCTCCTCCTCCTCCTCCTCCTCCTCCTCCTCCTCCCCCTTCTCTTCCTCGTCCTCGTCCTCCTCCTTCTCCTCCTGTTCCTCCCTCCCCCTCCTCTCCTCCTCCCCCCTCGTGCGCGTGTTAAAAAAAATCGCGCCCCGCGGTGTCTATGTATCAGCCCCGGGGGTGGGGGGTCTGGCCATGTGTTAATCACAAGCTGACACTACGCTGGGGTCCAGGCGCGCCACATCCCAGGAGTGCAGCTCCTAGCATCGCTCTGCGAAGAAGGGAACAACACCAAATCCTCCGCACATCCTCCCCACCCAGCCGCTCACCCCCGGTCCCTCCCCCCTCGCTTCCCCATCAGAGTGCATGGCCGGATGTACTGCCCTGTCTCACGATGAGAGGGCAGCGCATGACCTTGTTGTTTCACACTTTGAAACCAATTGAGCAGGGTGCGAGGGCGAATCTTAAGAAATGGAGCTTGCTATGCTCCATTTCTTAAGATGAGGAGAGGCGGACCTGTCAAGTTCAGGGCGAGTGCACCTCATTACGCTTAGCAGGCAAGTTTGGTGTAATGTACGGGACCGTGCTGCAATCTGACGATTCGGCCTCGTAGAATAATTTGAACGGCCACGTCCGTCGGCTCGAGGCGAGCCCGCGCTGCCGTTCGGCTCCTCCCTGGTGGCCACTGGCCATCCTGTGTCGGACAGGAGGGGCAAGTCGGAGTGGGAGGCCGAGAAGGGGCGGGGGCACCGCGGGAGCGAATCGGGGGTTCGAGGCACGGGGCCGATCTCGTACAGACAGATTGAGGCTGAAGGCAAGGTGCCAGCCGAGCTGAAACACAGCCTTGCCAGGCACGCGTTGATCTATAGGGCACGGGGGTTGGGGGAGGGGCACGGGCGGGCGCCAAGCATCTGAAGCAGGGAGGCTCCCGGACACCACACCATGCAAGGCACCGGCGAGCAGACAGAGAGAACCGCCAGGGCCAGTGCAGACGTGCCAAGTGGATGCGGCAAAACACCACAAACCGAAAGTGGCTGTCTAACAAGAATCATATCATATTTAGGTCGGCCATGTCCTCCTGCAGGCAGATGTTCAGCTACAAGTAAAACATGATGGCAACAACAAGTACTCAGACATAGTGTAAAAAACGTTCCCAGACTATGTTGTTCGGGGATGGACAGACCTCCCTTTAGTAAAACGTGGTTTAGTGAAAACGACCTGAGGCCCAAACCTGGCGGGCACAAGCCTGGAAAATAACGGCCGCGGCGCCCTCTCGAGGACCGAAAACGGACAATTCACTAATCGACGTGTCACTGTTGGGGGTTCTGTCCAACCCCGAGTTTTACTACTTTGGAATATTCCTCCTGTAGATGGACATGCCCGACTTCACACTTGCCTTCCAAGACTTCAAATCAAATACGGGCCTGGCTCTCGGGCGTCGTCGCTGTCATCGAGCCAGCTCCAGGCCTCCTCTCCCATCTCCTCTACCTCATGCCCCTAGTCTATCCTCCGTCCTCCTCCTCCTCCTCCTCCTCCTCCTCCTCCTCCTCTCCTCCTCCATCCTCGCGCAAACGCGAGCAGGAAACTGGAGGAACACTGGCAAATCTGTTGGCAGACAGGGCTGCAAACACATGACACAATCCCAGGGAAAGATGCACCAAAAAACTGCTGAGCGCCACGGGAGGATCACAGGGGAGTATGCAGCGAGAACGGGGAGCCGCTGACTGGTGCCAAACCCGCCACTCCATGGCCCATGATGGTGACGTACACGCCCCACGGACAAGCAACTGCAAGCAAGCAAAGATCACCCTGAGCATGGACCGACCGCGAGCATCTCTCTCGGCCTATCACGAATCGTGTAAACCACAGAAAGAGGCCTGCAAGCCAGGACGCTTCGCCACTGCTCGAGGCCCTCCGCCCACCACCACTGCCTCCACAGCGTCTCCCCGCCTCTCCCCCCCCTCGAGCGTGCGCCAGCTCAGCTCACCGTGCAGCAGGCTTGCGCCCCGGACGTGTCGTCCAGGGCCTCACAGGGTAGCCCGTACCTCCTGCAGAGGTCCGCGCGGCCCGACAGCGAGCTCAGCGCGGCCTCCTGCTCTGGGGTCGTGATGGCCCCCGGGCGCGCGATCCGTGCCCAGCCGAGGAGGCCACGGCCCGATACGTTGTGCCTGTATATGACTAGAAGGCAGGCCAAGAACACGCTCCTGCCAAAGCCGCCCTTGCAGTGGACGAGAACGGCGCCGCCTCCGGGGCCGTCGTGCACGGCCAGCCGGATGAAGCGCCTGATAGCATCGCGGGGGGGAACGGCGCCCTGGTGGTCTCTGATGGAGTCGCTGACGGGGATGTCCGCGTGCTGGATCCCAGACTCGGCCAGCAGCCTGGAGTCGTAGCTCCCCCCGATCTCCGCCAGCCCCGGCTCGTCCGACCTGTTGACGCGCAGCACCTTCCCGATCCCTGCCTCCAGCAGGAACTCCAGGACGGGCCTGGCGTCGGGCCACGGGTCGCAGCCCCCGTTGCGCGAAGCCCTCGTGTCGTAGGCCTTGCACACCTAAAGGCCTCCTAGATTGGGTCGGAACACGTGGGATCGGAGAAGCGCGCCGCATCGCGGATACATCGGCGATGCATCGGCGATGCCCCGGCGATGCACCGGCGATGCATCGTCGATGTCGGCGATGCGAAGGCGTCGCCGACGTGAAGCAAATCGGGCTGCACATCGAGCCGCACTGGCGATGCACTGCCGATGCATCGCCGATGCATCGGCGATGCGGCGGCGAGCCTCCGACCCCATCTACTCCGACCCCATGTAGGAGGCCTAGCACACCGTGTGCACCGATGCGTCCTCTGGCACGCCGTCCTCGGACGACCCGTCGATGTCTGGCACCCGAAGCTCATCGCTTTCGCCCGGTCCTCCGCTGACGGTGCTGCGGCTCAACGGGGGGCGTCCGCCGGCTTTCTCCCCATCGAAGACGGCGCCGCTCGGGCTCGGACAGAAGAGGGCCGGCGTCACAGGAGGCTCTGGCTCCTAGGAGGAGAAGGAGCAGGAGGAGGAGGAGGAGGAGGAGGCAGAGGTGGGGGAGAGGAAGGACGAGGCAGAGGTGGGGGAGGAGGAGGAGGAGGAGGAGGAGGAGGAGGAGGAGGAGGAGGAGGAGGAGGAGGAGGAGAAAGCGGAGGAGGAGGATGAGGCGGAGGAGGAGGAGGAGGAGGAGGAGGCTCCCGCTCCTCGAGTTCGGTCAGGCAGGCCTCCTCATCCGTGGGGTCGGCGCTCACGCAGAGGCCTCCTCCACCGTGGGGCCGGCAGAAGGCGCTGCAGGTCTGCGGGTCGGGGTCCTTGACGGTCGTCATCGGATCGGCCATGACGAAGACGTCCGGCACCAGCCAGGCGCCGTCGTACACGCAGCTCGTCCTCCAGAACTGGCTTGCCGCGAGGGAGGCCATGACGCCATCCTCGACGGCCTCCTTCCGCACCCACCCGAAGTCCCGGGCCATCTGCTAGGGGAACGAACAATGAAAGAAACGTAAAAACTCGGACGTCCGCGCGGATTTCTCAAATCGGCGCTGGACCGCCCTCCCTGGCGCGCGGAGCGCGCCAGGGGCGTCGCCAGAGGCGCCGCCAGGGGGGTCCATCGCCGATCCGAGAAATCCGCGCGGGCCTCCGAGTTTGTATGCTTATGTCACTGTTCGTTCCCCTATCTGCACGCCCTCCCAGCAGCCCTGGACCGTCATGCGGGGCGCCCCGTGGCTGGTCGCCAGGTCCTCAGGGTGAGCCCACGAGCACGGCAGGACCAGGCCGGCGTCCTCGGGCAGGGCGCCGCGCACCTCCCTCGCAGACCAGCCCCGGCCGAGCACGAGGTAGGCGCCAACGACCACGGCAACGTTCTTGCGCTCCTCGGACTCGTACTCGACCGCGACGTGGCTGCCCTCCTTCAAGGGGCCCAAGGACACACAAATAAATACACACAAATAAAACGATACCCCATATTTTCCTATATTTTCTGGGTTCTTGTCTTCCCGCCCAATTCCCATATTTTCTCATATTTTCCTGGGGATCGACGATTAATTGTGTCTGTGTGTTTTTTTCCCTCCTGACTCCTCCCGGAGCAGAGCGTGGAGCTCGTAGCAGAACCACAGCGTCTGGTCGACGGCCAGCGGGCCAGTGCAGCCTCCGAGGCTCCTCCGGGAGTAGTGGCAGACCTCGTAGCGGCCCTTTCTGAACTCCGGCGCTGTGATGTCGCCGAACGCCAGGCGAACCTGGTCGCTGGCGGCACTCCCAGCGGGGCCGTAGCTCAACCGATGCGGAATCAAATTCTTAGCCGCCATTGCACCTGGAACCGGAACCAGCAACGGGACTATTCGAGTGGGCTGCGGACACCGCTCGTCTTGGCTTCAGCCTTGAGGCAAAACGGCTAGGCGCGGACCTGAGGAGCGGGAGGAAGAGGAGATGATGCGGTTGCATCGTCGCTTACTTTAATTACCCTCTTCTCACTCCCTACCCCATTCATGCTTTCATCCCCGCCTCCCTTCGATCCGAACACGCGCGAGGTGAGAGACTGCGCGACCTTGAGCATCTCGCCTTCTCCAGACCTGACGGGAGACGGGACCCTCTGCTTCTTGTTGACGAATAGACTCCGTCAACCTGCCTTGCCGTCAGCGTCAATAGAAGATCAGATCACTTGGAGGAGGCGGAGGCGGAGGCGGAGGCGGAGGCGGAGGTGGAGGAGGAGGAGGAGGAGGAGGAGGAGGAGGGCGGAGGCGGAGGTGGAGGCGGAGGTGGAGGCGGAGGAGGAAAAGGAGGAGGAGGAGGAGGATCCTCTTTGGGTCGAAGGGTCGCAGAGCCGGCGCATCCAGCCCGCGTGGCCGCCGGCGGCCCCTTCCGGTGATCCTCGGGACGTGGTGGCGCCATATCCACGGAAGCCCTGGATGAATCAGGGCCGGCACGAGCTGCGTGCAGTGCTATCGATGGGGCCGAACGGGTACTCCAGATTTCGTAATTCGCCGGCCCAACGGGCCAGAGGCGTGCTAAGATCTCCGGTAACTTGATAACAATATTTCTAGTTCGCGCGCGCGGAGCGGCCCCTGGGGGCCCCCGGACGAAAAGTACCCCGGCAAGGTCCCGAGAGAAGCCCGGGAGAAGCCACCAGACCACTCCAGGGGAGGGTATTTTTCGACACCCCTCACGAGGATCGTGGCCTCCGAGGGGGGAGCCGCAATCGACTACCCCCAAGAGCCCCCCAAGAGGCCCTGGGGGCCTCCAAAACGCCGCCAAGGAGCCCCAAGAGACTCCCAAGAGGTCCCCAAGAGGCCCCCAAGAGGCCCTAAAGAGGGCTCCAGGGCCGGCGGCATGAGCGAAGCGATTAAATAAATAAAAGGGAGGGGGTCTGGACCCTCCAAGACAAGCCATTTCAGACCTCCCCCGTGGGAGAACCTCCAAAACATCGTCCCCAGACCCCCCAGGCCCTCCAAGATAGCCTGGAAGAGACCCCCCCCCCCCCCCGAAATGAGACCCCCCTCCCTTTATTACGAAATCTGGAGTAAGCACACCTTCCGGGCTGGGCGAAAGGGGGGGATAGCAAAGGGGGGGTTGAGAATCAGCTCACGTAGCTGATTTCCCCGGCGCCTCCCGGCGCAGGAGGCGGCCATGTATCGAGGAATGGGCCCCTCGGTGGGGCCGAAACGAGCTGCATGCAGCAGATTTCGTCGTAACCACCTCTTTCCTTATCCCCCCCTTTCGTCCGGCCCGAACCTTGAGCTAACACGCGTCCTGAAGATCATCGACCGTTGCCCAGCGGCAACAAGGGGTGGATAACTCATGGGTGGGCACCACGCGTGTGGGCCGGGCAGCTTCGTCGAGGAGGGCGATCGGAGACCCTGGACACATATGCACCTTCGAAATTTGATTGAAAAGTGAAAGATGGCCAGGGCTGGACAGAACTAGCAGGGACCGCAACGAGCCCGCAACAGCTGGGATGAGACCGCCAGGGCTGAAACGCCTAGAACAAACTGGCCACGGCTGGTCTGAATGCAAAATCTTGTTCCAGCCTCCCTGAACAGCACCCCCAACCATGGGCGATCCGCCCCTGTTTTGAGCAGGGACCGACCGTCCCGGCTTGCCTATGGGCCTACCACGCCACGCTCTAAGAACAAAGGAATGTTCTAAAAACATAAACGAGGTTCTTAGAACATTCAAGCGGTGTAATGAACCAAGACGCTCTCAGCAAAAAGTGTCCTCGTAACCTTCCGTGCAGACCACAAGAGATTCTTAGAGCATTCCCAGGCGGGCCTGTAGGCACGCCAGGACGCTTCGCCACTTAGACGTGCCCTGAGGTCGACGTCGCGACCCGAACTCTAGACTTGGGTTGGGCACGTCCCCCTACAAGCAATTGGGCGAACAAAATGGCATTACCCCAAACATGCAAAAGCACAAAAATCAAACAATTCTCTTCCGCGCGAACATCCACATACATGCAGCCCGTGCGCGTGCCGTTCGCATCACGGGCCGAGTGCAGACACAGCGCGACGCAGAGCCAGCGCTGCCAATGCAGACGCATAAAAAGCGTCCTGACAAACAAGGCCCATGATGCAGAGGCGGGGACACGCAACAAACATTTCACGAATTACGGCCCGCAAATCGTATCTAATACTGGGCATCCGCCGTAACGGTCTGAAATCGAAGATAAGCTGGTACGTCTAAGGGCAGGATGCGGCCTGCATGACCCTCCCAGCTCAAAAGGATCTACGATCGAGCGCGCTGAACTGTAAATGCCAGGCACGGGTGCCCCAACGGAGTGAGACAGGCATGGCGAAGAGTTGCACCCAAATGGCAACCGATAGACTGAATACTGGACGGGGCTGTCCACACGGCCATGCCGTGTGGACGCGGCATGCCCACGAGGGCCGTGCGGGCAGGCAGCGGTTCCCTGCACGGAGCGGCGAACGAGACCGGGCGGCACGTCGGCGGCCCACCCCCGCGCGCAGCCGTCGCACGGGCCAATGTTCTGCACAAGCGCGGCCACCCTGGCGCACGCCGTGCCACGATCCCGGGAAACGGGGGGGGGGGGGGCGAGAAGGACAGGCAGAGGACGGAGGACAAGAGGAATGGAAGGCGACTGCCCGCCAAATGAGAGCGCTCGGGGCCCCCCACAGCCGCGGACACACCTGCCGGCTCCGAAGAAGAGGGGTGGGTGGCGACTGCGCGCGCGAATCGGACGTTCGGGACTTCCGCAGCCGCGGGCACACCTGCCGGCTCACACACACAATGATCGGCACCACGAGTCGGGGGGAGAGGGACGAGGCGGAAGGAAGAGGCGGCGGCGGACGGAGGAAGGGAGGGGAACAGGGCGGCTGCAGGCTCGATCCGAGCGCTCGGGGCCTCCACCGCCGCAGACTCGACGGCCGGCTCCGACAAACAGACATCGGCACCACCATCCAGAGGGAGAGGGACGGCGAGGAGGCAGAGGACGGAGGACAGGAAGGGGGGGCGACTGCACGCTCGAACGAGCGCGCGGGGCCTCCACGGCCGCGGGCGCATCTGCCGGCTCTGGCAAACAGATCGACACCACGATTCGGAGGAACAGGGACGAGGCGGGAGGACGGAGGAAGGGCGGGGAACAGGGCGGCTGCACGCTCGAGTCAGGCGCGCGTTTCTTTATGTTCGGCGATGACGGGCGCCATGGGGCGCTCGGGCAGCACCACGATTCGGAGTGAGAGGGTAGGCGAGGAGGCAGATGACGGAAGAGAGCGAGGGGGAGAGAGAGAGAGAGAGAGAGAGAAAAGTGAGACAGATACCTCATCATTTTTGGGCGGCGCTGCAGACCATGGTGGTCGCCACGCTGCCTGCGGCGTACTGCATGGAGCAGAGCGGCGGGCAGGACAACGAAAACATGAACGCACGGGAGGACCAGGGAGGAAACGGCACCAATCACCAGTAAAACTCCCGGAGTTTGAAGCTCAATGCGTTGCGACACTCGAACGGCCTTCTGGCGGCCCAAGTGTGCGCGAGATACACGCCGCACGTGGCCACAGCACGTCGTCGCAGTTCTGGAACGGTCGTCTCAAAATACGCCGTCTCGAGCAGCAGGACACTGGCCAGGCGTAGCTCTGGCGTGGTTGGGCGCGCCAGGCCCAGTTCGCGGTACACTGATGCGGACACGCGCGGGCACTCTGCGTAGTGTTCGATCAAATCTTCTCCGGCTGCGCAGCCGAAGTAGCAGGCCGAGCGCGCCTGGAAGCGGCGGCTCGTGATCCAGCCGTTCCAGATTGACCGGATGCAAGCGGCCAGTACCCGCGGAGGGCATCCGGGCCAGCGCGAGGAATGTCGCCAGCACCTGGTCCACCATGGTCCGCACGAAGAGGTCGCTCTCCCACCTCGATCGTCTCGTTTGTAGAAAATCACGTAGCTCGGGAGCGCGATCGGGTGTGATGAGCCGAACGAAGGTGCGCTGTCGCACCTTGCGCTGTCGATCGCTGCCATTGACTCCGGTGGCGCGGGCCCTTCGCGGGGGCGACAGGCCGCGCGCCTCGAAGGAGCGGCGGGCAACGTCCAGCTGCAAGACGAACGCCTGATCGAACAATTCCGCCCAGGCGCCAAGACGCTCCAGAGACTGAGAGCAGAAGAGGCGCACCTCGCGGAGCCGGGCAGCCCGCTCCGCCACGCGGATGCCGCCCTCCGAGGCCGCCTCCCGCTGGCAGACCCGATACTTCGACGCCAGGGCCACCGCGGGCAGGTCTGGAAGCAAAGCGGGTAAGCCCAGGCTACTCTTTGACCATGCTTGAATATTCCTGAATATTCCTCCTTAAGAAAGGCATGCCCGATTTAAAGCTGGGCGAACAGCCCGGCTCGAAGAAACTGCAGCGCCAGGACCTCAGGGCATTAGCACACACGCCGTATGCTGGGTCATCCGTTCCTGTTGAACCGTAGACCTCCGACGTCATGATTTGTTCGCGACGTCGACCCCCTGAGGTCTCGACCACTTCCCCGGGGCCGGTTTCTCATCCTGAAGCGTTGTTTGAGGCCCCCGAAGCCCGGCGAGGGCCTCCGGAGGCCGAGAGTAACGAGAAACCTCCCATCGTGATTTTTTCATGACTCGATGGGCGTCTGGGGGTGCACCGCCCCACCCGCGGGCCACCCGCCCCTGTTGAACCGCCGCCCTTGGGCCCCGCCCGCCAGGCGGAGGCGAAGGAGGATGACGAGGATGAGGAGGATGAGGAGGATGAGGAGGATGAGGAAGATGAGGAGGATGAGGAGGATGAGGATGAGGATGAGGATGAGGAGGAGGAGGAGGAGGAGGAGGAGGAGGAGGAGGAGCTGTTTCAGCTGTTTCGCCTCTCGCCCCACGCGTGTCGCACGGCCTGCCTAGGCCGCGCCCGCCGCCGTCGCCGCGGCGGCCTCCTCGCGGGGGGTCGCGGCCCTGGGGCCCACCCCCTCTCCACTCGCGTCTGGCTGAGGCAAGTGGAGCAATGCTGAGCTGCTCTCCGTCCAGCTGTCCTGGTGCTGCTGGTGGTCGTCGTGCTGCTGGTGCTGCGGTGCTGGCCGCTGTCCGTCGCGCTGAACAGAAGAAACCACGCCCTCGCACCCGCCACCTCCTGGAGCTTCTCGCACGACGATGAGGAAAGCCCACCTGGAGCGGCGGGGGCTCATGTGCCGATGGACTACCTCTACGTCGACACCGCCTCGCTCGAGCTGGACCACCACGTCGCGCATGTGCGCCCCATCCTCGCCGCATAGCTGGGTGAGCCAGCCCTCGACCGCCTGCTCGGTCTCCACTCTAGCGCTGTAGCTGACGATCTTGGGCTCTAGCTTCGCCTCCCACTTCTCGCACGCGCTGCTCCCAGCGCTGTAGCTGCCGATATTGGGCTCGAGTTTCGCCTGCCCCTTCTCGCACGTCCTGGCCCCAACGCTGTAGCTGATGGTGTCGGTCTCTACCTTCGCCTCCCACTGCTCGCACGCGCTGTTCCCAGGCTCATCCTTCGCCTTCTGCCGCCGCTGTATGTCCGTCTCGCGCTGCTCGCCCTTCTCGCACGCACAACGTCCGTCTTCGTGGGGCTGGCGGTGCCCGTCCGTCCGCTTGTGGCTGCCACTGCCCGCCTTTCACGCACGCACAGGGTACGTTTTCTTGTAGGCGCCACTGCCAGCCTTTCTCGCCCGCGCAGGGTCCGTCTTCTTGAAGCTGCCACTGCCCGTCCGCTTGAGGCTGCCACTGCCCGTCTTCTTGAAGCTGCCACTGCCGACGTCGGGCTCCCTTTCTTGGCCTCCCGCTAGCCACATCGAGGCAATCACTGCCAAAGCCATCCACGCGTCCCTGTTGGTGCCGTCCTCTCCGCGCGCCCTATTCCCAGCGATGTAGCTGACGGCGTTGGGCTCGTTCTTCACCGCTCGCTTCCTGTGGTAACTGATAGTATCGGGCTCCAGTTTCGCTTCCAGCTTCTCGCATGGTGTAGCTAGGGCCGCGTGGCTCTGCACACCCTTCTCGCATGCGCTGTCGCCGCCCTTTTTCGCAAGCCCCGCTGTAGCTGAGGACGTCTGGCTCGGATTCGTGAGGCTGCCACTGCCCACCCCCTTGAAGCTGCCACTGCCCGTTTTCTTGAGGCTGCCACTGTCGTTCTGCCTCCAACCGCTGCCCATTCTCGCACGCCCTGACACCAGCACTGGAGGTATCGGGCCCTATATTCGCCTCCCGCTTCTCGCACGCGCCGTCCCTGGGACCATGGCGATGGCTAGGTACGCTGCTTCGCCTTCCCTTTCTCGCGCGCCCTGATCTTAGCGCTGTAGCAGATGACGTCGGGCTCTACCTTCGCCTCCCACGTCTCGCCACTGCCCGCCCACGCACAGCCTGGCATTGCTAAGCTGCCACTGCCCTCCCTCGTCGCACGCAGGCTCCTGGAGCCACTGCTCGAACTGTTCGCTGCGCGGGAGGGGGGTCAGCAGCCAACTGAAGTCCAGTTGCGCCTGCCGGCACGTCGCCAGGCGCAGTCGCCGTCACGCGCCCCACTGGTTTTTGCTCGGGCGCCTCTCCCCTCCTGGGGGCGCACTCGTGAGCTCGACCATCGGCACCTTCGGCGGGCTGCCGCCACAACTGACCTCCTCCTCTACGCGTCTTCTGCG
>CAUYUJ010014810.1:263223-375056 GCA_963575745.1 Prorocentrum cordatum | reverse complement strand
GAGTGGTGTTCTGGGAACGCGACGAGCACAAAGTGGCCTACTGTTGGCTCCGGGCACTCACGATGTGGCCTGGGAGTGGTGTTCTGGCAAGATGCATCGTGATTCCGGGCAAGAGTTTCACACTTTTCAACGTTATGATTTTTTGTGTCCTAGCCTGGCTAAGACGAAACGAACATGAAAGCCACGAGGTGCGATAGGGTTGCAACTTCCCAACGTTATGAATGCCTTTTTGGAGCTCTGGTGCAGGACTTCCTTACAAAAACGACGCCGTTCGTAACGTTGGAAACGCTTAAATAAGAATATTCAAATATTCTTTATTCAAGAAGCTTCAACGTTACGAACGGCGTCGTTTTTGTAAGGAAGTCCTGCACCAGAGCTCCAAAAAGGCATTCATAACGTTGGAAAGTTGCAACCCTATCGCACTTCGTGGCTTTCATGTTCGTTTCGTCCTAGCCAGGCTAGGACACAAAAAACCATAACGTTGGAAAGTGTGAATCTCTTGCCCGGAATCACGATGCATCTTGCCAGAACACCATTCCCAGGCCACATCGTGAGTGCCCGGAGCCAACCGTAGGCCACTTTGTGCTCTTCGTGTTCCCAGAACACAACTCCCAGGCCACATTTTGGGTGCCCGGAGCCAGCTCTAGGCAATTTTGTGTTTTGGTTTGCGCTGCTTTGCATTGCTTGGCGTTGCTTGGCGTCGCTGTGCGTTGCATGAACTGCACCGCGTGGCTTGCACTACCTAGGTTGCTTAGCATACGTTGCACCGCCTAGATTGCACCGCGTGGGTTGCAATGCATCGACGTTCGGGGGCCACGCTGGCTACTCCACGGTATTCGTTTATTCAATATCACGTAAGTAGCGCATAAGGGATACTAAGTTAGTTTTGCCGGAAGGCGGCTGCCATTTTGTTACGGGCCCCTAAGACTGCGCTGTTACGGGCCCCAAGACTACGCTAAGCTCGCACATTTCCCGACACACTTCGCTTCTGCCACCCTCAAATGCTTGCCGCACTCACGCGTTGCTTCGGCTGGCTCTCAGGCGTCCCACAGGGTTCCACGGACCACAGACGACCCCCAGGTCCCACGGGTGTCGCAGTTCCGACGAGCCCCACTGGTTCCGCAGGTCCCACATGTGTTGCGGGCCCCACAGGTTTTGCAGGTCCCAGGGGTCCCACAGGCCACAGGGGTCCCCCAGGTCCCACAGGTGTTGCAAGCTCCTCGGGTGTCGTAGGTCCCACAGGTCCCACCAGTTTCGCAAGTCTCGCAGGTCCCACAGGACCGACAGGTGTCGCAGGTCTCAGAGGTCTCAGCAATGCAAAGCAACGCAAAGCAAATCACAAAATTGCTTAGAGTTGGCTCCGGGCATCCAAGATGTGGCCTGGGAGTGGTGTTCTGGGAACGCGAAGAGCACAAAGTGGCCTACTGTTGGCTCCGGGCACTCACGATGTGGCCTGGGAGTGGTGTTCTGGCAAGATGCATTGTGATTCCGGGCAAAAGTTTCACACTTTCCAACGTTATGATTTTTTGTGTCCTAGCCTGGCTAGGACGAAACGAACATGAAAGCCACGAAGTGCGATAGGGTTGCAACTTTCCAACGTTATGAATGCTTTTTTGCAGATCTGGTGCAGGACTTCCTCACAAAAACGACGCCGTTCGTAACGCTGGAAACGCTTAAATAAGAATATTCAAATATTCTTTATTCAAGAAGCTTCAACGTTACGAACGGCGTCGTTTTTGTGAGGAAGTCCTGCACCAGAGCTCCAAAAAGGCATTCATAACGTTGGAAAGTTGCACCCCTATCGCACTTCGTGGCTTTCATGTTCGTTTCGTCCTAGCCAGGCTAGGACGCAACAAATCATAACGTTGGAAAGTGTCAAACTCTTGTCTGGAATCACGATGCATCTTGCCAGAATCACGATGTCATCTTGCAGAAACACCATCCAGGCCACATTCGTGACGTTTGCCGGAGCCAACGTAGGCCAACTTTGTGCTCTTCGGGTTCCCGAAAACACCACTCCCAGGCCACCATTTTGAAGTTGCACCGGAGCCACGCTAGGCAATTTTGTGTTTTGGTTTTGTTTTTTTTTTTTTTTTTTTTTTTTTTTTTTTTTTTTTTTTTACGCTGCTTTGCATGCTTAGCGTGCTTGGCGTCGCTGTGCGTTGCATGAAACTGCACCCGCGTGGCTTGCGCGACCTAGGTTGCGTAGCTTCAACGTTTGCACCGCCTAGATTGACCACCGCGTGGGTTGCAATGCATCGACGTTCGGGGGCCACGCTGGCTACTCCACGGTATTCGTTTATTCAATATCACGTAAGTAGCGCATAAGGGATACTAAGTTAGTTTTGCCGGAAGGCCTGCCATTTTGTTACGGGCCCCAAGACTACGCTGTTACGGGCCCCAAGACTACGCTAAGCTCGCACATTTCCCGACACACTTCGCTTCTGCCACCCTCAAATGCTTGCCGCATTCACGCGTTGCTTCGGCTGGCTCTCAGGCGTCCCACAGGGTTCCACGGACCACAGACGACCCCCAGGTCCCACGGGTGTCGCAGGTCCGACAAGCCCCACTGGTTCCGCAGGTCCCACATGTGTTGCGGGTCACCCCCACAGGTTTTGCAGGTCCCACGGGTCCCACAGGCCACAGGGGTCCCCCAGGTCCCACAGGTGTTGCAAGCTCCTCGGGTGTCGTAGGTCACAGGTCCCACCAGTTTCGCAAGTCTCGCAGGTCCCACAGGACCGACAGGTGTCGCAGGGTCTCAGAGGTCTCAGCAATGCAAAGCAACGCAAAGCAAATCACAAAATGGCCTAGAGTTGGCTCCGGGCATCCAAGATGTGGCCTGGGAGTGGTGTTCTGGGAACGCGAAGAGCACAAAGTGGCCTACAGTTGGCTCCGGGCACTCACGATGTGGCCTGGGAGTGGTGTTCTGGCAAGATGCATCGTGATTCCGGGCAAGAGTTTCACACTTTTCAACGTTATGATTTTTTGTGTCCTAGCCTGGCTAGGACGAAACGAACATGAAAGCCACGAAGTGCGATAGGGTTGCAACTTCCCAACGTTATGAATGCCTTTTTGGAGCTCTGGTGCAGGACTTCCTTACAAAAACGACGCCGTTCGTAACGTTGGAAACGCTTAAATAAGAATATTCAAATATTCTTTATTCAAGAAGCTTCAACGTTACGAACGGCGTCGTTTTTGTTTTGTGAGGAAGTCCTGCACCAGAGCTCCAAAAAGGCATTCATAACGTTGGAAAGTTGCAACCCTATCGCACTTCGTGGCTTTCATGTTCGTTTCGTCCTAGCCAGGCTAGGACACAAAAATCATAACGTTGGAAAGTGTGAAACTCTTGCCCGGAATCACGATGCATCTTGCCAGAACACCACTCCCAGGCCACATCGTGAGTGCCCGGAGCCAACGTAGGCCACTTTGTGCTCTTCGTGTTCCCAGAACACAACTCCCAGGCCACATTTTGGGTGCCCGGAGCCAGCTCTAGGCAATTTTGTGTTTTGGTTTGCGCTGCTTTGCATTGCTTAGCGTTGCTTGGCGTCGCTGTGCGTTGCATGAACTGCACCGCGTGGCTTGCGCTACCTAGGTTGCTTAGCATACGTTGCACCGCCTAGATTGCACCGCGTGGGTTGCAATGCATCGACGTTCGGGGGCCACGCTGGCTACTCCACGGTATTCGTTTATTCAATATCACGTAAGTAGCGCATAAGGGATACTAAGTTAGTTTTGCCGGAAGGCCGTGGATGTAAACAATAAACGCGAAAATTATTCATAACATTGGATTTCGCCATTCAAAGGCCGCGAGTTCCAGGTAGGGCAAGATCGGCAGCTGCCCGCGAAAATGTAAACAATAAACGCGAAACACGGAAACACTTTTTTCAACCTGGGGCCGTTCATGCCTAGCTTGCGTTCCATATCTTTGAATGGCGGAATTCAATGTTACGGATGGGTTTCGCGTTAATTTTTTACATCCACGGTACTACTACTACTACTACTACTACTACTACTACTACTACTACTACTACGACTACGACTACGACTACGACTACGACTACGACTACGACTACTACGACTACGACTACGACTACGACTACGACTACGACTACGACTACGACTACGACTACGACTACGACTACGACTACGACTACGACTACGACTACGACTACGACTACTACTACTACTACTACTACTACTACTACTCCTGACCCTCACCCTCATCCTCCCCCAAGTGTTCCCCGAACAGCTTCCACAGCTAGTGGGGGAACACATAGTCCGATAGCTCGGCCAAGCTGGGGCCCCACGACTGACCACAGAGGTGCTTCCCTGAAAAAGAGGGGGCGGCGGTGATTCGCCGTAGGCTTCTTCGATCCGCCGCACCCTGTGACTTGCAGCAAAGAGCACGCGGCGTGCCAAGTCTTCGGTAGTGGCTGGTTCTTCTGGTGAAAGGTTCCCAATGGGCCGTCGGCCGATCCCGCCGGCCTCTCGGAAGGGCGCACACAAGGTCTCTCCCGTTGGCCTACCCACCCCGTGAGGCCCATAGACTTCCCAGGTCGTCGGTCTTCCCGCTGCAGGCGGCTCAAGATGGCCTCCAAGACGACCAATATGGTCTACAGGACGGCGACGATGGCCTCGAGGGAGCCCAAGATTGCCCGAAGATGTCTCCAAGACAGGTCGAGATGCCTCCAAGATGGCCCAAGGTGGCCTCAACATCTCCAACAACGGCCCCCGAGGCCTCCAGAACGGCCCAATAGGCCTCCAAGAGGACCTCCAGGAATACCCGAAGAGGCCCAAATCATTCATATATTTGTCTGCAAGGCTTTGTAGATTTTGGGCGTTTGCTAATTGTTGGTTTGTTTTCCGACTGCCCACGGCGGCCCCATAGGCCACCAAGATGGCCCCAAGAGCGCACAGAAGGCCTCCGGGATGAGGCCCTGACGGCCCAAGAGGTCCACCAGACGGCCTCAAGAGGGCCCTGAGACGGCCCAGGAGACCTCCAAGACGCTCAAGGTGGCCTCCAAGACGACCCTGACGTGCTCCAAGAGGGCCCGAAATCGGTTCAGAGAGGCCCCCAAGACCGCTTCCGACGGCGTCAGACGTGCCACGATCGCTCTACGTCGGCCAAAGAGCTTCCCAAGGAGCCTCGAAAGGTCCCCAAGAGGCCCAAGGAAGCCCCTAAGAGGCCTCCAAAAGAGGCCCCCAGGAAGCGCTCAGGAGGCCCAAAGAGTGCCCGAAGAGACCCCTCCCTCTCCCTCCTTCCCCTCTTCCTCCATCTCGCATTCCCTGGAAGGCTTCCAAATCAGCGGGGGGAGCCCATAGTCTGATAGCTTGGCCGAGCTCTGGTCGCAGCGTTCGGCCAGATTGGCGCTTCCAAGATGTAGGGGTGGCGGTGATCTGCCGCAGGCGTCTTCGATACGCTTCAGCTCGAAAAGTTTGACGTGCGCGAGGCGGCGCGCACAGGTGCCCCGTAATGCACATGTCGCGGGGTGTTTAGAAACAGCCATCTTGGGTGAATTCACGCGCACCGCATGACACGTTTGCGAGAGAAAGCCTGGAGTGGGGGGGTCGATACGGGCCTTGCTGGCATGCTAATATGTCATGTTTAGGGTGAGCGGTCGTGCACCAATGACTATGAACCTACACCTTCGAGGGGCCGCTAAAACTGGACTCTCAGTACAGTATAGTACGTGCTGTTTCAGTGTAATATAACATGTGGTGTTTCGCTTTCTGGTAGCAAACCACAAGAAAGAAGAAATCGTGAGCAACGCAATGTGCGCGGTGCAATACATGTGGCGTGCGCCATTTGGTGCAAACCGTGTTGCGCAAGCTGTGTCACGCAAAATGCGCGATGCAACGCTACGAAGTGCAGGCCATGTGATGCAAGCTGTGTGATGCAAGCTGCGCGGTGCAATCGAAGCACCAGCCATCGCCCAGAGAACCCACGAACGCGCGCGAGGAGGAAAGACTGGAATCCCAGCCAGCGCACAAGGAACCCACGAAGCGACCGCGAACGACGTTCCACACGAAATCTGGCTGGGCGAAAAACCTGGAACTTCCCGCCAACACGAAACGGCCACGAGGCTACCACGGGCGACCGCCGGTCGTAAAACCTGGAACTGCCAGCCAACGCGAGGCGCCCTCGAGGCGCCCACGGGCGCCCACAAGCCAGGGAACCAGAACTCCAAGCCAAGTCTTTGCGATGGAAGTGCGAACCCCTTAGTGCAAACACTGTTGGGAACAAGTGGCTCTTCACACTGCTGCCCTGGCCTTGTATCACACATGTTAGCTGGCATGGGCCCCAAACAGGTAGGCTCTTGCACCCTCGGTGTGGCATACATGCGCTGCCAGCTCTGTCCCGCATTCCGCGCATGGTGCAGTGCATGTGTTGCAAGCTGTGTGGCAGAAGCCATGTGGGCCAGGCTATGTGGTGCAAGCTGAGTGGAGCCAGCAGCGTGGTGCGAGCTATTTGGTGCAAGCTATGTGGTGCATCAAGGAGCCCAGGGAAACACAAGTAAACAAGTGGCACGTGTGCCATGGCTCTTGCACAAAAAGGAACGGGGAGGAGGATGAGGTGGAGGAGGAGGGGGGAAGAGGGGGCAAGACATCGCCCCTCGGGGCCCAGCAACGGGGCCCAGATCCCAGGTGGGGAGGGGGGGGGAGTTGGCGTGCGTCGCGACGCGGAAAACAGTGCTCGGAGCGGAGGGGGCACGGGGCGGAGGTCCCACCGGGGCGCTGGGGGCGCGGAGAGGAGGGGGGCGGAGGTGGTGTGCGTCGCGACGCGGAATAAAGTGGTCGGGGCGGAGGGGGCACTGGGCGGGGCTTGGGGCAGAGGGCCACGGGGCGGGGGTCCAACTGGGGCGCTGGGGACGGGGGTGGGGAGGGGGGGAGGTGGTGTGCGTCGCGACGCGGAATTGAATTGTCGGGGCGGAGGAGGCACGGGGCGGAGCCCCCACTGGGGCGCTGGGGACGCAGGGAGGGAGGTGGCGTGCGTCGCGACGCGGAAGCGTTCGTGGCAGAGGGGGCAGTGGGCGGAGCTCCCGCTGGGGCGCTGGGGACGCGGGGGGGCTCGGGGCAGAGAGCCATGGCGCAGCGGTCCAACTCTGGCGCTGGCGACGCAGGGGGGGGAGGGGTGCGACGCGGCATAAAGCGTTCGTGGCGGAGGGGGCAGTGGGCGAGGCCCCCGCTGGGGCGCTGGGGGCGCGGGGGGGCTTGGGGCCGAGAGCCACGGCGTGGGGTTCCCACTCTGGCGCTGGGGACGGGGGGGGGGTGTGCGACGCGGAAGAAAGTGTTCGGAGCTCTAGACGCCCTGTGCCAGAGAATACACACAAATAACAGAACCCCCCATACCGTCCCATATTTTGTTGGACTCTTGCCTCCTCCCCCCACTTTTCATACTTTCCCATCTCTTCCGGGGGATCGACGATTGATTCTGTCTGTGTGTGTTTTTTCCCCTCCCGCGTCTGTGCGGTGCCCGCCTGCGCTGCAGGCCGTGCGACGTGCCCGCGGGGCGGCCACGGGCGGGCACCGGGCGAGCCCCCGGCAAACCCCAGTCCAGCGCGCGGGGCGGCCGCGCGGCGGCCCTGGGCGGGCACTCCAAGCGAAACCCCGCCAGACCCCGCCCGGAGAACGGCAGGGCCGAAGCTCAACGGTGTTTTCGTTTTCGGTTTGTGTTCGTTGTCCCTCGCGTGTGTCTCCAATCCGCCTTTGCCGCAAAACGGAATCGAAACGAAAACGGCCCACGACATCGCAGAAACACACACCTTTTAGGTCCAGCCATGGAGAACGGGGCGGCACCACGGGCGGCCAACAGCAGGGCACCAGGCGAAATCCCGGCAGACCCGTCCGACTACTCAGGTAAGACAGGTGAGGACTCCCTCCTCCTCCCTCCACGTCCTCGACCCACCAGGGTCGAGGGCAACACTGGGCGACATTTACCGCTCCCCCGTCCTCATGACGCTCCTCCCACTCCTCCTCCTCCTCCTCCTCCTCCTCCTCCTCCTCCTCCACCTCCACCTCCTCCTCCTCCTCCTCCTCCTACTCCTCCTCCTCCTCCTCCTCCTCCTCCTCCTCCTCCTCCTCCTCCTCCCCTCTCCCTCTCTCCTCCTCCTCTCCTCTCCTCTCCTCCCTCCCTCCTCCTCTTCCTCCTCTCCTCTCCTCCTCCTCCTCCTCCTCCTCTCATCCTCCCCTTCCCCTCCCCTCCCCCTCCCCCTCCTCATCCTCATCCTCCGCCTCCTCCTCGTCCTCCTCCTCCTCCTCCCTCTCCTCCGCCTCCTCCTCCTCCTCCCCTCCTCCTCCTCCTCCTCCGCCTCCTCCTCCTCCCCCTCCTCCTCCCCCTCCTCCCTCGCAAAGTGCCCTCCAAACCTGCCAAGGGGTATGTCCTCACCGGAACTCACGTAGGGCCCGAGAAATCTCCGAAAAGGATGAACCACGCCGCGAAGCCTCAAACCTCCATCCTCGATCCTCCCTCCCCCCCATCCTCATCCTCGTCGTCCTCCTCGTCGACGTCGTGGTCCTCTTCTTCTTCCTCCTCCTCCTCCTTCGCCTCCTCCTCCTCCTCCTCCTCCTCCTCCTCCTCATCATCATCATCATCATCTTCCTCCTCCCCTGAGGGGGCACGATGGGGTCGGAATGGCTGAGGGGGGCAAGGATCGACCTGGATCGGCGATGCAACGCCGAGATGGGCCATCGGGCCCCTATCGGCGATCACTGGGCGATCGGGGGTCGATGCACCGCCATCCTTGCCATCGCTCGGACATCCAGTCCTTGTGCATTTGTCGGTTTCGTGCTGGCCTTCTGTTCCGCAAGATGATCCAGGATGCCCCTCGATGGCCCTCGCCGAGGAAATATGCAACCGTCAGGCCGAAGCCAAGCCCCTAAGCCTATCCTGACCCAACGTTGTCCTTGAGCCTTGCTCCCCCCCCCCCAATAAGCGGCTACAGGCCTCTGCCATCATGCGGCCGTCTGCCTCCGCCCCCCTTCGGGGCACGGAGGGCGCGGCTGTGGCGGGGCAGGGCGCGCCAGCTGGGAGAGCCCCGGGAGAAGCGCGGCGGAGAGGAGCGGCGGAGCCTGGAGACTGGGCGGCGCGAGCAAGGGGGCCAGTAACAGGGGAAGGGCGGCACCACCACCACCACCAGCGCGAGGATCCAGGGGGTGTCCCCCTGGTTGCGTGGCCCCCCATGTCCCTCACTCGAGGCATCCCCCCCTACCCAGCTCGGGGAGGCATCGGGATCGTAGTCCTCCTCACTGGAGGTGCTCTCCTGGTGGTGGTGGAATCGCTCCTCCTTCCTCCGACGGTGGCGCCTGGAGACTTGGCGGCGCGACCCAGGGAGGTGGGGTGGGGCGGGAGGAGGGGGGGGAGGCGAAGGGGGGCGGCCTTCTGAAACAGCAAGGAGGGTCCCAGAAGCCCTCCCTGCACTCAGAATTTGCTTCTTGGAAGCCCCCGGAGCCCTTCTCAAATGTACGCTGCTCTCTGAGTTTGCCGCCCCCCTCGCCTTCCCCAGAGGCGGCTCGCCGCCAGAGGACGGTCGTCACTCGCCTCTGCTCATCTGGCAGTGCTGCGTGCCCGGCTCCTCTTCCCCCTCATCCTTCGACTCTTCTTTGTCCCGCTCCTCTCTCTCTCTCTCTATATATATATATATATATCTTTTCCACGCGTCCATTGTCTTTCACATATTTCTCTTTCTCTCTCTCTCTCTCTGTCTCTGCCTCTGTCTATGTCTCTGTCTCTGTCTCTGTCTCTCTCTCTCTCTCTCCTTCCCCCTCTATCTCAATATCTCCCCCTTTGTGTGTATATATAGGTGTGTGGTGTATGTAAATGTGCGTTGCTCGCTCTGGATGTTGCTATTTCTGCCTCGCTCTCGCTCTGCGTGTGTGCATGCATGGTGTATAGTTGACTGCATCGATGTGTACATATCTACATATATATACATGTACACAAAGACCTGTATCCTCCCCGTCGGCCTGCCCCATTACGATAATCCAGAACACGAGGACCTGCCACTCGAACGGCTGTGCAGTCTGCCAGTGTCCACCGCATCCTCTACATACTCTACATGTTATTGCTCCTCCAACTCGTCGCCCAACCTCATGCGGCGTTTCCAGCCATTCCTGCTCGTGTGGGTCTGATTCATAATTCTATACATCCTCCTGGTCCTGGTCCTCATTGTAATGTACCTACTGCTCCGACTCCTTCTCCCAATCTTATCTCATCCATCCTCCCTACCCTTGTCTTCTGTGTCCTCTCCCTCCTCATACGCCCCACCCTCCCTTCTCCCGCGTCCTCGTCCACCTCTCACCGTCCCTCCAGGAGCGGCCCTTTTCTACCGACACCGCTGCCCGCCCTGTAATTATCGAAGGGCCTGCGGCTGCATCTTGCGGGCACTGCAGGTGGCGAGAGTAGGACGATAAGGCATAGGAGGAGGGGGGCAAGGAGCAGGGTGGAAACTGACGGTGGTGGTGTATCTGCGTAGGAGGACGACGAGGAGGAGCAGAAGGTAGAGGAGGCGGATGTGATGAAGGAGGCCGAGGATGAGGTAGAGCAGGCTGTGTACACGGACGGGGTACATGATGGCAGTCAGGAAAAGAGTTCAAGATGAGGCTGGGGAGAAACGAAGAGGGAGGATTAGACGGATGCGGTGCCCAAAACAAGCGTCGCCAGAAACGCAACTGGCACTACCTATAGGACCACCCTTCACAGGAAGCTGGGGGTATGGGTGCCATGTTTGGTTTCGATTGGCGAAGGATCAGAGTCGCAATTGATCGATCGACCATTATCGCTGTGTGTCGATCTCACGGTCTACAAGTCGGTCCCACGATCCATCGATCCTACGAACTACCGATCTCATTATCAAAATATCGAGCAGACAAGATACCACTCACACGAATTATTGATACGAATGTGTATACAACATGAACGATCGCCACTTCAATATGATAACCGATTTTACTAACAAAGTACTGGTCGCACTGACAATTTGTCTCAACATGTAGCGGCTCACAACCAGGGAACACCACGGGAAAACCACAACGACAAGACAACCACATATCGGTCATGGGACAATCACGGGACAACCAAGGGACAACCACAGGACAAGAATAGGGAAAACTACTGAATAACCACGAGGCAACCACGGGACAACCATGGCGGACAACGACGGGACTGCCACGAAGAACCAACGGGACAATCACCGAACAACCATCAGGACATCCAAGCGACAGTCACAGGACAGCATGAGGTCAGCCTCGGGACAACCTCGAGACATCCCGACAACCATCGAACCATCCGGACAACCATCGGGACACCTATTGGGACAACGATCAGGACAACCATCGATCGGGACGCTCATCAGAACACTCATCGGGACACCAATGGAGACTGGAGACAACCATTGGACCGAACATTGGGACAACACTCGGGACAACCATCGGATCAACCATTGGGAAAACCATCGGGACAACCACACGGACAACCATCGGGACAACCAGAAGGACAACTACGGGGAAACGTTGGGGACCCCAGTCGGGACAACCATCGGGACAACCAACAGGGTAACACATCAGGACAATTGGTTTTCGCATGACACTCCCAAACACGCCCAGGCGGGCGGGGCCTAGCTGGTGCAGGAATTCACGCTGCTTCGCATGCGACACGAGCCGATACCGAAACTGATTCTAAGTTGGGCGACTTCCTCTTCCTCCGGTCTCACCTCCCAACCTCCGGCATCAGACCGAAGACAGACTCAACCGGCTGTCCGGGAGAAGCATGAAAGATAGCAAGAACAGTGGCTGGTATGATAATTGGGTGAGGCATGCGGTGCCCTCTTGTGTGCGATAGGTTCTTGGGCTCATTGGAATCATTGAAGATGCAGGATAGCCTCAGGAGGGCCTCAAGAAGGTTCCAAGAGGGCCCAGCAACCTGTCAAGTACACAGGCCTTCGCCGTGGGTTGTTGGGTCGTGGTGGGCCCCTCCATGGGGCTTCTTAGAGCCTTATTTCGGCTGCAGGAGGGCTTTTGAAGGGCTCCAAGTGGGCTTCAAGGCGGCCAAACAAACCTGTAACAGACAAGTGCCTTGTCCGTGACAGGTGGTTGGGCCGTTTTGGACCCCACTCGGGGCCCTCTTGGATGCCTCTTTGGGCCGCTTGGGCATGGAGGAGCGCCGAATAGGATTCAATTATCCCAGTGCGACCCTACCTAGGAGTTGGAGCCCCTAGGGAAGCAGCATTAGTAGTAAGAGTAAAGCTAAGCTAAAGCTAAGCTAAAGCTAAGCTAAAGCTAAGCTAAAGCTTAGCTAAAGCTTACCTAAAGCAAAGCTAAAGCTAAGCTAGAGCTAAGCTAGAGCTAAGCTAAAGCTAAGCTCAAGCTAAGCTAAAGCTAAGCTAAAGTTAAGCTAAAGCTAAGCTAGAGCTAAGCTAGAGCTAAGCTAGAGCTAAGCTACAGCTAACCTAAAGTTAAGCTAAACTTGAACTACAGCTAAGCTAAAGCTAAGCTAAAGCTAAAGCTAAGCTGAAGCTAAGCTAAAGCTAAGCTAAATCTAAGCTAAAGCTAAGCTAAAGCTTAGCTAAAGCTTAGCGAAAGTTTAGCGACATCTAAGCTAAAGTTAAGTTAAAGCTAAGCTAAAGCTTAGCTAAAGCTTAGCGAAAGCTTAGCGAAAGCTAAGCTAAAGTTAAGCTAAAGCTAAGCTAAAGCTAAGCTAAAGCTAAGCTAAAGCTAAGCTAAAGCTCAGCTAAAGCTAAGCTAAAGCTAAGCTAAAGCTAAAGCTAAAGCTCCCAGGGGACTGGGGGAACCGCGGGGCGGGGACCGGGGGAACCGCCCAGGGCGCTTTCCATTGCCCGGCCCCTTTAAGCTAAGAGAGTAAGAACCCTTCTAGGCAGAGCCTAGGTAGGGAAAAACGGCTCAGTAACCTGTCACACAAATGTTCTCCATAGACCATATGCCCCCAAGAAGGCTCTCAGAGCAGACCACTTACTTCACCCCACTTTCAACTCTCCACGCTCAACTATCCACTCTTCACCCTGTGCTCTCTAGCCGCCCCCGAGAACTCGTCCACCCACCGAAATCGGCGAAGCGCTTCCACCAAATCTGTCAACATCCGCGAGGACTGTTACAGTGGAAGGACTGATTCGGGAAGTATTGGGGAACCAAGACCCAGAACCAGGAACCGGGGAATCGAGCCGCCCACCGAATGCGGCAGGATACACTGGCTAACTCTTCCAATCACCACGACGAACCCTTCAGTGCAAGCACGATTGGAGAATAACGCCGGCATCAAAGCAATCACGACGCTTTTCGGAGGCCTACACCACCGTCCTCGAAATCGACCCCCCGGGTCTCTCCTGGGGTGCTTTCTGGCCAGAACCTCCAGGCTGGTCCAGCCGTGGCGCCACCGTGGCGCCAGGAGAGGCAAGCCTCTCGGCGCCTCGATAGGGGCCCCGCACATGGCAGGCAGAAGCTCGGCCTCGAACCACGGGCGCGGTGCCGGAGGCCCAGGAAGGACGAGAGACGGGCCGCGACCAGGTGGCCTCAGCGCTTGCCCCTTCCCGAGCGGCCCTGCCGCCGGCGCGCCCCGGGGCCAGCGGGCCAGCGGGCACCTGGAGCCGCAGGGCTCGCAGCGACGAGGGGGGCTGTAGCGGGAGGCAGCCGCACCGTTTACCGCAGCCTTGGCTCCTGGCGAGACTCGGGCGTCTTCGGCGGTGAGTGAGCGATGCTTATCAAAGGTCTTCCTGGTCTTCCTGGCGGCGCTTCCTGCAGCGCCGTGCCAGAACTGAAGCAAGAGGTCAAATCAGGGGTCCCTTATCCTTCCCTGTGCAACATGGAAGTTTCTCAGGCGGCGGCAAGCGGCATCACGCGCGACTTAGCTGTCTTGGGCCGACCTCAAGCCGCCTCGCGCAGCAATTACCTGCCTGACATGGCTTACGGTCGGGGCCCGGGACTTCTGCTTAGCGTGTCGCGGCGGCAGCCCAGCACGCAATGCCCTGCAAGCGGATAGCGTGTCGCCCCGCTCCGCGGGGCGAAAGCCTGGGAAAAGTTGGGAACTGAATTGGGATGTCGTTAGCGTGTCGCGCCGCACCCCCCCCCCCCGACCAGCATTGGGGGCGCGACAGGCTCAGGCAAAGCTCCCGACCGTAGCTGTCCCATGCGCGCTGGTCCACCTCCAGTCGTGCAGGTGGACAGCGCCCCCAGTTGACCAGCTGGCAAACACCCTCCGAGGAAACCTGCTCCGCGACGATGGTGGGCAATGACTACCCTTCGGAAGCGGTAAACGACTTGGGAATAGCAAATCCGCAGACCCTGTCGGCGTGAGGATGACGCTATTCTGTTTGACTCGACGTCGTCATCGTTGACGCGAAACCAACGCGAAATTGAGTCGAAGGGACGCCCCTTTCCTTGATCCCTTCCCCCCCTGATGGGGCGAGGGGGGGCATGGGGGGATGGGTCCCAGGGGTGTCCTGGAGGGCGTCCTGGGGGGCGGTCCTAGGTCAGAATTTACTGTCCCCCCCAGGGGTCCCGGGGCTCACAAACGCCCCAAAACGGACCCAGAGTGCTCCAAGAGTCTTCCAAGATGCCCCAAAGACGGCCGAGAGGGCCTTCTCCTCAATCTCCTCATCCTCAGGACGCGGTTCCGTTTGACTCGTTGTCGTCGTCGTCGTCGTCGTCGTCGTCGTCGTCGTCGTCGTCGTCGTCGTCGTCGTCATCGTCGTGTTTGGCGCGAGACCAACGCGAAATTGAGCAACGTCGAAATTGAGTCGAAGGGACGCCCCTTTCCTTTGATCCCTCTCGCAAGGCGAAATTGAGCAACGTCGAAATTGAGTCGAAGGGACGCCCCTTTCCTTTGATCCCTTCCCCCCCCCGAGGGGGGTGAAGGGATCCCTGGAGGGGTCAGGAGGATCCTGGGGCAGTGGGGCTCACAAACGCCTCAAAACGGACCAAGAATGCTCCAAGATGCCCCAAAGACGGCCGAGAGGGCCTCCTCCTCAATCTCCTCATCCTCAAGACGCTGTTCTGTTTGACTCTGTTTGACTCGTCGTCGTCGTCGTCGTCGTCGTCGTCGTCGTCGTCGTCGTCGTCGTCGTCGTCATCGTCGTCGTTGACGCGAAACCAACGCGAAATTGAGCAACGTCGAAATTGAGTCGAAGGGACGCCCCTTTCCTTGGATCCCTCCCCCCCCCCCCGAGAGAGCGAGGGGGGGCAGGTGGGGGGTTCCTGGGAGGGGTCGGTCCTGGGAGGGGTCCCGGGGTGGTCCTGAGGGGCAGCCGGGGGGGGCAGCCCAGGGGGGGGCGGTCCTGGGTCCGAACATACTATCCCCCCCGGTCCTGGGAGGGGTCCCGGGGTGGTCCTGAGGGGCAGCCCGGGGGGGCAGCCCAGGGGGGGGCGGTCCTGGGTCCGAATGCACTATCCCCCCCAGGGGTCCCGGGGCTCACAAACGCCCCAAAACGGACCCAGAGTGCTCCAAGATGCCCCAAAGACGGCCGAGTGGGCCTCCTCCTCAAACTCCTCATCTTCAAGACGCTGTTCTGTTTGACTCGTCGTCGTCGTCGTCGTGTTCGTGTTCGTCGTCGTTGACGCGAAACCAACGCGAAATTGAGCAACGTCGAAATTGAGTCGAAGGGACGCCCCTTTCCTTTGTTCCCTTCACCCCTCCGAGGGGGCGAGGGAAGGCAGGTGGGGGAGTCCTGGGAGGGGTCCGTCCTGGAAGGGGTCCTGGGGGGGTCCTGGGGGGCGTCCCGGGGGGGCGGTCCTAGGTTAGAATATACTATCCCCCCCAGGGGTCCCGGGGCTCACAAACGCCCCAAAACGGACCCAGAGTGCCCCAAGATGCCCCAAAGACGGCCGAGAGGGCCTCCTCCTCAATCTCCTCATCCTCAAGATGCTGTTCTGTTTGACTCGTCGTCGTCGTCGTCGTCGTCGTCGTCGTCGTCGTCGTGTTCGTGTTCGTCGTCGTTGACGCGAAACCAACGCGAAATTGAGCAACGTCGAAATTGAGTCGAAGGGACGCCCCTTTCCTTTGTTCCCTTCACCCCTCCGAGGGGGCGAGGGAAGGCAGGTGGGGGAGTCCTGGGAGGGGTCCGTCCTGGAAGGGGTCCTGGGGGGGTCCTGGGGGGCGTCCCGGGGGGGCGGTCCTAGGTTAGAATATACTATCCCCCCCAGGGGTCCCGGGGCTCACAAACGCCCCAAAACGGACCCAGAGTGCCCCAAGATGCCCCAAAGACGGCCGAGAGGGCCTCCTCCTCAATCTCCTCATCCTCAAGACGCTGTTCTGTTTGACTCGTCGTCGTCGTCGTCGTCGTCGTCGTCGTCGTCGTCGTCGTCGTCGTCGTCGTCGTCGTCGTCGTCGTGTTCGTCGTCGTCGTCGTTGACGCGAAACCGACGCGAAATTGAGCAACATCGAAATTGAGTCAAAGGGGCGCCCCTTTCCTTGGATCCCTCCCCCCCCCGAAGGGGGTCGGGGGGGCAGGGGGGGAAGCCTGGGAGGGGTCGGCTCTGAGAGGGGTCCTGGGGGGGTCCTGGGGACGACCCCAAACGGACCCAGAGTGCTCCAAGATGCCCCAAAGACGGACGAGTGGGCCTCCTCCGTCCTGGGGGGCGTCCCAGGGGAGCGGTCCTAGGTCAGAATGCACTATCCCCCCCAGGGGTCCTCGGGCTCACAAACGCCCTAAACGGACCCAGAGTGCTCCAAGATGCCCCAAAGACGGCCGAGATGGCCTCCTCCTCAATCTCCTCATCCTCAAGACGCTGTTCTGTTTGTCTCGTCGTCGTCGTCGTCCCTGTTGTCGTCGTCGCCGTCGCCGTCGCGTTTGACCCCCTTTCTCTTGGCCCATCGCCGCCCCCCCGTCTTTCACTGGGTCCTCACCCTCAAGCGAGCCAGCCAACACGAAACTAAAGCGAAAGTCGCAGTTGAATCGAAGGGAAGCCCTTTCCATGCGATTCCTCCCCCCTCCCGAGAGGGGCGGGGGGCCAGGGGGGTGGATTCCTGGGAGGGGTCATTCCTGGGGGGGGTCACGGGGAGAGTCCTGGGGGTGGGGGGGGCGGGTCAGAATACCATCTCCCCCCCGAAAGGTCCTGGGGCTCAGAGACGACCCTAAACGGACCACAGTACCCCGAGAGGCTCCAAAGACAGCCAAAGAGAGCCTCCAATTCCTCTTCCTCCTCCTACTCCTCCTCCTCCTCCTTCGCCCCCCTCCTCCTGCATCCTCCTCCGCCTCCTCCTCCTTCTCCCTCTCCCCCAGCCCCATGTCCCGAGCCCGGACATGACCCCCAGTTCGTCGTCGTCGTCCTTCAGGGTCGGCGCCACTGGACGTAATGCCTTAACCATACTTTCGGTCTTCGGAGGATTGGGGGAAGACGGGAATCCCCCACTTCCCCTTCACTTCGCAGGTATCCTGCAAGATCGTATCCTGCAATATCTTGCCAATACTATCGTGAGGCCAACCGGTGCGATAGTGGCCTACGTTGCGTGCGCCAGAACAGGGAAGAGGGGCTGAATTCATTCAGCAGTGTGTCGCACACTCGGGTCGGGCGAAAGGGGGGGATAGCAAAAGGAGGTTTGAGAATCAGCTCACGTAGCTGATTTTCCTGGCGCCTCCCAGCGCCGGAGGCGGATATGTATCGAGGAATGGGCCTCTCGGCGAGGCCGAAACCAGCTGCATGCAGCAGATTTCGTAACCTCCCTTTCCGAATCCTCCCCTTTCGTTCGGCCATGTACTATCAGCCATGCCCCCACAATGAAGAATCCGAAAGCCTCGCTGGAGAAACGGTTACGGTCAGGAACTCTTGCTTGGCGGCTTAGGCGTGTCGAGGCGGCGGCCTCGGCGGCACGCAATGCCCTGCGAGCTGACAGCGTGCCGCTCCGCTCCTCGGGAGGCTCGAAAAGGCACGGGACGTTGACTCTCAGAAATGGGGACGAAGTTAGCGTGTCGCACCGAAGCGTCGTGCGGCAGAACTGGCAGCGCGAAACGCTAAGCAAACTTTCGTGACTAAACGCTAAAATGCGCAAGCGCCTGTTGCTACAGCCCCACACCAATTCAAGCCCTATTACATCAATAAGTGTCCATCTGATGGGCAGTGCAGTGTTGGTGTTAGGGTGGGGCAGCTCAGGGGGAACATCGACATACAATATGAGGTCGCCGATGCATCGGCGAGAACCCATCAAACCGCACATTCCTCGGTGTGGTGGGCAATTGGGCTCCTACGGGCGATGCCTGGACGATTGGGGGTCAACGCATCCCCCACTGAGACTACCCCTCCTCCGACGTTGCCCCAAACCGCATCGCTTGCAGATCCGACTTCCAGCCCCATTACGTTGAATGCCCGTGAGCGGGCGCCCGTGCAGGCGACGATGCCGGCCCTGGCGGTGCCGCTGGCGCTGCTGCTCACCGCTTGCGCTTCAGCAGCGGCCCCGCCGCTGCCGAGGCCGCCACCGAGGCGGCAGGAGCAGCGGCGGGCGCCCGTGCGGGCGCCGGCGAGGGCTTCGCTGGCACCGGCGCAGGCGCCGGCGCCGGCGGTGGCGCTGCTGGCGCAAGGTCGCTAAACCTGGTAACGCCGACGAGGACGACGCCTTCGTTTTAATGTTATTCTGTTGGCATGGGGGTCATCGTCGCCGCGGCTGGGTACGGCGCTCGAAGGCTGGCCAAGATGGAAGCTGGGAGGGGTCCGACCCTGATTTCAGGCGGATCAAAGTCGGCGATCGCGGTTCGAGGATCGAGCACAACCGCAGTAAACAATAATCGCCCACCCCCTTCCGGAGGAATTATATCCATGCCGCCCCTGGAAATAATATCCCAGGTCCCCGAATTTCAAGATGTGCCTCTTGCCCTAGCGCCGCGCACGTTCGTTTTAAAATTCTGCAACAGCTTCATAGATGGAAGGCGGGTAGTTTTCAGAATGCGGGCCCGCCTTAGCGCCACGCAGATTCCTTTTGAACAGTCTGCAACAGTTCCACTGATGGAGGGCGGGTGAATTGCAAAATGTATATCTGGCTTTGCCGCCGCGCGAATTCGTCTCACAAATTTGCAGCAATTCACAGATAGAGGGCGTATCCATTAAGCTTGTAACTATCGCATTTCCGCCGCGCACGTTCGGTTTACATGCTTTCAACAGCTCCGCGGAAAAAGGGCGGGTCCTTAAAACAAAAAAAAAAATGCGACTGTCGCCCTAGCAATCCGCGTACACTCTTTCAGTATAATTACAACAAGTTCGCGGGTGGCGGGCGGGAGATATTAAGAATGCCCCAGCGCAGCGAACATTCCTTAAAAAAACGCAAGGGCCTCACGGATGGAGGGCGTACCGTTTCCAACATGTAAGCATGGTCGTACCGCCGCGCACATTCGTCAGAAAAATCGCAAATCATCATGGATGGAGGGCGGGTCATTTTCAGAATGCCCCTCTCGCGATAGCGACGCGCACGTTCGTCTTACACGATGCGACCAGCTTCACTGATCGAGGGCGTTCAAAGATGGAGGGCGGCTGCTTTCCAAAGCCGGCTCTCGCTTGAACGCCGCTCACGTTCCTCCTGCACTTCGCATCAACTTCACAACTCAATGCCGTGTCTTGTTTTCACAAGGAGCATCGCGCCATGGCGCCGCGCACACTCGCCTTCAGAGTCGGCAGCCGCCTCACGGGTGGACGACGGGGCCTTTCCGACGTGTGCCTCTCGCCGCAGCGCCGCGCACGCTCGCCCTACAAAGTCCACGAGGGGCCTCGAGGATCCAGGGCGGGCGGCCTCCAGGATGCGGCCTCTCGCCCCTGGCGCCGCGGCGCACTCCTGTCAGAGTTTGCCGCAGCTTCGCGGGTGGAGGGCGGGCCCTTTTTTTGTCCAAGCGTGCCTCGTGCCATAGGGCCGCGCGCGCCCTAAACGCTTGCCGCAGCCTCGCGGATGGAGGGCGGGCCCTTTCAAAAAGGGGCCCTCTCGCCCCGGCGCCGCGCGGCGTTTTCCCGGGAACTCTGCAGCACTCTCGCGGGACGGGCGGCGGGCCCTGCCCAGAACCACTCTCGCGCCAGCGCCGCGCACGTGCAGCTGGCAACGTTTGCGGCGGCTCGTTGCTCACAGTGCGCCCTCCCCCCCCTTCGACGTTGCGCGCATGCGCCCCGAACGTTTGTAGCCGTTTCGCGGATGGAGGGCGGGCCGTTCTCAACGTGCCCCTCGCGCCGAGCACCCGCGTTTAAAAAGTGTGCGCAAGGTTCGCGGATGGAAGGCGGCCCCCTCTCCCAGTGTGGTTCTCGTATAAGCGCCGTGCACGTTTGCCCAGCCGACTTCGAATAGCTTCGCGAATGGAAGGCGGGTGGTTTTCAAAATGCAGCTCTCGCGTAGCGCTGCGCACGCACGATTTAGGAGCTGGCAACTTCGCGGATGGTGGGCGGGCACCTTTCAAAATGTGTCACGCCAAGGCGCCGCGCACATTCGTCTTGCAAGTGTGCAACAGCTTCGCGGATCGAGGGGGGGGCTTTGTTTCATAATGCCGCTCTCGCAGGGATGATGCGCACACTCGCTTTCAACGTTTGCAAAAGCTTCTCGGATAAAGAGCGGGCCAATGTCAAAATGTCGTTGTCGCCTTTTTGCTATGCGAATTCGTGGAAAACGAATTTGCAACGGCTTAAGGGATGGACGGATGATGACTTCTAAACGGCTGCTCTGGCCATGAAGCCGCGCGCGTTCGGTGCTACAGCTTGGAAAAAAGCCCCACTAATGGGATGCGGGCGGTCTTCAACGTGTGGCTCTCACCCCAGCGACGCGCGCAGCCGTCTTCAGATGCTGCGGCAGCTTCGCGGCTGGAGGCCAGGCCCTCGTAGAAAACTAGCTCCTGCTTCAACGCCGTGCACATTCGTCGCAAAATCTTGCAACGGCATCGCAGAAGGAGGGCGGCTCCTGTTCAATTGATTTCTCCCGCCGTCGCTGCATCACGATAGGACTCCAACGGGATTCTAATGGGGCTTTCCAGGACTCCTGAAGGATTGTTGGGGATCTGGGAAGACCCCTGAAGATGTCAGAAGGATCCCCAACCTATTTTTACAGGAACCCTCAAAGATCCGCGCGGACTCCCGACAGTTCCCGAAGATTCTCGGGATTCCTGAAGGATTCGCAGCAGGGCCCTGATGGATTCGCGACGCATCCTGGAAAGATCCAGGACATTCCCCCGACAGATCTTTCGGTTTCTTGAAGATTGCTGACGCGAGTCGTCCTAATTCTACAGGAGGAGATCGCGACGGGAGCCTAGGATACAGGAACAACCTTCTGGCGCACCCAGGAATCCTGACCCCGCTCTCCCCGCCAGATTTCTGAAACCGTCTGCCGCTCATGAAGAGCTCCAGAACATCGAGCCAAAGGGTTAGCGTTCGGCATGTTGGCAAATCTCGTTAGAGTTTCGACAACTCCAGAACCAGATGGGGGCCTCAAGAAAGAATTCCCCGGAACCTTCAGACATCCTCCGCGATCCTCGGGGGCCCCTCAGGCTTCCCACTGGCATCTTCGGGGGTGCCCATGCTTTGTTGGAATGCGCCGAATCTCTCTGGGCCAACCCTGATGCGCTCCCGGCGCCGCCTCGGTTCCAGCGGGAATGATCGCAGGCGCGCTCGGACACGCAGGCTCTCGAATCATCCCAGCCCCCAGGCCCGCCGTGAGGATGTCGCGCCAGGCGCTGGCCCTCGCGAGCGCCGTCGTTGCGAGCCCCTTGGAAGACCCTCGCGGCGTTCGAGATTATCGGGGTGGTTGGCGCCGCGGGCCTGCATTTCAAGCACTGTGAAAAGATTGGGGACATGATGTGGCTGCGAAGCGCGCTCGCAGCCCGCTCGAGCCACGTTGAGGAAACTCTCGGGGCGTCAAACATCTCGCCGACTGACTCGATCAGACAATGGCCCGTGGCTCTCGAAGGCCGAGCCCCCGAGAAAGATGAGGGCCACTCAACGAGCGAGGTGCTGAAGTGGAGCAGCCTGCGTTCCGCATGAGGCATTAGAAATGCAATGGGCGCCGACGCCGCTGTCTTTCCCTCGTCGCCACGGCTGGGACAGCCCCGAAATCCCCTTCAACGCGTGCCCCAGGAGAGGGCCGGCAACGGTGTCAGCATGCCTCCCTGGTCGATCAAAGAGCTGTGCATCGCCGTCACCTGCGCCAAGTCAATCGCGAGCCCGCCTGCGGCCGGGGCCAGGGCTGAGACGCCCGATCCGATCGACGTCATGCCCCGCCGGCAGATCGCGGCCGTGCGGGGCTGCAGCGATGCCCGGACACGGGCGCCCTCCTGCGTTTCCGTTGGGTTTCGGCAGGGCCCGCCCACGACGGGCAGGCTGAGCGCGCGGCCATTGGGCCAAGACGGACGCACCGGAGGCACTCGCGGCGCGCAGGCCCCCCATTCCCTGCTCCGGGGGGGCCCGGCCCAGCTCCCGGGCGCGATCCGACCTGGCGACTTTCACAGGGCGCGAGCGCCATCGCGCGCGCCGCGCAGAGAAACGCCAGGCAATGGCAAACTTCAGATTGGTGCACTCGCGCCCTGGGCTCCAACGCGACACGATGCCATGCGACGCGACGCGCGCTTATGATCGCGCGCGCGGACTCCCGCGTCGACAATGCACGCGGCAATCGTGATTGGCCGAATTAGCTGGGCAAACAACGCGACGCAGACCGATTGGCCCGCTCGAGCTCCCTGGGCCTAAACATGAAATTACGCGCTGGGTCGCGGTTCGCCTTCAACATGGCTCGCGCGTGCACGCGCGTGCACGCGCGCGAGCAACGAGGGGGGCGCTCGGCGTCGCGCTGCAGGCGTGGCGCCCAGGCCCCTCGCAACGCGCGTGGGACTAATGGCGATCGCAACTAGGCCTTCGAAGCTGCATGGGCCAGTCCTTGTCAACTCCTGCATTGCGCGCGCACGCGCGCGCCCAGGCAATGATAAAGCAAACGCATCGGGACACGGTGCGTTACTTCATGTCGAGGCACTGGAAATCCGAAACCTTCGTTCGCCATTCAGTGATGGATATTTAAAAACCCTTGCTCGGGCGCGGCTGGCACCGCGCGCGGGCGCGCCCGCGCGCGCCCAGCCAGGGCTGCGCATCGCGACGCAATGCGTCGCGTCACATCGAACCCGTCGACATCCGGGTGGAGCGGCGGGTTTTCACGATCCAACCTTCGCTCTCAAGATCAACATTATTCGCTGCTCTCTTGCGCCGCGAACGCGAGATCGCGCGCTCGCGCGCGCAATCAAGCGATGATGCAGACGATTGGTGTCACAATGTTGCATCTCATGTGGGGCATAAAGAATACGGGTAAAACGCATGTCGTCAACCGTTCAATGTGCAACGTTGTCTCGACCAGCCCCTATCGGCCGCCGCCATGGGCGCGCGGGTATGCGCGAGCAGTAGCGCGTTTAGCGCCGCGATGTGAAATGGCATGTCGAGGCCAGCAGAACGAATGAAACAATTGGCAGTCACCATTCAGTTGCCCAGCCTAAGCTGGCAACGCACCAATGATTCGCGCATCGCGCGCGCGCGCCCATTGAGAGCAAGGGCACTGCGTCGCAATGCGCAATGCTACGCAGTGGCACAATGCGCAATATCTTGCCGCGCGCCCGAGTGCTTGCCGCCAAAGTGCCTGGTGCTCCCAATGATAGTAGAACTAGCGTTCGTTCAATCAGCTGACGCCGCGAGCGATTCAGCATTCCGCCCAACAGGACCAGCCGAATCTTCAGGACAAGTCATTCGTTGGAAAGTAAGCATTCACCACTGCCGCCTCGAATCCGTGCTCGCCCGGCCCCGCAGCCCCGTGCAACGCTTGGAATGCGGGCGCTGAAGTTTGCGCTCGGCGCGGGGGGGGGGGGGGGGGCCTGCAGGATTTCCGGCGGAGTTCTGGTGCAGTCCTGAAGGTGCTCGAAGGATCTCTGGCAGTTCCTGGGGCACTCGTAGGCCCCCCTGAAGATTCGCTCGCAGTCCTGCTGCGGGCTCCTGAAAATCCCAGAGGAACCCAGAATGCCCCCTGAAGGATTCCTGACGCCTCCTGCCGGTTCCTGAAAGATTCCTGAGGAGGATGCCTGCAAGATGCTGAAGGATTCCTGCGGATACTTGGAGGATTCCCGTCGAGGTTCTGAACATTCTTGAACGGTGTCTTGAGATCCCTGGTGGCTTCGTCAGGACCCCTGAGGGACGTTGAGGTTTCATGCTGCGGGGTCTTGGAATCCTCGAGGTACGCAGAGGCTTCCTGGAGGCCCCCTGCCGAGTTCTGGGGATGCATGCGATTCCCTGCAGGTTGCCTAAAGGATTCTGGAAGATTCTGAATGGAGTTCTCAGATCGCGCAGGATGTCTGGTGACTCCTGGATGATTCGCGAGGGTCCTGGAGGATTTCTGGGGGTTCCTGTTGCTGACTGGAGAAAGTAGAAGGATTAAACATGTCTTCTGAAGGGTTCCTGAGGACTTCTGCCGACTCCTGGAGGATTTCTCATAGATTCCTGCTGATCCTCGAACGATGTCCGAAGACTCCTGGGGCTGCCCAAGAAAGACATATCGCCTTCAGCCCTGAGGCTGCAGGTGACAAGCTCGAGGCGTTGGGCATCGCGCCGTCTGTCTCACACCACTCAGGCCACTCACCGAGAGGAGTTACCAGTTAGCGTGAGCATGACATCCACTGAAAGGCTTGGGCTCAGGATTCATAACTGGGTGAATCAGCCTGCTTCTGTAATACAGCCTCCCCCAGCGCTTCACGTCGGGACGTCGAGGGGGGTTCTCGGCGCGAAAAGACAAAGTGAGTCTCAGGATGAAGGATGGAAGTTCGAGCAAGGATGGAGGCGCAATGCTCGCATATTGTCCCCGAATTGTGCAGATGCCCGCGGCTTCCGACGGATTCCTGGAGGATTCGCGCGGGTCCTGCGAGTTTTTGCCGGTTGCTGAAAGACTCCAGAAGATTCCGGTAGGCTTACCGTGGACTTCTGAGAAACGAATCAGTTCACCGAGCGTTCTTAAAAAGGATCTCTCAAGATTCCTGGAAAATTCTTGTCGGTATCTCGAAGGGCTCCTGCAAATTCCTCCAGGTTTGCTGTCGACTCCCAGAGGATTCGTGCGGGTTCCGGAGGGTTCTTCAAGCATCTTACACACAAGGGTTCGGAAGATTCTTCTAGATCCGTGCGGGGTTTTGAAATTTCTGGCAAATTCCATGAAAATGCGTGTAGGACTCCTGCAAGATAATCGTCTGCCCGCCCAATGTCGGCACACCTCTCACACGTTTCGTGGCCTTGAGGGGGGCTCCACCGAAGTCGTCGTTTCGGCACACAAACCGCACGCTTCGTTGCTCCCAAGGGAGCTCCACTGCAGGCCTCAGCGGCAGGGTTCGCATGGCGGCGTCGCCTCCATCGGCACACCCCTCACACGCCTCGCGGTCCATCTAGAGCTCGACCGAAGGCCCCAGTGGCAGGGGTCGCATGCCTTCTTGTGCCTATGTTGATACACCCCTCACATGTCTCGCAGCCCATAGGGAGCTCCGCCGAAGGCCCCAGTGGCAGCGCCAGCATGCGCCCCCCAGCCCACTTCGGCACACCCCGCACATGTTTCGAGGTGTCCATCCGCGTTGCCGAAGGCTCCACCCCTCTCGCGGCACGCTGCATATGATGAGAAGGTGATATCCTGCGTTACACACAGCTGCAATGGTTGGGTCGCTAGGCTAATTTGTTAGGTGTGGTAGCCCTGCGCGCAGCGGGAAGTATGCTGAACCCCCGCCACCCCTGCCAAAAAACACAACAAAATGCTCGCGGGCCTCACGAACTTGACTCAATATTTTGCCTCACAGTGTAGTTGATTTGGATGCTTGACAGAGATGGCGGGGGGCGGGGCGCATCGGGTTGGCCGCGCATGCTCCAACTGTGGAGGCAGAGTGAGTTTTGTACTGTTCCCAACCATCCTGTGGTGCTGGGTCTCCGCTTTGAAGAGGCAGCCCTCCGCGTCTCCTTCATCTCCTCTCCTCTCGTCTCTTCTCCCCTCCCACTCCTCCCGCTCCTCCCTCTTTCACCTCCTCCCACCATCAGCATCAGCATCAGCATCAGCATCAGCATCAGCATCAGCATCAGCATCAGCATCAGCATCAGCATCAGCATCAGCATCAACATCATAATCACCATCACCTTTATCACCATCATCCTCACCATCAGTTTCATCATCATGATCAGCATCATCAGCATCATCTTCATCTTCAGCATCAGCATCAGCATCAGCATCATCACCACCAACAGCATCATCATCATCAAACTCGCCACCGCCATCGTAATCACCATCGTCATCAACATTAAGGCCGTCAACATCACCATCATCGTCATCGTTCCCCGCCCATTCCTGCACGCCCTTACACGGCTCGTGGCCCGATAGAGGGCTCCACCGAAGGCCCCAGCGGCAGGGTCCGCATTCAGTTCCACCCTCATTTCGGCACACCCCTCACACGGTTCGTGGCCCCATAGGGAACTCCACCGAAGGCCCCAGAGGCAGGGTTCGCATGCAGTTCCACCCCCATTTCGGCGCACCCCTCACACAGTTCGTGGCCCCATAGGGGGCTCCTCCGAAGGCCCCCTTGCCAAGATTCGCATGCAGTTCCATCCTCATTTCGGCGCACTCTCACATGGTTCGTGGCCCCATAGGGAGCTCCACCGAAGGCCCCATTGCCAGGGTTCGCATGCAGTTCCACCCTCATCTCGGCGCACCCCTCACACGGTTCGTGGCCCCATAGGGAGCTCCACCGAAGGCCACAGCGGCACAGCGGCAGGGTTCGCATGCAGTTCCACCCTCATCTCGGCGTACCCCTCACACGGCTTGTGGCCACATAGGGAGCTCCACCGAAGGCCCCAGCGGCAGGGTTCGCATGCAGTGCCATCGTCTTTTCGGTGCACCCCTCACACGGTTCGTGGCCCCATAGGGGGCTCCTCCGAAGGCCCCAGCGGCAGGGTTCGCATGCATTTCCATCCTCATTTCGGCACACCCATCACACAGTTCGTGGCTCCATAGGGAGCTCCACCGAAGGCCCCATTGCCAGGGTTCGCATGCAGCTCCACCTTCATTTCGGCGCACCCCTCACACGGTTCGTGGCCCCATGGGGAGCTCCACCGAAGGCCACAGCGGCAGGGTTCGCACGCAGGTTCACCCTCATCTCGGCGCACCCCTTACACTGTTCGTGGCCCCATAGGGCGCTCCACCGAAGACGTTACTCACAACTGCGACACCCACAATTGCATATGGTTGGGTCCTTCGCCAAGCTAATTCTTTGACAGGGATGGTAGGGGGGTGTCCGCATGGTTTCTGGTTGGCCGCCGGTCGCCTGGGGGATGGGTGTATATTAATAAGGGACAATGATCAACACCTCCGAGTAGGGAATGGAGAGAGCTTTGGCAGAGATAAGAAACAGTTCATGAAATAACCTACGCCCAGAAGGCTGGTGGGATTAAGCATGTCGGGTGCTAGCGAAGTAGCTCGGCGCCCCCCCCCTTGGAATACCACCATCTCTCTGGGCGTAGGTGGTTTAACGAACTGTGTCTTCTCTCTGCCAAGGCTCCCTTCTTCCCCTGCTCAGCGGAAGGGTTTACCCCTCCCCCTGCCCCTCCCCTGGGTCTGGGAAGGGGGAGGGGCGCGGGTAGCTAAAGCGCCCGAGGTGGCCGAAGATGGCTCCAAGAGGGCCTCAGAGAGCCCAAGATGACCTCCAAGATGATGCAAGATACATCAAGATGGTTCAAGGACACACATCCAAGACGCCTCAAGACGGCCCCAAGACGGTTTGAAGTGCCCTCCGAGCCCTCCAAGAAGCCACCCAGGGGGCCACCATCCTTCAAATACCTGAGGCCTCAAGATGGCCCCACTACGGCCCAAGAGAGCCCCAAGAAGGCCTCAAACTATAACTTTTGAGCCTCCGAGGGGGGGGGCTGGGTTTATTACCCCCCTCTGTTGGAGCCATGGGGCGCAAGACGGCCCAAAAAGGCCTCCCAGACCCTCCCAAAGAGCCTGAAGAGGGCCCCAAGAAAACCCCAAGAGAGTTCGAAAAGGTCTTCAAGAGTGCCTCAAGGGACTCCGCGAGGACCCTCAGAGAGCACCGAGATGGCTCCAAGAGACCTCCGAGAACACGCTTCCAAGACGGTTGCCGCACTGCATGCTTCTACACTGCCCTGATCACAGCCTCTCGCCTGGCGATCTTTCTGGATGGGCTGGGCTAGTTGGTGTGGCGGGTAACGGAGGAAGATCGATAAATGCATGGTACGGTTAATACTGACACCGATGCCCCTCCCACATTCCCACGTTTCTCGGCGGAGCGTAGGCTACAGCGTTCGAAAGAATACACGATTGCATACACGTGCAGCTACTACGCCAAGACCGCACACTGCTGCACCCATGCACGAAATCATACAAGCACTATTGCACCTACTCCGGTCCCGAACCTGTGCTACCCCCAATACCCTGGCTTAGATCGTCGCCGCGGGCGGTTTCGCCTCGAAATCCTGATCAGAAGCGCCCAAATGCTCGAGTTCACGTCAACATGGATTACGGATCCGTGGATCTAGCGTTGGGTCGGGCATGTCCCCCTAGAGTGGGATTTTGGGCGGAAAATTAAACACAATACCCAACACATGCCCCAAAACTGCCCAAAAATATTCAAAAACTAATCCCTTGACTACTTTTTGACTATTTTTGGATATTCCCCCTGTTTTGAATCTAGCGCGCGGGCGCCAAATCCACGGAGTCGGTGAGGTGCCTCCCGAGAGACAAAGCCTATGCCGCCCGATCTGGCGACAGAGCGCGCCGATTCTGCACGGGAGCAGGACCCGTCACTAATCCACACGTCTCTCGTGCTTCGACGATGGCTCTCGAGTTATCCCGTAGGGTGGGGAGACGAACTCTATACACCGACGCTTTTTCCGACCCTGCGCCGGAATTCGCACAGGAACGCGGATCCTGGTGCATACGGGATCCTGGTGTATACATGCTTCGTTGCGTCCCTGGGGAAACGGGGAAACGTATACGTCACACCACCCCGACGTCGCCCCCGACCCTCAACAAAAAGTCTTGGGACTGAAAAAACAGCCCGCCACTGGTGATGTGTATGTTCCAGTTTCCGACCAGAGGGGGGAGGGGAGGTGTGGACCGATTGCCTCACCTTTTCGCGCTGGGCAGCCTGTGGAACAAAAACACACACGTGGAACAAAAACACACACACACACACAAAAAAAAACACACACAGACGTGTGTGTTTTTGTGTTTTGTTTTCCACAGACGTGTGTGTGTTTTTGTGTGTTGTGTGTGTGTGTGTTCTTTTGTGTTTGTTTCCGACCATGGGGGAGGAGGGGAGGCTGTGGACCGACCGATGGCCTCACCTCTTCGCGCTGCGCAGCCCCACGCATGCCCGCGCGCAGCAGCGCTGCGGTGGGGGAGGGGGTCGGGGGCGGGCGGGCCCGATGACCCGCGCTGTCGCCGGACCCCCAAGAGTACCCGAGACGCACCCGACTCCTGCTCCACACGAGGCTTTATCTTGCTTCCATCCGACTTGAGGACCGCATCCCAGAAAGAATTTCCAGCACCCAGAACAGTGCGGAAAGAGTGTTTGGAGAGTGTCGATACAGTGTCGACAGTTTCCCCCAGGGCCCGACACGTGAAAACCCTAGATTTTTGGTGTGTTTTCTTGGTGCTCGAAATTCATCCGGGTGATCAAGGCTAAAGCAGGTTGGAACATCAGAACACGAGGCGACTATTTGCATGAACGCTCCATCGAAGGGAACGCCCCGCGAGATATGCACGATCCGCGCAGCCCTGCACTGCGCCGCCGCTCCCGGGAGCCCACGACAGTGGTGACGGTGGCGCAGTTCGCAGCCCCCGGGGGAGCCGCGAGGTCTCGCCCCGATCTGCGCTGCCCTGCGCTCCGTCGTGCCTCCCAGGGAGGAAACGAGCGTGGCGGCACTTGCGCAGTTCGCAGCCCCGCAAGGGAACCGCGAGGTCTCGCCTGGATCTGCGCTGCCTTGCACTCTACCGTGCCCCCCAGGAGCCAACGAAAGTGGCAGCCACAGAGGGAGCCACGAGAACTGTCGCACTCGCCTCCGCCGTGCCTCCCAGGAGACAACGAAAAGGGGCGACCGTTGCGCAGCCTCGAGTCCCAGGAGCCCAGTGGCGACAATCGCGCAGTTCGCAGCCGCAGAGGGAGCCGCAGGGTTTCCAAGTGATCCGCGTGGCCCTCACCTCCGCCGTGCATCCGAGGAGCTGGCTCACATGGCAACAATCAGTTGCGCGCTTCGCAACCTCGCAGGAAGCCGCGTGGTCTCGCCTGGCTCTGCGTGACCCTCACCTCTGCCGTGCCTCCAAGGAGCCCACGTCAGTGGCGACAGCTGCGCAGTTCGCAGCCCCCGAGGAGCCGCGTGGTCTCAAAATGACCTGCGCTGCCATGCACTCCGCCGTGCCTCCTGGGAGAGTGGCGGCAGCTGCGCAGCTGGCAGACCCAAGGGAGCCGCGAGGTCCCAAATGACCAGCGAGGCGCTCACCTCCTCCCGCAGCCCCCGCGAGGTCCCAAATGATCTGCGGTGCCCTGCACTCCGCCATGTCCCCCAGGAGCCCACGGAAGTGGGGACAGTTGCACGGTTCGCAGCCCCCCAGCAGGAAAGGTACGCGGACGTGAGGCAATGAGGCATGAGAAGTTGGAGGCAGGAGGCGAGCAGGAGGGGGAGGAGGAGGGGGACGCGCGAGCAGTTCTCTATTTTGAAAGAAAAACCAGCACAGGAGCGTTGCGAAGAAACAGTCTCTTACACTTCTTCGAGGGGCAGTTCCAGGTCGGCTACACGCAAGAGTGACCCTGGGTAAGAGTGACCTTTGGTGCGCGGCTTTTGGGGGGCCGCGGTGGGGCCAAATCCAATCGCGCAAGACGCTACTATCGTATCGCGTTCGGCGATCGGGGGGGCCCAATGGGCCCGCACCAAAGGTCCCTCCGGCGAAAGGTCACTCTTTACGTCCAATCGACCTGGCATCAGCGGCGTCGTTCCCCCCCCCCCCCGCCCCCGGCGAACCGGGACACGGGCGCGGCGCGCTGCGCGGGCGCGGCGCGGGCCCAGCCGGGGCGGCGATACAGCGGGCCGTACACGAAGCGGCGCTGGCCCGCCTCCTCTCGAGGGCGCCCAAAGAGGGGTGCGCCCAGGAGGTGGGCGCCCAAACCGTGGCCCGAGGTATTTGCGCTGGCGAGGGGGGGGTGCAGGGACTGCATTGAGAGAAGAGGAGGGGGCCATGAGATCGGGGGGGATGTCTATCCCACCAGTCGCCACCCCCCGTCGTGGCCGCCCCCGATCCTCCCGGGGCTCGGCCAGGACCACCAGCGCCCTGCGCACCGCCACGAAGCTGGGGCCCAGCGGGAGCCGCTCCAGCAGCTGCTCGCAGGTGAGCCCCTCGCGGCCCGCGGCCTGCAGCAGGTCCGAGACCGCCGCCATGATCTCCGAGGCCGGCGGGCCCTCCGCCATGAAGAGGTCGTAGAGCTCCTGGCGCGTCTTCGGGATCGCGGTGCCCACCTTCAGCTCCACCGTCGGCTTCGTGTCGAGGTGGAGGATCTTCTTCTCGGAGCCCACGGTCCTGCTCGCGCTGCTCTTCGAAAACGAATCCTGCGCCCGCTGCTCCACCAGGCCACGGTAGCCACCGTCCCGTGCGTCGGCCGTGACGGTGAGGGCGACCACGGGCCCGTGGACGGCCACGTCTCCGTCGCCCTTGGGGTACGCGAAGAGCTCTGGGGCGTCGCGCTGCACCAACGCCAGGGTCGAGGGCTGGCTGACCTTGCCACTGCCCGCGGGCAGTCGCAGCACCCCGGCCTGGAGGTCCACACTGGCCACCTCCACCCCGGGGGCGGCCGCGAGCCAGGACTCCGAGATCCACTTCGGCACCTTCAACAGGATCGGCGCCCGCTCTGTCGCCATCGGCCCGCGCGGCCGCCCCACGGGGGCCCAAACCCCGCAGCTCGGGCCACGACGCGGGCGCGCGGCAACCTCGCGGAGTGGCGGCGGCCTCGCGAAGGGGCGACGTGACTGGACGCACGCGAGGCCGCCGCCGCAGTAGCCGCCGTGGGTCCCCGCGCTGCCGCCCGCCGTCCATCCCTCGTCCCCCATCTGCCCACCTCCCTTCCCGTTCCTCCTCCTCCTCCTCCTCCTCCTCGTCCTCCTCCTCCTCCCACTCCCACACCTCCTCCTCCCCCTCCTCCTCCTCCTCCTCCTCCTCCTCCTCCGTTTCCTCTTCTTATGATTATTCGCATTAGTCTCCGTATTATTATTATTGGAATTATTCTTCTTTTACGTATTAGTATTCGTATGGTCATTCTTATTCTTATTATTATTATTCTTCTTCTTCGTCTTTTTCTTCTTCTTATTATTAAAAAAGTATTACAATTACTATTATTATTATCATTATTGTTATTATTACTATTATTAATATTATTAGTATTATTAATATTATTTATGTTAGTATTATCATCATCATCAGTATTATCAGTATTATTATTATTAGTATTAGTATTATTATTATTATTATCATTAGTATTACAACTACTATTATTATTATTAGTAATATTATTAGTACTATTATTATTAGTATTAGTATTATTATTATTAATATTATTATTCTTATTCGTATTATTATTATTCTCAGTGTTATTCTTCTTCTTCTTAGTATTATTATTATTATCAGTAGTAGTAGTAGTATTATTATGGTTGTTATTATTCCTCCTCATCCTCCTCCTCCTCCTCCTCCTCCTCCTCCTCCTCCTCCTCCACCTCCTCCTCCCCCTCCCTCCTTCTCCTCCTCCTCCTCCTCCTCCTCCTCCTCCTCCTCTTCTCCCCCCACCTCCTTCTCCTCCTCCTCCTCCTCTCCTCCTCCTCTCTCCTCCTCCTCCTCCTCCTCCTCCTCTCCCCTCCTCCTCCGTGGTTTTCCTGTTCCTTTTCCTCCTCTTCCTCGTCCTCCTCCTACTTCTCCTCCTCCTGCTCCTCCTCCTGCCCTCTTCTTCCACCTCCTCTTCCCCCTCGTCCTCCTCCTCCTCCTCCTCCTCCTCCTCCTCCTCCGCCTCCAACCCGAGCTACAATTCCTCTTCCTCCTTCCTCCTCCTCCTTCGACTCCTCCTCATCCTCCTCCTCTTCCTCCTCCTCCTCATCAGCATCATCCTCGTCCTCCTCCCCCACCGCCTTTCCCAAATCCAACTTCGATCCCTCCTCCTCCTCTCCTCCTCCTCCTCCTCCTCCTCCTCCTCCTCCTCCTCCTCCTCCTCCTCCTCCCCTCCTCCTAATCCCCCAACTCAAGCTCCATTTTCAACTCCGAAATCAACTCAAACTTCAACTCACATTCCATAATCACCTCCATCTTCAACTCCTCCTCCTCCTCCTCCTCTTCCTCCTCCTCTTCCTCCTCCTCCTCCCCCTCCTCCTGACGCGAGTGGGAGGAAACCTCCTCATCCTCCTCCTCCTCGGCCTCTTCCTCCTCCTCTTCCTCCTCCTTTTCCTTCTCCTCCTCCTCCTCCTCTCCTACCCGTGTCTATATAAGTTGCCTCGCGACGTGCCCAACCCATCAGCACCAAGTGAAACTATAACATGTGCCGACGATAATGTGACAGCAGCACCACCAGACACGGTTGAACGGGGTGTATCTATATCGTGCGAAGCTCTTGTGGCCGGCTCGCAGAGCAGAGGTACAACATGCAAGGAGGCACTGGACTGTCAAGGATGAGCAAAAGGAATACATTGAAGTGAAAGGGCGAGCACCTCCGCTGAAGCAACGATATGATAGAGCATGGGAAAGAGAAGGTTACATTGGCGGAAACGCAACCAAACAACGATGTGTCCCTTTGATATTGCCGAACTGCTCAAAACGTGCGTGGCCAACACTCCGCGTTGCCGCGGCGCCTCAAAAAAAATCGAAGCTTAATTTTTACATTAAAGAAGCGGTGAAGGCCCAATTCTCCCGCCAGCCTCTCCGTTCCCTCCCTGCACCTCTCAATGCGAGCACCAAACGCGCGCAGGCGCGCCGCCAGGTCAGCGGGCGGGCCGCGGGAAATGAAATCAAACCCAGGGTCGCGTATCATCAGCAAGTTGTCCACCGTGGTCGCTCTCAGGAGCATGGCGTAGAGATGCGGAAGATCCGGCCCTGTCAGGCCATGGAAGTGCGGACCCCGGCGTGCGAAATGACAAGCCCGGCGCCCCCAGAAACCCTCAAAAGTAGCGACAACTTCGCAGATCGCAGCCCCCCATGGAAAGCCGGTATCTAATTCGAATCGGCCGCCGGCACCAATCATGTAGTTTCCCCCAGAAGCTCTCGAAAGTGGCGGCAGTTTCGCAAATCGCACATTTCCCTCCCCCCCAGGAATGTCGAGTTCAAACTTGAATCTGTCGTCGGCACCCATTCTGCTCCCCCCCGGCAGCAGTCATCAAAAGCAGCGACACATCCGCAGAGCGCAGCCCACCCCCGAGGAAGGTCGAGGTCTTCTTTGAATCTGCCGTCGGCACCCACCATGATGCCCCTCCTCCCTTCCGCAACCTTCGAAAGTGGCGGCGGCCTCGCCCTTCGCAGCCACCCAGGGACGTCGAGACGATGCTGGCCCTCCAGCAGCCCTCGAAAATGGCGATAGTTGCACACTTCGCAGCCACCCAGGGACGCCGAGGTTTAATTTCAATCCGACATCGGCACCCACTATGCTGCCCCCCCCCGGCAACACTCAAAAGCGGCGACCGTTTCACACTTCGCAGCGCCCCAGGGACGTCGAGGTTTAATTTGAATCTGCCGTCGGCACCCACGATGCTGGCCCCTCCAGCAACCCTCGAAGCTGCCCCAAGCATGTCGAAGATTCATGTGCATCTGCCGTAGGGACCCACTATGCTGCATCCCCCACAGCGGCACTCGAACGTGGCGACATGTCGCAGATCGCAGCCACCGGGGGCGTCGAGACCTAATTTGAATCTGCCGTCGGCACCCCCTACGCTGGTCCCCCCAGCAGCCCTCGAAAACTACGATGGTTGCAAATTTCGCAGCCACCCAGGGATGACGACGTCTAATTTCAATTCGCCATCGGCACCCACTATGCTGCCCCCCCCAGCAGCACTCGAAAGCGGCGACCGTTTCACACTTCGCAGCGCCCCAGGGATGTCGAGGTTCTATTTGAATCTGCCGTCGGCACCCACCATGCTGTCCCCCCCCCCCACATCAACCCTCGAACGTTGCGACAGTTTCACGCTTCACGGCTCCCAGGATGCTCGCAAGAAGTTGCAGGCAGGCGAGATGGGTACAGGGGGCGGGAAATGGAGAAGACGGGCCCCACTGATTTTTCAAAACTAAAATCCAACCAACTAAAATCCTCCCCTGCGCACCCCCAGACGTCTCGGGCGGGCAGTCAAGGCCTTTCGCCTGGGCCTGGGCTGATTCTGAACCTTGCCAAGTACAACAACTTCTAGGATGGAGGGTGGGCCCTTCTGAAAACATTACACTGGCCTTTGCGCCACGCGCATTCGTCTTACATGTCTACAACAGTTTCACGGATGGAAGACGGGTGGTGTTCAAAATGCGGCTCTCGCTTTAGCGCCGCGCGCATTCGTAATACACATGTGCAACAGCTTCACTGAACAATCGAATTTAAGGTTGGTGTCCGAGCAGTCGTCTCGAATTTGTACATCAAATTCACGACAGGCGGGCGGGGCGTTTCGAAATGTGGTTCTCGTCTTAGCGCGGCGAACATTCGCCTTACAGCTTACAACAAGCGTACAGATGGAGGGCGGTTCCTTCTGAAAATATGGCTCTCGCCACGGCGCTGCGCACATTCGCCTCACGAGTGTGCAACCGTTTTAAAGCTTGTATGGTCGAAGACCTAAGAGAGGCGTCCTGTGACGGTTAAGCCTGTCAAGACGGAACCGTTTCTTTGATTCGCACTGTTGAAGTCCCACGGATGATGTTCTGACGCGGTTGAGGAGTCAGGACTCACGCAACAGTCACGTTGACTCGCGGAGTCGAGTCCCAAAAACGGCGCTCTGGCACATCATCGTCGTCGTGGTTGTCGTCGTCGTCGACGTCGTCGAAGTCCCTCTCCTCCCTGCCCCTCTCCCCCTCTCCTTCTTCATCCCTCCTTCTCCTTTTTATCGCCCTCATTGACGTCTTCCTACTCCTCCTCCTCCTCCTCCTCCCGCTCTGTTCCCCTTGGTTATTCCTCCATCCCCGTCCTCATTGTGAATACCCGTCGACGTCCAGATCCAGTTCCTCCTTCCCCTCTTCTCCTCCTGCTTACCCTCTCCACCATGCATCCTCAAACAACAAAAAACATCTCCACGTCTTCTAGGGCTTCGGCGAGCCCTCCTACCCCGGAGCTCTCGAGCCGCGTCCAGCTTGTGCCAGCCGTGATGCATCATGCTTCTCGCGGGCCTGCGAAGTCATGGGTCCCACTCGAAAGCCGAAACGGGCGCCAACGACGTGTCGCGCGGACTGGCCCGCGCCACACCGAAGTACCGCGAGTAGCCGAGGTGCCGGGACAGCAAGGGCGGCAGGGCGCAGGCAACGCGCACGCAGACTCTGGGGAGCAGGCGCCGGAACTGGACCAGCACCCCCAGACAGGAGATGCAAGTGACGCGGTCCACGAAGATGTCGACGTTGCCCGTGACGTGCCGCCGGCCCTCGGCTCCCGCGTGCTCGCCCAGGTCTCGCAGGATGCTCAGCAGCACGGCGCGCTCCACGTCCCCGTGGCGCCTGTACGTTTTGTCGAGGAAGCCGACGTCCGCACTCAGCAGGTCCGCGGCGTGCTCCTCGAGGCCCACCTCTTTGGCCACGCTGAACGTCAGCTGCCCGTCGCTCCTCGAGAGGGCCCTGCCGTCGACGCTGGACCGCAGGCTCCAGGCGGCGAAGCCGAGCGCCCGCTGCGCCCAAGGGCTTGCTGCGTCGACCCGCCGCCGGCGCCTCAGCAGCGAGCGCAGCGCCGTCCTCACGAAGCGCCCAGGCGGCGCCCGCAGCCCCAGGCCGCGGCTGACGGGCAGGATCCACTGCTCGCCCACGTCGCTCAGGCGGAAGCCCCGGAGCGACCTCAAGTACGCGGCGCGCCCGCCGCCGCGGACAGGACCGGCGTCGAGCAGCAGCGCCGTCAGCCTCCGGAGCTGCGCGGCCCACGGGCGAATCACGACGCCACGCCACCACGTGGGCCAGCGAGCCTCGGCCGCGCTGCGCCCGCCCCCGTTGGCGAGCGAGTGCAGCACCGCCGGCAGCAGATCGCCGAGCTGGTTGGCATCGGCAAGCCGAGCCTGCAGCACGCGGGTATGCGGGCGGACGACCAGGGACACGAACTGCGGCGGCGCGAGCAGCCGGTGGAACGCGTGCAGCAAGCGCGCCAGCTCCACGGAAGGGGCGGTCTCGAGGGAGTGCCCAGCGCACTGCGCAGCGGCGAAGGCGAGCCCCTGCGGCCACGTCGCAGCCCGAAACGGAGAGCGCCTCACGACATCGAGGGCCTGTGGAAGAAGGTCTCGGTCAAAGCAGGGCGCGCCGAGGGTGCCGAACCCGAGGATCCGAGACCGCAGCTCGTCGACGACGACCCGCCACAGGCCCACCCGGTGAGCCCTGCTGTCCTGAAGAATTTTGGCCAGCGAGACTACCACAGGCAGAGCAACCCCCTGCAAGATGTCCTTCAACTGCGCTTCGAACTCCTGTGCGATCCCTGCGTCCCAGACTGCACAGGTCCCAACCCTGGTGTAAAGCAGCTGTCGCAGCCACCGCTCCACGAGCGCTGTCTCACCCCTCGACACGCACAACGCAAGCGCCGCCGCGACGTCTTGGAACAACCCCTCGAGCCTGACTCCACGCCTGGACAAAGATGCCAAGGCCTCCGCGTAGCCTGCTGGAGGCTGCGGCAACGACTCCAGCCTCAGGGGGGCGTGCAGAGCGCTGGCCGCAAAGCCCAGCAGAGCTTCTGGGGGCATCAGCTCCAGACGGTCAGCGCAGCGCAGCGCGGCCACAAGCGTCGACGGCTGCAGACCTTGCTCCCGAAGCGCCAGCTCCAGCAGCTCGGCGCCGGCGCCCGATCCAGGGCGCGCACACGCCAGCGCATGTAGCAACGTGACGGCCTCCTGTCCACACGTGGCCCCAGCGCGCCCGAGGCTCGCGGCGGTCAGGACGTCCAGCTGTGGGCCGACCAGGTCTGCTGCAGCGAGCCGCGCGGCCGCGTGGGCGATCTTGGCCGCCTGCCTCGGCGGGAGCCAGCGGCGGGCACCGAGCTCGGCCGCCAGGGCGCGCGCCAGCTCGGGCGCCGCCGGCGCGCCGTGGCGCTTGGAAAGGACCACCCGCAGACGCGCCAGCCCGCCCAGCTCCTCCGCGTCCAGTCCGCGGACCTAGCCAGCCTCGAACGTATCCCTACCCCTAAGAGTAACACGCCCAAAGTCGACGACAGTCTCAGGGATGCGCCCTCAGAAACGGAGGGAATCCCTGAGATCGGCATCGAGGTGAAGCGATGCCAATCATAGAAATAGGAATCTGTTCCAGGCTGGTGAGGACCGCCTGCGCCAGCACGCCGGCAGCCTCCGGACCGCGCACGGGGCCACCGCAGCAGCGCGGGCGCGGCGCCGGCGGGCGGAGCCGGTGCCCGCGGCGGAGCATGCGGCGGGCCAGGGCGCGAGGCGGCGCCGCGGCAGGGCGGCAGGGCCGCGGAGGGGCAGCCTGCGGCGGGCCCCGGAGTCTGCATGGCGAGGGGGGCAGCGGCGGCGTGGCCGAGAGCGGGGGGGGGGGGGCGAAACGGCTGCTCCCGGCTGGTCGGCAGAGAGGCGGGCCTCTCTGCCACTCCCCCGCTCGCCCATCCAGGCCCATGCCCTCCCCTGCCAGGAGGGGGAGGCCTCGAGGTCAGAGACAGGGGGGGGCCGTGTTCGAGGCAGCACAGACGTCTTTTATCATGCTGCTGGAGGTACTGCTGCAACAAGCGTATCCAGGCCTGGACAAGGCCAGCACCATATCTTGAGGCGTTGGATGCACGCCTCGTCTGCACATCTTCCTATTCACCGTGCCTCCCTCCAACATTGTTGAACAATGGCTTGATGGCATCCCTCTGTGGGAGCTCCCACTCTCGAGTCGTTTGGATAATCGAACGGATGCCTTGCGGAATCACGCGAATGCTGACTACCAATAGCGTGTACGTACGACGGCTGATGCACATACATGGACTATCCCACGTCACAGACTTGATGCTGTTCAGCAAAGCATGAACAGGATATTTGCCACACTGGTCTCAGTGTTGGTAACACAACCGCCAATTCAGGTCCATCTATCCGTTGCCCAAATCTTAAGGGTTTTGGGGGCTCCCTAGCAAGCTAACAGCCGCGTGGGCGAGACCATGGGCGATACGTGGTCAACTCACGGTCATACTGCCATGACTACTATTACGTGATCGTCTGGAAACACCTGCTCCTATGGCCGTCGACAAAAACGTGCCCCCAGCGCTGACCTGTCATGCTGTGAACAAATCGAGCATCTTCGATGAATAGGCCCCGCGGGTTCACACCCCCTTGCAAGAATCAACTGGCGCTCCCCCTGAACGGGCACTCGTAGCTCGTAGCTCTGAGCGAATTGTCAGCAGACTACGCTGCCGAACCGCATCACACCAAGCAGGCCCTAGACATCCTCCGCCTAGGATCCGTGCAGAGATGGGGCGCCGCCAATATCGCTGCACGCCCGTCGCTTGAAGGGACACTGGTCCGAAGACACCATAACCAAATCTCTCTAGGAGGCCAGGATATGGCTTTACATCCGCAGGCCCGTTCCCAAGGTAACAAAGACGCGCCTCGTGAATCCAAGATCTCCGATGCCAGAACTTGGAGGCGGTTCCAGCCGTGGCAACGAGAGCGCCCGTGGAGGCCCAAGCAGGGCGACAGACGCCACTCACCCCAACGAAAACCTCGCTCGAAGGACGAACCTCGATCGAACGAACGCTGAAACATCTGCAACTTGTTCAGGTCCAAGGGGGGCGAAGAGCGCCCCAAAACCCTAGGGCCTCGAACTTCGATCCTCGCAGGTCGAAGCGAGGAAGGCATGGAAGCATGCTGGAAGAGGTCGGCACCTCGCCAAGCCGTGCCCGCCCCACGCCTTCCGAGAAGGCGCGGGGAGGGGCTTCTCCTGGGAAGGATGCCAGCCTCTTCCATCCTGTGCCTCCTCCTCCTCAACTCGCCCTGCTCCTGCTCCCCTGCTCCTGCTCGTCGCCGACGTCGACGACGTCCTCGTGCTGCTCCTCGTCCTCGTGCTGCTCCTCGTCCTCCTCCTCCTCCTTCTCCTCCTCCTCCATCCCCCCTGGACCGTGATCCGCCTTGGCTCGCCGCCGCCGGTTTCCGTTGCTGGGCTCCAGAAAACTCTCCAGCCCAAGTGTAAGAGCCAGGGAAGGGCGGCAAAACCACCACCATCGCTACAACAAGCAGCAACAAGCCGCAATATAATGCAACATTCGTTGTCACCGCCGCCGTCGTCGCCGTCGCCGTCGCGGCCGTTGCCGTCGCCGTCGCCGTCGCCGTCGCCGCCATCGCCGTCGCCGCCGTCCCCGCCGTCGCCGTCGCCGTCGCCGTTGCCGTCGCCGTTGCCGTCGCCGCCGCCGCCGCCGCCGTCGTCGTCGGTTGTCGTCGTCCTCGTCGTCGTCCTCGTCGTCCTCGTCGTCGTCGTCGTCCTCGTCGTCGTCGTCGTCCTCGTCGTCGTCGTCGTCCTCGTCGATAATAAACGATTATGTTCTTTCGCTTGTCTGAGCGTTTTGGGGGCGTTCTGGTGAGCTCTGGGGGGGTCCGAGGGTCAGGGGGAGTTGCACTACTCTTTCAGGGTGAGGTAGGAGCCAGGAACGGTCATCCTGGTGGTGTAGTCTCCCCCGCTCGCTCGAGACATCTCCTACGGCCAAAGCGGAGAGGCACCGCGGATCGCCTCGCCAGATGGTGGCCCGCTGGTGCTAGGGCTCCAAGTGTTCGACCGCACGCGTGTCGAGTCCATAGTCCCGAACACCGACTTGGCCCAAGAAACCTCAAGGTTGGAAGCATTGTTCCCAAACTTCTCTCTGGGGCCGAGGCGCAAATCCCACTCTGCGGGGTCATTCAGAACATCCGCCGTGGCACGTCGAGGCGTGTTACAATGCCTGTTCTGCTGGTCTCGTCCTGCTGGCCCCAGGAACCAAAAACGAATACGGGGCGCCGAAACCACAGCACAACAACGTCTGCTGGGTTTCTGCTCGTGCCCCTGGCCCCTGAATGATACCCTCCAGACCAGGTCTTCGAGCTGAGCCGACCCGTGGCCACGAGGATCCCCTGCCACGAGACAAAGTACAAGAACCTCCATTTCCGCCTCGGCGGTCGGGACCTCCGCAGAGTCAAGCGGCAAAACATGATCGACCCACGAATCCGGCAAGGAATTCAGAAACGCGAGGCATGGCTAGGTTTTCAGGACGCATGATTGGGAAACAGGAAATTGCAATTCTGAGTGTTCCGATCGTGATGTAACGTGCCAAGGGTCGTGCTGTGCTGTGCAGTGCAGACATGAGATGGGTCATGCTGCGATGAATTGCGTTTTGCCTTGTGGTGCTGTGGATCAAGCCGCCCTTGGCATCCGAATCCTGGCCGGACTGATCTAGACCTCGAGCTCGAGCTGCCTGAGCGCATAGCTGGCCCGCAATCGAAAAGTGTGGGGCGCTCAATCAGCTCCAGGGTAAAAACCCGACCCAGTTCAGACGCGGGACGAGACGACACGGAGCGCAGGGCGCATGGACGCGCCACGGAACGTGCCAGGGGCGCACTACGAGGATGCGCCAGGGGACGTGTCAGGGGCCGTGGCAAGGGGCGCGCCACGGACCGGGCAGGGAAAACGGCAGGGGACAAGCCAGGGAACGCGACGGACGACGAGCCGAGGGACGCGCCGCAGGGGGAGGGGCATACGCCGCGCCGCTCTGGGGTGTTAGGAACCCAAGTGATTTCATCCTTTCCTCATCCTGGGGCGTTGGGAACCCACGTGTTTTCACCCGTGTCCCGCCCTGGGGCGTTAGGAACATAAATGCTACGACGCTTGCCCCTCTCTGGAGCGTCAGGAACCCACGCGTTTTCACGCTTGCCCCGCTCCTGGGGCGTCAGGAAGCCACGTGATTTCACTCTGGGGCCGCGCTCCCAGGGCGACGATCCCTTGTGAATTACGAGAGGGTCACGATGCCAGGACCACGATCCCTTGAAAAATTTCGCTTGGTGCGCGCTCCCAGGGCCGCGATCCCGTGTGGAAAAAACGCTGGGTCCGCACCCTCAGGGCCGCGATCCCTTGCGAATCACGCTGCGTCCGCGCTCCCAAGGCAACGATCCCTTACATATATTAGCTGCGTCCGCGCTCCCAGGGTTCGGAGGGCGCTTCGACCCCCACGCCGTTTCCAAAATAAATGTGCGCTGGACCGGACGCCGCGAATCCACGTAAATTACGCTGCGCCCGCGCTCCCACGCGATTCCTTTTGAATTTACTCAGGTTCGCGCTTCCAGAGGCCACGATCCCTTGCAAATTACGCTGGGTTCGCGCTCGCCTGGCCGCGAGCCCGCGCAAATTACGAAAGAATCACCCTCCCAGGGCCAGGATTCCCAATTGATTACGCGAGATTCGCGCTCTCCTCAGCAGTTACGCTGCGTCCGCGCCCCCATGGGTAGGATCCCTAGTAAAGTACGCTGCGTCCGCCCCCGCATGGCTAAGATCCTTTGAAAATTACGCTGCGTCCGCGCTCCCAGGGCCACGATCCCTGGTGAAGTGCACAGTGTCCGCGGCCGCAGGGACACGATACCCTGTAAATTACGCTGCGTCCGCTCTCCCTGAGACACGATCCCTCGCTTGTTTGTAATTTTCAATGGAATTCCAGAGCCTCCAAACCTCGTCACATATTGCAGATTCTGCGCAACACGTTCCTTACATCGGAACACAAGGGTCTGCAGACCCGTTATTTATCTAGGATCCGAGATAGGGAGCACACCTTCCTCGAGCGGGCACGCGAGAAACGCATTTTGTGAAACAACATGGGGCATCACATTGTTATTGATCGCAAGTAAATGCCGCCGGGCCTCTTCAAGTCGAAGCAGGAGGCTAAACCAACTTAAAGGGAACCCTTTGCCTATGCCCTTGCCGGGCAAAACAAGTCCCGAAAGACTGAAGTCCACAACCCAGCGACGATCAAACTCGCAGCCAACCGCTTGATACAGCGCGCAGCCAACCGCTTGATACAGCTTCCCTGGACCTCCGCTGCCATTACGTGTTCAATACAAGGTCCCAGGAACGCTCGACCCCCCCCCTGGAGACCAACTCTTTGCTCAGTGGTGAGCGGACGCTGGAGGCCAGGAATGATGGCGAATGTTTGCGGAGAGCAACCTCCGCCTCGATGTCTGCTCGGGGCGTTGGGGATCGCTTCGGGCCCTCCCTCCGCAGTCGTGCCCCGCAGGACCTGCGTGAGTGCGCGTGGTGGCCAGGACTTCCAGGCGGAGCCAGCCGTCGCTACGACGGAGCCCCACGAGCTTCACCAACATACATGTCCAAACCGCTTGACGGCCGAACCTCGATATTCGAACCGCGTGCCTCCCCAGATCTCCGTCGTCGCCATTATCCCGCCACGTGGACCCCTGTTAAATGTTCGAATCCTTCCTGGGGCCCGGCATTTTTCCCTGGGTAGCGTTTGTCGGTCCCGGGGTCGGGGAAGGACCCCCCAGGATCCTCCAAATGGCCATGTGCCTTCTGTCGTGTTTTGCTAAAGACGCGAGGGGTCTGCATGGGATGGGTCCTCCCCATCCCTCCCCCTCGTTCCCCTCTCCCGCCCCAGGCCCAGGCTTCACGTATGTCCTCCAACGACGAGGCCGCACGTCGGCATCTTTGCTGGGCCCCAGCACGGCGCGCCAGTAACACTGTCCGAGCCGCGATGCCTGTCACAGCCCCAGGAAAAACACACCAACCCAAAGGGGTCCCTTCTGAGCCTATCCGGCGGATTGTGTTTTCAATCCGAGCGTTTTTCTTAAATTCGGCCCCTGAGGACTGCTTTCGGGACCCAGACCCAGGGCCATCAAAACCATATTCAGGACGAAAACGCACCCCTGGGGACGGGGACGACCCTCGGGGGCCCGAGGATGGGACCGCATGATCGCGCGATAGGCCTTCGGCTCCGCTCGGCCGCCGAATGGTCTCGACTCAGGGCCCGTTTGGTGGCCGGCTGGGCTCAGATGCCGTGTGGGCCAAGAAGGGAACCCCAGGACAGAGCGCACTTCGCCACGGCCGCGGTCTTTTGCGGGGCCGGGCGCAGCAGAAGTCTGAGACATCTGGAGCCAGGAGGAAAAAAATGTGTCCTCCTCATCCCGCCCGGTCGGCCACCTCCTCCAACTCCCACCGCTCGTCTTCCGCCCTCCCCCCCCCCTTCTTGCAGAGCAGGCGCAGCCTTGACCGTCCGCGCCGGCAGAGCCGCCGCGTCGGGGGAGGCGCGAGCCTGCCGAGGGCCACGTGGACTCTCAGACTCCCCTGCCAGGGCCCTGACCGGTGCCTCCGGCTGCGTCCAGCCGTGGCCACGCGTGCTCCCCCCGAAGCCGATGCACGTGAGACGCGAGATCTGCCGCACCACGTAACAGTGCTGACCTGGTCGGACAGGGACGGGCAGCGCTGCTTTCGTCCTGTGGGCATGTTTGGCGAAGAGAGAGAGAAGGAAGGCAGGCGCGGGCGACGAGGAGGCGATGACGATGACGACGTGAAGAACACATGACGGTACTGCTAAGTCTGCCACCGTGCCCCCGGTCGCGTTGAGGCTGCCTGACGTATAGGGTTTTTGCAATATGCAACGGGATCGGCCCCCATTCTACTAGCAGGCTCCTCCATGCTTCCCCCTACTCACACAACTTCCCTTGTGCCCGATCGCGGATGGTGCACTTCCAGCATGACAGCTGATACCTAAACCCCCTTTTCCACGCGTGCCCACTCAAATGCCTAAACCCTCCTTCACGCGTGCCCGCTCAAGGATGGTGCAATGCCCGCATGGCAGCGAGTGCCTGAATCTCCTTCACGCGTGCCCGCTCGAGGATGGTGCACTTCTCGCATGGCAGCTGAGGCCTGAACCCCTCTTCCCGGCGTGCCCGCTTGAGAATGGTGCACTTCCCACATGGCAGCTAATGCCTGAACCTTCATTCCATGCGCGACCGCTCGAGGATTGCGCACTTCCCGCATGGCTGCTACCTCATAGACCCCTCATCCCACGCGCACCCGCTCGAGGATCGCGTGCTGCCCGCATTCCCAGGCGCTGCGCCCAAGCGCTCCAGGGCATCCCAATCCACAATCCCTTGTTAAAGACCATGGATATGCGTATTGAGCTTCCAAGACGGCCCATGCAGGCAACAAAGCACACCAAGATGGCCAAAGATGCATCGAAAACGGCCCAAGATGGCCCCACGGCGGCCGAATATTGCTCCAAGGAGGCCCAAGATGCCTCCAAGAGGGAACAAACTGGCTACAAAAAACCGCCATCAGGGTCCGAAGAAGCCGAAATCATCGAAGTTGCAGTGTTTGTTGACAGGTTCCGTATTCTCGCCTTTTCGGGCTGCCGTCAGCTCAAGACGGCCCAAGGAGACTCCACGATGGCTCAAGAGGCATCCAGCACGGCCCCGAGACGGCCCACGAGGCCCTCCCGTGGGACCCAAGACGGCCTTAAACGGCCCTTCGACGCTCCAAGATGGCCCCATGACGGCCCCCAGGCACCCACCACACGGCCAAGAGGGCCGCAAGACGGCCCAAAAGAACCCCAAGCCGGCGGACGAGAGCCCCAAGACAGCCCAACAATTCACCAAGGGACCCCCAAGACTATCTCCCAGGAGGCCACGACAGCCCCAAAACGGCCTAAACGAGTTTCATGATCCCCCCTCCTCCTCCTCCTCCTCCCCCTCCTCCTCCTCCTCCTCCTCATCATCATCATCATCAGCATCATCATCATCGTCAGCATTATATCATCATCATCGTCGCCATCATCATCATCATCCGCATCAGCATCATCTTCATCATGGTCATGATCATGATCATGCTCATCATCATCATCATCATCATCATCATCATCATCATCATCGTCGTCGTCATCATCACCACCACAACCACCACCAACACCATCACCATCGCCACCACCACCGCCATCACCATAATCAGCTTCATCAGCATCATCATCAACACCATCATCAGCATCGGGGTCCTTAGCATCATCGTCCGCATCCATATCTTCATCCCAATCCTCATCTTCACCCTTACCACCATGACCATAATCATCGTAAAGATAACCATCATCATAATCGGCATCACCATCATCATAACAATCACCATCACCATCACCATCTCGATTATGATCAGTAGCATCATCACCAGTACCACCCTCATCGCCACCAATCATTCATCATCGTCATCATCACCATCATCATCATCAGCCACGTAAGCACCGTCATCATCACACATCGTTACAGATCACCATCGCCGAACACCATCATCAACATCATCGTACTCGTCATTGTCGCCACCATCATCATTAGCATCACAATCACCATCACCATCATCAGCACCATCATCAGCATCATCATCCGCCTCGTCGTCGTCACCATCATCATTATCATCATCAGCATCGTCATCATCATCGGCATCAACCAATCGTCATCCTCATAACCCCCATCATTCTCATCGCGGCTCTCCCTAACCTGGGACACGAAGTGTCACACGTGACGGCCTCCCTTGTCCCCTGCTATCGATCGCCACCCAGAAGGCAGGGTTGGCACGGTGGCAGGACTTGCCGCAGACAGCTGGACATTCGGCGCTGGGATCCCCACATGTGCAGCTCAATTCCTGGTACTTGCGCATGTGAGCATCCGAGTGAAGGAGTTTTAAGCTGTGGCGAGCGGCCCCAGCTTGGAGCGCACACGTGCTGTGACTGCTGCGACTCTGAAAGGAGAGCGGCTGGGGATGCCCTTGCCAACGGTTCGTCTGAGATGTCCCACGATCTGGGCGCATATTGGCAAATGCATCGCCCCCCTTTGCGGCGCGAGGCTCGGGTGCACAACTGCGAGGCCTACTACACCATTGTGGTCATAAGGCTCTGAGCGGAGAGGAGTCGGGTGTGCCAAAACCAATGAGCCGAAATCTAGGTGCGGACGGTCAAATACAACACCCTTTGGCGGCTCCTCCATGGGTGGACGTGAAACGGCACGTGTCCTACCCCCATGGCGGCTCCTCCTTGGGGTGGTCCCATGGCGTGCCTGCTGTACCATTGTGATCATTAGGCTCTGAAAACGGAAGGGGCCGGGGGCCCAAAGCGATCAAAACGCTCGAGACACCTCCACTACCTGGGAATTCAGAAGCAGCTCTACTACCCCCTGGCGGCCCCTGCCTGGCGTGCTCACATGGCACGCCTGCCACAATAAGGTAAGAACGAGGTTTTCACAAAACAGAAGTCGTGGCTACCAGACAAGCGAACCGCCTAAGACACCCCCACAGTCTGGGCGCGAATGGGCTGATGTCCTTCCATATGGCGCGTTATGTGGGATGCTCAACTCTCACGCTTGCCACATCGATATGCGACTGGGGCTTCGAACAGAAAAAACACCTAAACCTGGGCCACTAACCAGGCACACCGCATGAAACATCCCAACAATTTGTCAGCGAACGGGCAAACGTCTTACCCCTGGCAGCTGCCCCATTGGAAGGTTCAAGCCACGCCTGCTTGATCACGGCAAGCATGGAACACCCAAGAAACACAACGCTGGGCCACCAGAGGCGTAAACCGCTAGAGACATCCCCGCAATCTGGGCTCGAGCGGCCATGTGCCCGACCACCTGCTATTTCGCAAACAAAAAGCGACGTACCCGATCCATCTGCATCAATGACAAAAGAGGTGGCCAGATTGTGATGGACGGTGGCACCGCGGGAACCACCAATAGTTCGGGATGCTACATGGGATGTGCGCGCGCTGCGCGACTCTTAAGACAGCAATATGAAAACGGACAAGGAGGCCCCAGGCTTGACAATGAATGAGAGCGGGAACGAGGAACAGAAAATGGACAGAAGCTTTGCCGAAAAATCAGCGCGGCCGCAGCAGGGAGACAGTGGAAGGGAAAAGAGGTCGACAACGAAGAGGCGGGGTGAGAAAGGAGGGTGGCGCTTTTGTCAGCATCGCGTTTACAACCAGCACAGCCCGCGCCACATCGCTCTGGCGCGTCGAAGGATGATGTGTGCATAGCTGGAGCACGAAACAAGCGAAGCCGAGTTCGCCCGCCAGCCTCTCCGCTCTCCTCTTGCACCTCTTCATGCGGGAACTAACCGCCCGAAGGCGCGCCGCCAGGACTGCGGGCGCACCAGCGATGCACTGGCGACGTCGGCGATGCATGGGGCGACGTCGGCGTGGAGAAAATCGAGCTCTGCATCGATCAGCATTGGCGATGCATTGGTGATGCGGCGCGATCCTCCGACCCCATCTACTCGGACCCCATCTGAGAGGCCAAGAACAAAACACGTACGCACCCAACCATGTACACGAACACGGCCCACCCATCCCCGCGAGACCGGCCACGTGATACGAACGTTCGAGCAATGTGTACTCGCGAAACCAACGTGGATTCATTAACTGGTACGTCATTGATTCGCTCGTGATTGGAGGGGGGGGCTCCTGGCGCAAGTATCATCACATCGGGGAAAAGTGCCCAGCGGCGGGGCCGAAACCAGCTGCATGAAGCACATCTCGTACGGCCGGACCTAGGACAAAAGAACACCCCTCAAGAACACGAGAACCTCCGCCGGCCAAACTGGAAAACATTCCAGGGTACCCTCCCCCAGGATGCACAAGAACATCCAACAAACACGAAGAACATTAGAGTACCCTCCCCGAAACGACCCAAATCTTACACCTCGGTCCAACCGTACCATCCCCCCCGTTTCACCATCTCACTTCGGATGCATACACTGGGAGGTCAAATTCTGTTTTTGCCATGGTCCGTCCGGCGCAATCCGGCTTAATCGGGCTTAATCGGGCTTAATCCGGCTTGATCCCGCCCAATCCGGCTTAATCCGAGGCCCACTCCGGCATAACAGCCCCCCAATGGGGCTTAATCCTCTTGAATCTTTCCGACAAAAACCTCCCAGTAGTTGCCTCCTGATCCCACTCTTCGTGCCGACCCGACAGGGGACCACCTACGCCGGCCTTCGGCCGGGAAGAGCTCCGCTGGCGCGCCAGGCCCGCTGCGCTGCCAGCCCTCAGGAGTAGAGGCTGCCGGCGGGAGCCGCCTGCTGCACCTGCGGGGGGGCGGTCACATGGAGATTCGAAGGTCGAGGATGAAGCGATCGATCCCTAGTCCTCGATCTTCAAACCTGAAGGGGTCCTGGGACGCACGAACAAATAGACACGAATAAAGGGATTCCACATATATTGCAATATTTGTCGGGTTTTCGTCTTCCCCCCCACTTCCCATATTTTCCCATATTTCTTCGGAATCGACGATTAGTTGTGTCTGTGTCTTTTTCCTCCTGAAGACCTTTTCTTCGATCCTCGGCTCCCGATGCCGATCCTGTAGACCTCGATTCTCGAACTAATCCTTGAATCATCAGGCCTCGAGAGACCAAACAGCGAAGATCGATATGGAACTTCGAGGGTCGAGGTTTGTGAATGTCTGGGCCTCTGTTGAGCTTGTCGCTGCCACGGCGAAGCTCCCATGAACATTCTATCAAGGACGCACTCCATAGCTTCTCCAGAACCGATGTTGGATCCTCACACCTGATCGGGGGGCCCAGATCTCTGCCAACGCATACTCGCACACACACACACACACATACACACAGACACACACACACACACACACAAATACACACAGACACACAGACACACACACACACACACGTACACACACACTTTGAGTGCCCGCGGGAAGGAGCCACCCGATGCCAAATGATGCTGGCAGACGCGCGCGCGATCAGAGAACAGGAGTCGCCGGGCCCTGACGGGGCAGTGGCTGGGCAGTCGCCAGGCCCTCACGTGCCGAGGCAAGGGGCAAGGCATAGCCAAAGCCGGCAAAACATATGACGACAATGGACCAGCAAAACAAGGAGAATGGGGGACAAACGAAAACGAGAGGGAAGCGAGGAGCGAGGAACGATAGCGGGTTGCCGAATGCACATCGGCGTAAGGAGTCTTTCCGCTGAATCCCCGACCAACCCTCAAAGGTGGCGACATATTTGCATGTCGCAGCCCCCTAGGGATGGCGAGGTCTGAAACCGACGGCAGGACGGCGAAATACAAAACAGGGTTGCAAGCAAATAGGAGGGGACAGGAAGAGGGGGGCGGGAGGAGGAGGTCCCGACCGCAGCGCTCTGTTCAAAACGAATACCCACAGCAGGAGGGTTGGGGATAATACCACGCGGCGCATATCTGCTGATCTGAACCTCGCCTTCTCAGGCCTTCAACCCTCAAGATTATATTCACAGGGTTTGTTTTTTTTTCCGCGTCGCGATCGCGCACCTGATGGCCCCAAAATCGCCTTCTGAAGCCCTCGACCTTCGCGCTGCTCGACAACAACTTTTCGCGATGAAAATATATCCCTCCTGCGCTCCTCGCTCTCACGGCGCCCCCCCCCTCCCCCCCATTTTCAGGGCGCCGCGGGGGGCTCTGGACGGCGAGGCGAGGCGGGGGCGCGGCAGGCCTGCCAGCTCACCTCGGCCCGCGCGGCCGTAAAGGCCAGCCGACACGGGCCTCCCGCCCCCCTGCGGCCACAGCTCGCGCTGCGTCGGGGCCCGTCAGGGCAGGGGGCGGGGGGGGAGAAATCGACCCCTCGCGGCGCACTGCGGACTTCGGCCCCCCAAGGCCGAGGGAAAACACCGGGCCGAGCATGATCCCGAACACGCCGGACGGGTTTAGCTGGGCCGTCGCCGTCGATAGGCATCCCGCTCAGCGCAGGGATGTTGCCGTTGGAGGCCTCGGCGCAGAAAGCCCAGCACTCGTCGCGGGGCGGGTGGCGGCGCCAAAAAGGCCCCAGTGGGCAGGGGAGAGATCGCTGCACTAATCAACGAGGACGATGAAGTAGTGCTCTTCCCCCACCTGCTCTCCTCGCTGCTCGCGCGGCGCCCCCCCCCCCCCCCCCCCCCCCCCCCCACCGCCCCCGCATTTCCAGGGCGCCGCGACGGGGCCCGAGCGGCGAGGCGAGGCGGGGGCGCGGCAGGCCTGCCGGCTCACCTCGGCCCGCGGGGCCTTGAAGGCCAGCCGACGCGGGCCCCCCGCCCCCCTGCAACCGCAGCTCGCGAGGCCCGTCGGGGCAGGGGGCGGGGGAAAAGCAATCGACCCCTCGTGGCGCGCCAGGGGAAAACAAGAGGCCGAGCACGATCCCGAGCTCGCCGAACGGGTTTAGCTGGACCATGTCCCGCTTGCCAAGGCGACAAGGATGATGCGCAGCTTGATCCGCAGCAGGGAGAACCAACATAACCCCTTGACCAAGCTCACCGATAATGGCTGCTAGGCCACGGGCAGGCCTAGGGTTAAGCTAGCCGCCGCAGTAGCGCACCCCCTTTGGCAATGAGCTTCTGCTCGCGTGCTGCGAGACGAAGTTGCTCCGGCATCGCGACGCCATCCTGAGTGCAAATGCGGCAGGTCTGCCAGTGGCGCGGGCCCACCTGCCCCGCAACTTGGCGCGAGACATGTTGCCCGGCACCTGCCAGTGCTGGGGGGCGCCTCCTCCTGAGGCTGTAGGGATTGCGCCTCTGGGGCCAGCGCCCATTTTGCCCCGCGGCCGTCGGGGGCCCGCGCGGAGGCAGGGCGACCTGCGTGGGAAATGGGCTTTGCCTTTAGCGCGGCCAGCCAGCGCGCGGGCAAGCAGGCGCACTGCCTCGAGGTCGTCAATGATGACGTGCTCGGGGATCCCTGCCCTCTTGCCACTCTTTGCGAGGACGAGGTTGATGCGGCAGGCGCCCCGCTCAAGGTCGAACGCGCACTGCCCGGAGCTCAGCATGAGCTCGCGCGGCCGAGGGAAGCTGTTGGAAACGACCAGCAGGCCAGCCGCCATGCTGGGGTCACCCTCCTCTAGGGCGTAGCCGACCATGGCAAGGACTTGCTGCGCCAGCAACGGCCTCGCCCTGGAGGGAACCTCGTCCTTGCACCGCGTGCAGTGGGGCCCCCGAGCGTCGTTGATCCCCCGCTTTCCTTTTCCCCGGCCCCCCCCCCCGCCCGCGCCAGCCCGGCCTTTGACGAGACTTTGCTTTTTTCTTCTGGGGTTGGGCTAGCCGGAACGCCTTGTTGTGCGGCACCATAAATAGGTCGCGGGAGGACCCCGCCATACGCCAGCAAAGCCGCTAGACGTTCCCGCCCGATCCTGCAGGCGACCACGCAGAAACCATCGCCCCTTGAGGATGTCCTTGTCTGTGTCTGTCCCTCTTTTCTCTCTTTCTCTCTATGCCCCCATCCTACAGTGGCATCCGTGCAAGGTAATTGGATATTGTGTCTTTTTGAGCGCAAGTCACGGACCGTCGAGCATTCGTTCCACATATCCTAAGTATGGGGTTCTTGTTCCCCATATCCTAAGTATGGGGTTCGTGTTATTGGCGGACCGCGCCGGAAGAACAGTCAGTCAGTCATTCTGTGGCTTCAGCACTACTAAGGAGACACTCGCGGCGGACAGGTCCATGCGAATAGAGGCACATATGGGGAGCTCCACGCAGTGAGTAATTATTGTGGCTGGCGCTGTCCAGATATGTATGCCATGCCCTCTACGCGTGCATCCTTTCAGGTTCGCACCTCGTCTTTGTCTTGTTCCCGCCACGTACCAGGGTTGTCGGTCATCCGTTTTTTTTTTTTGCTTCCAGGGTCTCATCGTCTCCCCCCTCTCTTCTGTCTGTCTCTCTCTCTCTCTCTTTCTCTCTATGTCCCCATCCTACAGTGGCATCCGTGCAAGGTAATTGGATATTGTGTCTTTTTGAGCGCAAGTCATGGACCGTCGAGCATTCGTTCCACATATCCTAAGTATGGGGTTCTTGTTCCCCATATCCTAAGTATGGGGTTCGTGTTATTGGCGGACCGCGCCGGAAGAACAGTCAGTCAGTCATTCTGTGGCTTCAGCACTACTAAGGAGACACTCGCGGCGGACAGGTCCATGCGAATAGAGGCACATATGGGGAGCTCCACGCAGTGAGTAATTATTGTGGCTGGCGTTGTCCAGATATGTATGCCATGCCCTCTACGCGTGCATCCTTTCAGGTTCGCACCTCGTCTTTGTCTTGTTCCCGCCACGTACCAGGGTTGTCGGTCATCCGTTTTTTTGCTTCCAGGGTCTCATCGTCTCCCCCCTCTCACTCCTCCCCCTCCCGTCTTTGGGCCCCCTCTCCCTGTACCGGCCCCCCTCGGTCTCTTTTGGTACCCCCCCATCTATACGGCTTTCTTCGTGCGCCTCCCTGGTCCTGTGAGGTGGACGGGGGCCGCCGTCCGGGCGTGCATACCCCCCAACAACAACAACAACCGGACAGGGTGTCACCGACAAGGGGGCGAGGCTCGCCCGCTCACCGGCGCCCCTCCAGAAATGATCCAAGAATCTACTCGGTGGCCTCAACGCTCGACGTCAGCAGCTCGCCAACTCGCTCGAGCCATCAAGAACAAAAACATACCGGCTTCCCTATGGCGCTTGAGGGTCGCCGGATGAAGCTGCAATGGTCGTGAGCTGCCTGCCATTGCTCTCGCCACTTGCCGCTGGCTCCTCGCGCCGTCGAAATGCTCATGCCAGCCAGCTGCTGGCGGTGCCGGCCGGTTCCATCTCCGACCGCGCGCGCGCAGCGCGGGTGGCACGAGGTGGCAGGCAGCAAGTCACGCAGGCGAGGCAGCATGCGTTACAATAAAAGGACGACGGGCGACCCTCGCAGGCGACGGCGACGCGCACCTATCGGGTCGCAAAACTAGATGACGCGACCCTGCCGGTGGCCAGCCCCTCGGGCGCCAATTGAAGGTCGCCAGCAAGGCCTCCATCTCCAGCGCATCGGTGAAACCTGGCGCCCTGGTGAATGAGGATAGCCACTCCTCGGTCAGCTCGAGGGATTCGGGGGGTGCCGGTGGCGAGCCGCGCGTCGGGGCCCATGAAAGCCGCTGGCCGCGCCATGGACTCACGGGCCGCGCGATGGACATCGGCGTCGCCGAGCTCGCTGAAGTCCTTGCCGCCCATGTCGCATTGGAAGGCGCGATCCTCATAGCGCCGGGCTGGGCGGCTCGTCGAGGAGGCCGCATGAGACGAAGCCGCGCCCCAAAAGAAAAGCCACGACCGGGGCCTTGAAGCAATTGCCACGCAGGCCTCCAAGGGAACCCCAGTCAGACGCGCCCCTCGCAGCTGCGCAATGGCCGAAGACCACCGCCCCTCGTCTGTGCCAAAGTATTCAACTTGCGTTGGCACGGCGGATACCTGGAGCCATCTGCCTCCCAGCACCTTCTCGCCTCAGCGAACGCAGGGGCCGCAGGCGGCCTGGCGAGCGGGATTGCGCGCGTGAGCGTCGCCCATGGATCGCCCTCTCCTCGCGGCCGCTCGGCGCCATCCTTCAACTGCTCAGCCCAGGCCGGCCATGGCCCTCGGAGCCTCGCCTTGGCGGCCCTGCCACTGACCTTCGAGCCGAACTCTTGGGAACGGCAGAAAGAAAAGGTGACCCAATAGAGCCTCGGCCGCTTGACCGGACTGCACTCATGGGAGCAGAGCTTAATGGGCACCACGCACAGCAGGGGTCTGAACCGTTCCCTACCACCCACTGCCATTGAAGCCACATTTCCCACTAGCTGGAAGACATGCAGGGATGGCGCAGCCTCGCGCACGAGCGCGGCAACGCGCGGGATCTTGGCGACGAAGAGAGCACGATCCTCGCCTCAGCCATTGGCCTCCGCGTTCACTCGCGCGACGCCCTGGGAGGGGACCCCCCCCCGTCGCGAACGCGACGCGGAGGCGGGGCGCCAAGCCCAGCAGCTGCTTGACGTCCTACAGGGAGGTGGAGCGCACGTCGCCGAACATCTTGACATCAGGCCACCTGGCCTTGACAACGCGCCGCGCGGGCTCGTCAATCTCGGCGGCCGCGTGCGCGGAGAGGTCGGCCTCCGCGGAGGCCATGCGCGACCCCCCGACGCCAGCGAGCAGGTCAATGAGCCCCACGGCGTCGCGGCAACGCCCGCGAGCGTGAGCCAGCTCGCGCAGAACGTTCGGCGCAAACGCAGGCTTGAGAAGGCGCGCGTTGCAGGCGCCACCGCCTGCTCGCGATGGCGCCGTCCACGGCCGCGCGGAGGTCGAACTTGTGGCAGGGCAGCGAGCGCAGGCCATGCGCGAGCTCGTAGGCTTCGGCGTCGGGCAGGTGAGCTCGCCCTCGGATTGGCCATGAAAGCATGGCACGTTAGACTCGGGCGCGCACCGCTGCGCACTCGCGCCGAAAGGTCCCAGCGCGGCACCATTGCCTCATCACGATCTGCAGCTCCTTGAGCGTGACCGCGTCCGTGAGCACGTGGGCCGTGAGCTCGCCCAACAGGGCCGCGCGCTCTGGGGGCAGCCCGAAGCGGCCACCCCGGCCATCCACCGGCGCCCCGAGCCGCTTACACTCCTGCACCTGCGCGCCGTTCTCGGCGCTGGGCGGTGCGCCGAGGTCGTCGTAGATGGACCTCGCGGCCTGCGCGAAGGCAGGAGCTTCGAGCGCTGCGAGCTTCCGCGCGAGCTCGGCGTAGTCGGCGTCGTCGCAGTACACCTGCAACAGGCTCGCCAAATCTCTCGACCCTGACACCAGAGACGGAACTGCACGGTCCTTCCTGATCTCGCCATCCCGACGATGGCCAGCCTCGGTGCAGCCGCGGGCCGCAAGCCTGCGACGGTGCGCATACTGGACCAGCCCCGTCGCGCCCTTGTACCCCATGGGCATGGTGACCGCCCGGAGGTAGACAGGCCCGGGGCCCCTTCCCCCCCCGTGCTGGAGGTCGGACGCGCCGAACGCGACGTCGAACGCAAGGAGCGGGGCCCACGAGGAAGGCAGCTTGAACAAGTGGGAGGCGCCCTTCAGGTCATCGCACGACCAGGCTAGCTCCTCGCTGGGGCCCGCGATGATCGAACGCCACTGGGCATAAAATGGGAGCGCACCGATGTCACGCCCGAGCTCGAAGCTGACGCCGTTGGTGGCGGTCGAATTCATGATGAGCCGCCGGGTCTACCTGCCAAGGGGGGCGCCTTCGGCCGGGGTGCCCGTCCCCACTCCGAAGAGCCCGTTGAGGAGCAGATTGCCCGCCGCCAGGACGTGGTCGGCCTCGCGCAGCGGCTCGACCAACACCATGTCAGGGAGGCCTCTGGCCAGTGGCAGGAGAGACGATTCCTCGCACGTAGCCTTTCTCTGGGCGAGGTCGCTCCTTGACGCCCGAAGGGGGCCAGCGTGCCCGTGGGATCGAGGAACCACTCCCGCGCGCGGTCGTCGCAGAGGTCGAGGATGTCGAGCGAGGCGCCCTTGTCGAAGGGCGGCAACGCTGCTCGCACCTGCTCCCAGCTGGTGGTCTCCGCGCGCCGCACCGCGCCGCCGCCATGCGCAGTGGCGCGGGTGGCGAGGAACTCCCTAGCAGGAAGCCGCGGAAACAGCTGGGGCACGGGGCCCTGGAAGGCTTCCACTCGCCTCTCGACAGCCCAGAACACCTGGGCCTGACCGACGGCGACCCGGCCTGGCTTGCCAAGACACCTCTAGACTGGTCGGTCGGCTGCACCTCGAACCCAGAGCGTGTTCAAGGACGCTATGGCTGCGGCTAGCCACGCGTCCAGCTCACTGGGGGCCTGCTCCGGGGGCCTGCGCCCTGCCTTGTCGCCATTAGCAGCCAGTCGGCGATGCCTCGCATAAGCCCCATTGGCCTGGCACCATTGGCTATCGTCCGATGCGAAGAGGGGGGGGGGGGGGGGGGCGTCGCGAAACCGCGCAAAGGCAGGGCGAGACCAGCTTCGCCCGCTCCCGCGAGGTGCCGCGGCGCACAAACCACCGCTTGGAGTGCCAGGCAGGAGGCCCGCGCAAAGTGCCTGGCCCAGCTGCCCGAGGTCGATGGACTGCACCAGCTGAGGTGAGGGGCAAGATCGCAGGGCCTCCAACGGCGAGGGCCCAGTAGGGTCGCAGCGCAGGGCCAGCGGGATGGATGGGGCCAGGCCCCTCAACGCCGCCCCCCCCCCCCCCCCCCCGCCGTTGAGCGCGACGAGGCTCTCGCGGCCCTCGACTGAGGCTGCGGGGGCCTACCCGCGGGGCGACGCCCGACGGGGCGAAGGTCAGTCGCGGTGCCAGCACGTCCACGACACAGCCTTCCCCCCCATAGGCGACTTCTCGGCACGCAGCGGAGGGCGGCTGGCTGGGCCAGCGCCCGCCGCCCCCCCCCGCCCCCTTGCCCATTGCCTTCGCTCGCTTCGCCTGGCGGGAGCTCCAGTCGCAGGTTGGGCCTGGGCGCGGCCTGATCTTGCCCTTGCCCTTGCTTGGCATGGTCTCCCTTCTTGCCCCTCTTGCCGCCTGTGCGCGGCGGCGTCGCCGAGTGCCGTCGCCGTGATCGTGACCTGGGGGGGCGCCGTCGGCCTCGTGGCGGACCGCGCTCGCTGGGCTGCCAGGGTCGCAGCCAACTCGCTCCGCCTGGACCTCGAACCGCAACGGTGGCCTGGCGGGCTGCCAGACAGAGACTTCGAGGAGACCCCGCCTGCACCTCTGCCTCCGCCCATCAGGGGGACTGGGCGTCTGGGCCTCGCGCCTGCGCCGCGATCGAGGGGCCCGCGGGCCCCTCGCTTCGGCGTCGGCGTCGCAGCAAGGTGACGGCGCTCCGCTCCTCCCCCTATCAAGGGAGCCCTCGACTGGGCCCCCGGACTTGGGGGCCCAGCCGAAGGCGTTTGTCGGCGATCGGCGGAACCCCGCCCTCCCTGCACCCGCTGCTGGAGACGCTGCATCCTCGCGTCGGCCCGCTCGTCGCGGTAGATAGCCTCTTTCTCCTGTCCTCCATGTCCGAGACCTTGCCATCCCCGGCGACGCAGAGGTGCCTCGCCGCCTTCCAGCCGCCACCGTCGTAGCGCAGCTGCTCCAAGCTCCTGAACTGCCGGGCCAGCACGCCTGTCGCGCGCGCGCCAGGTCGCCACGGAGAACGCAGTCCATAGCGGACGCGAGGACGCGCATCTCCTGGTCGCTCCTCGCCGAGAGCGCGCCCTCTGTGCTCGGGACGAACGCGATCGCGAGGTGCGCGACGAACGCAGGGTCCGCGTCGTCGACCACAGCGTTGTTCCCCTGATGCTACCGCCGCATCTTCGCCATCGCGCCGCCGCATCTTCGCCATCGCGCGCTGCGCGATCTCGCCCCGCCCCCCCTCCACCGCGCGCTTGGCGCGGTCCCGCGCGGAGGGCCGGGCGCCCGTGAAATCCGACCCCAAGCTGCCACCGCTGCTGCTCCTGCTGCTGCTGCTGCTGCGGCTCTGACTAGAGCGGCGTCGCCTGCTCCTCCCTCGTCGCCTCCGCTTCTCATGCGAGCGGGACTTGCGCTTAACAGCGCCCGAGGGGTGACTGCCCTGGACCTTGGCGGCCAGCTTCTCCTGCAGGCTGCCAGAGCGTTCTCGGCCAGAGGCCTTCGCGCATCGCTCGCGCTCGCGACCCCGGCGGTGTCTGTCCTTCCCTTCAGAGGTGGGCGACAAGTCCGACCGATGGTGGCGGCCCTTGTCTCCACGAGCGGCGTCGGCGTCGGCGCGCTCGGCCACCGCGAGCTGGGCTGCGCGCTCCACAGCAGTGGCCGCGGGCGCCCTGCCACCTGCTCGATCGGCCTCGCCTTGTAGGCGGTCCTTCAAGGCGCCGAGCTTGCCTCGGAGGTCGCGCCCCCTGGACCTTGGAGCCGCAGCCCGCGTGCTCGCGCCACCTCCAGCACCGACGCTGGCAGAAGCGTCGCCACGCTCTCCGCCCTCGCGGGAAACTCGAGCCCCCGTGGAGGCCTCGCGCCTTGGGCTGCGGCCCCTCGCCTCGTCGTCCGCGAGAGGGCCCGCGCGCGGCTCGGCGAGCACCGCGTGGCCCTTGGAGGGCAGGGCGGCGTAGCGCCATGGGCCATCGGGCCACGTGGATGACCGCAGCACCGAAGACCTCGTCAGCCTGCTCACAGCCATCGGGACGTGTACCCTCCGCGCAGAAGTATCTGACAGGCAGCCGCGCGTCCTCGTCCAGCCCGAGAGTGCCCGCTCCATCTTCGCGATGTCGCGAAGATCCTCCGCGCAAGGGAGTTCACGTCGAACGCGGGCGTGAACCCCTCCTGGCCAGGCTCGTTGGCCGAGCCGTCCGTGTACTTGGCCAGCTCGACCAGCCTGAAGGTCGCGAGCCCCCGCAGCTCGACCTCCACAACGACCCCCTGCAGCGCTGACTGCGAAATCGCTGGGTGCTTCCATGAGTACCACTCGGAGGCCGCGCGGCCACGGCGGGCTGGGCTAGGCCTAGCCGGGCGGCCTCGGCGGCCCCGCTGCCCCTGCGGGCACCCCGCCTCCACCGCGGCTGCCAGGCCCGCGATGACGACGGCCGTCTCCGCCACAGTCGCCATGCCTGCCAGCGCCGCCGCCACCGCCACGGGAATGACCGCCCCAGCGCCCTGCGCTAGCATGCTTCGCGCGCACAGCTCGAGCACGGCGCACCGCTGGGCCGCCACGCGAGAGACCGCGCAGCAGGGCGGCGGACGGCCGCCGCAGCGCCCTGCCGCGGGGCGGCGGGAGACCGCGCCGCGGCGCGGTGGCGGACGGCCGCCGCGGCGGGCAGAGGCGGGCCCGCCTGGCCAGCCCTCCTGTGGCCTCCCCCCCTCGGGGGGGAGCTAAAAATCCCTCGAAGCCGCTCCAGCCCTGCGGGCCTCCGCTCGGCCAGCGGACCCCTCAACGGAAAGAGCTTGGCGGCCCAGGGCGTCGGGTTCGCCCCGCGCGCGCGCGGGCCGCGCGAGCTCCAGCACCGGCTGGCGCTGAAAAGGCTGCGGTGAGCAAGGGGGAAGATTGTCGCACTAATTTGCCGGCCCCCTTGTGGGGCCACCAGGCTGTAGGCCTGTGATTCGCAGTTTCCTGTACCAGTTGTAGTTTGTAGTTTCCAATGTTACAGTTCTGCTTCTTGCTGGTTACTGTAACTAGTTGATTGACCGCGCGAGGGGAGGGAGGCCCAAACCAGATTTTTAGCACCACCTGGGCGCGTTGTCTGAATTGCTGGGGGGGCTCAAAATCGACACCCCTCACGCAGATCCGCGGGGTCAGGGTCCAAAAACACAGGGGATTTGCCACATTTCTGAAATTCGGTGCCACCCCTCACGCAGATCCGCGGGGTCAGGGTCCAAAAACACATGGGATTTGCCACATTTCTGAAATTCGGTGCCACCCCTCACGCAGATCCGCGGGGTCAGGGTCCAACATGATGGACCCACGAACCCGGAAAGGGATATAGACATGTGGAGCATGGACACGTTTTCATGATACCCAACTGGGCAACACCTCACGAAACATCCCACGAGACACCTCACGAAACAGCCCACGAGACACCTCACGAAACATTCCACGAGACACCTCACGAAACATTTCACGAGACACCCCGCGAAACATTCCACGAGACACCCCACGAAACATTCCACGACGACAGGCAACCACTCAACCAAGGCGGTGTGGTCGTGCTGGGGAGTGGTCGTGCTGGGGTGTGGTCGTGCTGGGGGGTGGTCGTGCTGGGGGGTGGTCGTGCTGGGGGGGTGGTGCGTGGTCGTGCTGGGGCGTGGTCGTGCTGGGGCGTGGTCGTGCTGGGGCGTGGTCGTGCTGGGGCGTGGTCGTGCTGGGGTGTGGTCGTGCTGTGGTAAGGTCGTGCTGGGGTGCGGTCGTGCTGGGGTGTGGTCTTGCTGGGGTGGGGTCGTGCTGGGGTGGGGTCGTGCTGGGGTGTGGTCGTGCTGGGGTGTGGTCGTGCTGGGGTGGGGTCGTGCTGGGGTGGGGTCGTGCTGGGGTGTGGTCGTGCTGGGGTGTGGTCGTGCTGGGGTGTGGTCGTGGTCGTGCTGGGGTGTGGTCGTGCTGGGGTGTGGTCGTGCTGGGGGGTGGTCGTGCTGGGGGGTGGTCGTGCTGGGGGGGTGGTCGTGCTGGGGGTGGTCGTGCTGGGGCGTGGTCGTGCTGGGGCGTGGTCGTGCTGGGGCGTGGTCGTGCTGGGGTGTGGTCGTGGTGTGGTCGTGCTGGGGTGTCCGCACCCTGTGATTTATCGATCGGGTCGTGCTGGGGTGTGGTCGTGCTGGGGTGTGGTCGTGCTGGGGTGTGGTCGTGCTAGGGTCGTGCTGGGGTGGGGTCGTGCTGGGGTGTGGTCGTGCTGGGGTGTGGTCGTGCTGGGGTGTGGTCGTGCTGGGGCGTGGTCGTGCTGGGGTGGGGTCGTGCTGGGGTGTGGTCGTGCTGGGGTGTGGTCGTGCTGGGGTATGGTCGTGCTGGGGTGTGGTCGTGCTGGGGTGTGGTCGTGCTGGGGTGTGGTCGTGCGTGCGTGCGTGGGGTCTGGTCGTGCTGGGGTGTGGTCGTGCTGGGGTGGTCGTGCTAGGGTGGGGTCGTGCATTTCGCTCGAGACATCCTGCCAAAATTCCAGGAAATCGTACAAAAACAAACGAATTAGTCGAGACATCATCGAAATTCCTTCGCGCGGGGCGCTTTTCCGCGTCGCGGTCGGCTCTGCAAAACAAGCGTTTCGCTCGAGACATCCTCGGCAAACTCTGCGGAGCAAGCGTTTCGCTCGAGACATCCTCAACTCTGCAAAACCAGCGTTTCGCTCGAGACATCCTCAAGAAATTCTGAAAAACAAGCGTTTCGCTCGAGACATCCTCAAATTTTAATTCGCCGGCCTCCTTCGACCTCGTTATTTATCAGGGAAAAAATTCGCCGGCCTCCCTCAAGTTGGCACCGGGGGACAGGTTTACCTACTAAAAGAGAACCCTGGGCCCCCGCCCTTTCCGGGAAAAACACATGGGATTTGCCACATTTCTGGAATTCGGTGCCACCCCTCACGCAGATCCGCGGGGTCAGGGTCCAAAAACATGCCACATTTTTGAAATTCGGTGCCACCCCTCACGCAGACCCGCAGGGTCAGGGTCCAAAATCTCATGGGATTTGCCTCATTTCTGAAATTCGGTGCCACCCCTCACGCACATCCATCGCAAGGCGTGGTAACCCAAACTGCGAGTACTCCCTCGGCCCTTTAATCCCAAGGTGTGGTAACCAAGCTCGTAAACCATACACGTCTTACCAATCGCCCTGTGTGGTAACCCCTCTTGTGATCAGTTGGTTTTGCCGATTGCGAATCGGCCTCGCATGAAGTTCCGATACTGCTGCACGACAGCGCCAAAGCCTCATGACTTAGCTCTTCCATGGCCCATTCTCCGAGAGAGGGGGCCGGCGGCAGGGGGCGAAGCCCTTACGGATTAACGAGGACGATGGACTGTGCCGCTTACGAACCTTTCGCTGAAAACACTGTGCGATGCACATGTGTTGGTCTTGAACTCGCCTTCTGTTGGATTCAACCTTGGACGATCAAATGTGCCTATTTTGGGGGTGGGGAAAAAGGACGTACACGAGGGAGAGGACGATCGCGCAAAGCCATCACGTACACGATTGCCCTTTCGCCCAATCCAATCGGCAGCTTCCCTGCGTCGACACCTGTAGGTTTGAAACTGTCAGCGACTGACGAAGGAGAGGAGGAGGCAAATGAGGGGAAGAAGAAGAACAAGGGAACGGAAATACCGCGACTAACTCAACGGCACAATATGTGGCAAAATGCCTAACTCAGGGGCAAGATGCGGCCTGTCAAAGATTAGGCTGCACCTCGAAGCCAACCGACTCTGGCCCGCAAGTGGAAGCCGCCGGCCGACGAGGAAGAAGAGAGGAGCAGAAGGGCAGAGGAGCCGCGGAGGAGGCGGAGGAAGAGGGGGAGGAGGGGAGGGAGGAACACACCAGCAGGCAGGTATTAGATTCCGTACCCGGCTTTCCCCAGTCCGGCACAAAGGAAGCAGCGGCAATGCATGGGGGGAGGAGAAGGACGGGAGGAAGGAGAGCAGAAAGGAACAGCGCGCTGAGACTGCAATGCGCCCACCCTCGGCGGAGAAGAACGCAGCACGCTGAAGACGGTCCACCTGGATATGCCATGTTCGCAGGCGGCTGGCAAAGGAGGACTGCGGGCTCGCTGGCGCCTCCGCTGACAGGGAACGGTCGGCGAGACCGGGAGGCCCTCCACCAGCCACCTGCGCGTGCACCGGCGCGAACGCCAAGTCGGGGGGGTCGAGAACGCGACAGGCAGAGGAGGCGGAGAGCCGGCCCGCCCCAGCAGAGCTAGCCAGCGCTCCGCCTCCGGGAGGCAAGAGCGGCGCTCCAGGCCTGCCAAACTGTGACGCTGTCGGCCATGCGGCTGAGACAACAAACGGCCTCCTGGGGATCCCAAATCGACGGGCTGGCATCCCACAAATCAGCCCCACAAAAAGGACGACGCGAAGGAGAGAGGACACAGTCACTCGTGGACACAGGCAAATAACATGATGATTATGTACGCCCCGAGTGTAAACCTTTCACGATTGAAATCTGTGCCTCTCACGACCCTCTGGCCTAACACACAGAGGTTCCCCCCCGAGCCCTCTCCGGAGCAAAGGGGAGGTCCGAAATCCGCCCCCCCCCCGTCCGGCGCACAAAGGGGGGGTCCCAAACCCCCACCCCCCCTCTTTCAACAGGGGGGGGTCCGAACCCCCCCCCCCCTCCTAGGGAGGGGGGGAGGGTAGAGAGGAATACACTGGCGCTGTATCTGGTCTGGTCGCACGCCTCCTCCAGGGTGGCGGTGGCCAGGCTGGTGACATTGATACTCAGGCGGAACGTGTTGGCGCTCAGCTGCCAGAGGAATCGGAAGAGCGCCTTCTCCAAGTCCGCATGCACCGTGCGCAGGAGCATCTGGATGGCCTTCAGGCTGCCCTGGAGCCCTCGCAATGAGGAAGCGTACCTCGACGTCGGAGGTGGAAGTGCGGCCTTTGACGAAGTAGACTGCCTTCTGCAGCGCCTGACCCCGGAACTCCAGGACGTTCACCACCACCCTGTCCATCACGTCGCAGAAGAACTCCACGAGCCCCTCGCCCCAATGGCCGGGGTGCGCGGGAGCCGCCGCGGCGCCCGAAGCGCCAGCGGCGCCACTGACGCAAGCCGCGCCCGAGGCGCTGGTGGCGCCAACGGCACCAGCGAGGCGCCCGGCGCAAGCGGCGCAAGTGGCGCCAGCAACGGCGGGGCCCGCGGCGCCAACAGCGTGAACTCGAAGTCTGCCCAGTTGACGTTGCCGGAGGAGCCGAGAAGCCCTTCGCGCACGGCGAGTCCAGGGGCTCCGTCGCCATCGACGGAGCCGACGTACCTGCCGTGGATCGGATCGTGCTCCAACAGGTAGGCGAGGTACCCAGCGCAGGAGCACGCGCTCACGAGCGTCAGCTCCGTCTCCGGGTCATTCATATTGATGTGGGCCACCTGCAGGCATGGTGCCCAATGCGATCGAAGCCAGTGATGCCGACGCCGACCGCCTGCCTGGCCAGGCGGCGGATGAGCGACGACGGCTTTGGGCCAAGCACGGCTTCGACGCCGGCCATGAGAAGCAAAGGAAGAAAAAAAAGAAGTGGAAGTGAGAGTGGAGGATGGGGAATGGCCTCCTGAGCCAAGGCTTCAGCCTGAGGCTTGAGCCAAAATGGCTACGGGCACTCACACACACAATTATACACAAACATTGACGCCGGCGCGCCCGTCAGCGCTGCTGTTGCCAGCTGTCCTGTCCTCAAGCAAGGGAGTATGCACACATACGCACACACACACGCCCTGACGTGTGCGCGCATGAACGATGAAAAGAATGCGCTGGTCGAGCCACGCCCGTCTGAGGCGGTGACCTGCCGTTGCACGTCATCATAATACGGCTTCTCGCTCGGCAGTTCGTCGAAGCGGCAAGTAGGGCAAGTGTTATTCTTCTGGACCCAGCTGACGAGGCACTCGTCATGAAACCTCTGGCGGCGGCATGGGGGAGAGGAGAATGGAGGGTGTGAGGGGGAAGCGGGTGGGGAGGGGGACTAGAGGGGGATGGGATGAAAAAGGCATAAGATATGGAACACGTGCAGACAAACATTGATGGCCACGACGATAAAGAATAGACATGACAAGAACATAAGAAGACACGTGCAGGGTGACGAACATGACGAATAAGAGGAGGGACGGCTATCCCTCGGCAGTGGACTTCGGCAGCTTCGAAGGAACCGTGGCTAAGTGCACGCTCTCTCGAGCAGTGTGGATCAAAGTCCCGCGCACTCGACCCGCTGCAATCAACACACGGATATCACCGACGGGGATTCCGAGGCACACCCTACCTGGTGATCAGATCGGGGGCGGCGAATTACAAGGCAAGGACTGGGGGATGCACTTCCACTTGAAGTCACTGGGAGTCGCAGAATGATGGCGTCTGTGTGCTCTCCTACAATAACAAGTTAGTCTGGATCTACCAGCAGATGGCTTATCAGAGTGAGGGGGCCGAACGGTCTTACATTGTTCATGAGTGCGTGGCTGAAGTGGGCTTCTGCGGTGCAGGTTATCGTTCTTGTCGTCGTAGCCCCGCGACTCGCCCTGTGAACCACCCAACTCCCGCCCCGCAGCCCACACCATGACCCAACCGCGACCCCCGCGACTCCTGTAGGCCGAATTATTGCTGCGCTGCCTGGTTCCCAGACCTTCGACGTCATGATTGTTTCGCGACGTGGGCACTCAAAGATCTCGACCCTATCCCCTGGACTGACCTGCCGTCGCGCTCCTTCTGGTCCAAGCATATGAACACGGCCCGGTGGAAGAAACTGGGTGGAACACGCCGTCCTCATTCTGTAGCGGGGCCTGGCTCTCTGGGCTGGGCCTTCCGCTCCCAGTCTACATCAGTCACTGGACCCCTTGCCCATCCAGACATCAGCATGACGACATGGTCGTCAAGCTGCGTCCAGCCGTGGCCGCGAGGACACCCGTTCCAAGGCCAAGTCTGCCGCCGTCTCCTCCTCCTCCTCCTCCCGTGCTCCCCTTCCTCCCCCAGAATCGACCCCTGGACCTAGCTGAAGCGTGTACTGACCAGCCACTGCGACGAGAGATGGCCTGGAAAAACAACAAGACAAACATCAAATCAATCTCCCTATCCTCGTGCTTTCATCGCCCCCCACTTCTTATTATTATTCCTCCTTCTCCTTCCTCAGAAATCCAATGTCTGGATATTTCTAGAATGCGGGGTCCCCGCAAGTCTCCCCCCCTCCCAAGGGCTGGCTTTTCGGCATGGGTCCTCCTTGACAGGCCCAGAGCCCATGGAGAGCCCATGGCAAGTTGTTCGCCCCCATGGGCGAACAATTTGCCACAGTGTCCTTTCAATGCGGGAGACGCCTGGACTCTCCCTCCTTCCCCCCCCCCCACCACACAAAAAACGAACAGACCGGGGCCGTGCCGTGCCGGGCCGGGGCACTTGTGCCCGCACGGCATTGTCTTCGCCTTTGAGCCCACGGGCAGCACCTCCTGGCACACCACGCACAGCTCTTCCTCCGGGGGCGCGCGGGAGAGGGGGAGCTGGGAGAGGGACGGCCCAGCCCTCCTCTTTGTGCTGCTCCTCTTTCTCCTCTTCCTCCTCCTGCTCCTGCTCTTCCTCCGTCCTCCCTCATTCTATTTCCTCCTGCTCTCTCTCCTCCCCCTCCTCATCCTCTTCTGCGGCAGGGGCGAGGCCGTGAGGAATGCCTGGACAGGACGCGCCGTCCGCAAACCTCCTCGCTTCGCGACAACGTCGAACACCTGTTGTGATGTGCTTGCCTGTTAGTTTGCAGGCTTCCGTCTCCAAGGGTCCCGACCAGGCCCTGGGACGGTCGTCAGCAACAACTCGGGATGGAAGGCCTGCCCAGTGAAGGGATCGAGACATCCAGGGGCCCCGGTGGTGAAAAAACACAACGTCGGGGGTCTGGGGCGGAGGAGGAAGGTCGGCGGTGAGCCCGGGGGGAAGTGAGGGGGCGGGCCTTCTCAGAGGGCTCGGAAGTCCCCCAGACTTCTGAGAAGATCTCTAGGCCTCCTCCGAAGACGCGGAGAACTTCTCAGAAGGCGCGAGGGCTCCCGAGAAGTCCCGCCGCCTTCTGCGAGGGCCTTCCCCTCCTCGACTCCCCCCCCTCGCTCGCCGCCGAGGAGGAGGAGGAGGCCAGCTCCAGGAGGGCCCTGCGCATCCCCCTGCGCTGCCCTGCTCGGTGGCGCCCTCTTCGCCGAGGTCGTGCTCCACGTGCCGCCTCCCGCGAGGCACCGCTGCTTGCTGGGGCGGCCGTGCGCGGCCGCCGCCCGGCGGATCGCCCCTGCGGCCTGGCTCGGAAGAAGAAGAGGTGGGAGGGATAACCGTCTTGCCTGGACCACTTACAGGGCATCCCTGCTTGATGCCGCGCTCAAGCCTGAAAAAGTACTCGTCGCACCCACGGAAGCTAACAAAAACTCGCACCGCCTCCTAGGGTTGCCGAATAGCATGCAGAGATAATCCAGGAAAGACCATCATCGAGGAGTAGAAGGAGGGGGAAGTTTTGTCTCGGCTGCGCCGTTCGGACACGGGTGGGCCGCCGGCACTGGGCCCGCGGCGAGCGCGGCACACACCCCGCCTGGACAGAGCACGGGCTGATGTATAGCCACGGGTTCGGAGTGCCCTGGGTGGAGTGCTGGATGAAACTCCTCCTCCGACGGGCCGCATCGAGTAAGACAAGACAGGAGCACAAGCAAATACAAGACGACGGCGACAGAGTAGGATCATGTCCAAAGAAATGTCCATCTAGAACCCCGCTCTGCAGAAGAGCAGTCCTCAATCCGCCCAAAAATCCTCCCACATCAACTTTCTGGTCCAAATAAAAGGAATGGCTCATTCAAAAAAACCTGATTTAACAAGGAGCTGCCCTCAATCCGTGTAGCTGCTGCAAGGTTTGAATTCAGAACCGAAGCGCCTAGGAAATCTCAGACGAAGACACAGTGCTGAAGAGGATACGCCGCCAATCATCATGAATGTTGGGAACTCTTAGGACCAAACTGCGCGGCACTGACACTAGAACCACATGCAATACACTACCCCCCTCCTTCCGTGCAGCTGATCGAAGACTGTGAATGCGAATGTACGCGGCGATACGGCGAGAACACGAATGTGATGAGGGGTCGCCGTCAATACGTCGAACCGTTGGACCTGTAACGGCGAATGTGCGGGGCGCTCTGGCGAGAGCCACATTTTGAACATGAGCCGCAGTACACCCGTGTAGTGGAAATGTTAGCACAACTGTGCGCAAAACTACACACATTCCAACCACCCCCCTCCGTCCGTGTTGGGAGGTTGACAGACGAATCTGCCCAGCAGTGAGGCAAGGACCATATTGTAAACCCTACCCCACTTCATCCGTGTACCTGTCGGGAGGTTGAAATACGCATGTGCACAGTGCTGACGCCACACCAAGACTTAATTTGGAACCCCGGCGGTGGATCCCCAGCGCGAGGCTTCCCCAAGAACTGGCAGAGGGTGTCCGTCCTACTCCTCCCCCTGCCCATTTCCAGAAGAGGACCTCGCTCAGTCGCCACCACAACATAAATCGAGACGGCCGATTGTTCCACGCACTCGGCCTCCAGCGGCTACCTGTCTTCGGCTCCCACCCCGTCAGAGAAATCTCCCGTCAGAGAAACCTATCTTCGAGCGTGCGTGAACCGCCTGGGTCTGATCGCCGAGCCCTGCACGGCATGATCGGAAGCACGGAGCCAAGTGTGCTTCTTGCCAGGTAATGAGCAGGAGGAGCAGGAGGAGGAAGGAGGATGGAGGGAGGATGCAATTGGAGTCCCGAAACGGTGTGGTGACGCACCGTGCGGTGACCTCGAAATCCCCCAAGACCTCTCCGCACGGTCCGTCACCGCGCGGTCTTGGGACCTCGGAGGCCCCTGTCGCCGCGACGTCCTCGGAGAACGACCCGAGTCCCAAAACCGTGCGGTGACCCCGAATCCCCACCGACTCACCGCACGGTGTGGTCACCACCCCGTTGGGGGGCCCCCGAATGGAGGGAGGCAGGAGGAGCTGAGCCAGCCGCCCGACCGGAGGTGGTCCTCGACCACCGTGCAAAGTCTCAGCTCGTCCTGGGCGTCCCGGGACATGCCCGGCCGACTGTCGCTGGCGGGGAGCGGAAAAAGCAGTGGCGAGGGCGTGGCGACCCCAGTCTCTGCCCGGGTGGGGCTTTCGACTGGCCCCAGAACTCGGGTCCCAACTAAGGGACACACGAAAGAGGCGACGTCCATCCTCGATAGGGGTGCGTCGCCAGAGCCCTAGAAGGTCCATCCCCGAGTTTCCCTGAACTCTCTCTGCCAATTTGGGGTATGTACCCCCGGCCGCCGCGCAGAACTGGTGGAGTCGCCATGCCCATGCCCGGCCAGGGAGGAGGAGCAGGGCACGGGGTAGGGGCACACGGCTGCCGCCCTTTCCGCTCACCCGGGTGGACTCTACCAGGATCATCCCCTGGGCGGCCAACAGCTCCGCCTGGGGGCCCGCGCAGCCGCGTGGGTGCGGCCCCTTCCAGCCCCAGCCCTCCGTTCCTCTGGATACACAGCCCCTCCCCTCGCACTCCCCCTCCCCCTTCCACGTCCACCCCTCGCATCTCCAGATCCCCTTCCATCTCCCCAATCTCCCTCCCGCCCCCTGTCCATCCACCTCTTCTCACCAACCCCTCTCAGGATGCCACGAGCGAGTCTCGACACTCACCTTCTGTGCATTGGACCTCACTCTGCCGAAGAACCGAGCGTGCCTGCAGGGCCAGGGAGCACTGCTTGATGACAGCGGGTCCTGGCTCACAGGGATGGATAAACCACCAGAGCCTGCAAGACGCAGACGATCTCGTTGGCAAGCCCGTAAGGGCGGGAGGAGCACAGCGCCGAATCCAGAGCCGCACCTATGCTACACCTGCGGGAACGCGCTGAGCGAACCATTGGCACGACGTCCCAATATTTCGACAACGCTGGCAAGGGGCAGCTTGCCCGCGCCAACTCTACTCTTCAGAATGCACGTCTCGGCTGCCAGCGCAGTTGAGCAACACGAGCTGCGAAACCACAACCCACACCTGTCGACCTTGCCTTCGACGGACACGAAGAATATAATCGCACTTGGTCGCATAGTGGTACGTATACTAATGCCAGAACCTTCCTCAGCTCCAGCTCCATATGAGATGGAGCTGAGGAAGGCTCGGGCATTCGAAGCGCAAATGAAACAAAACGAAACACACCACAGATCAGGATCAGGAAACCGTCTCCCGCGAGAGAGAGAGAGGGGAACGAGAGAGCCAGAGAGAGCCAGAGAGAGAGAGAGAGAGCGGGAGAGAGAGGGAGAAAGAGAGAGAGAGAGAGAGAGAGAGCGGGAGAGAGCGCGAGAGAAATTAGGGAGAGGAGATTGAAAGAGACAGAGAGGGAGGAAGAGAGAGAGGAAGAGAAATATAGAGAGGGAGAAAGAACGCGCGAGAGAAAGAGAGAGAACAATGCCAGAGGACGCTCACAGATGTCGGTGAGGGTCAGTTTTCATGAAGACGGTTTGTTCCCAAACATCCTGTGGTGCTGGGACTTCGTTTGAAATACGCATCGCCCCGCGTTCCCTCCCGCACTCCTCATCCTCCCCCATTCCTCCCACCTCCTCTTTCTCACCCTCGTGTCCTCTGCCCTCCGCATGCCCATGCCGGCACACCACTCACACGTTTTGTGGCCACACAGGGAGCTCCACCGACCCCAGTGGCCGCGACCGCAGGCGTCTCCCCCATTCAGTACAACGTTTCGTGGCCCCATAAGGGGCCTCCACCGAGGGCCCCAGTGGCGCTCACCTAACACAACGCTTCGTGGCCCGATATGGAGCTCGTCTGAAGGCCCCAGTGGCCGCGGCAAGCATGCGTGACCCCCGCAAAATTACAACGTTCGTGGCCGCGCGCCCCCCCCGCCCAATACAGCGCTTCGTGGCCGCATCCGGGAGCTCCACCGAAGGCCCCAGTGGTCAGGGCCGCATGCGCCCCCTCCCCCCAGCACAGCGGTCCGTGGCCCCATCTGGGGGCTCCGCCGAAGGCCCCAGTGGCCGCGGCCGCGTGCGCCCCTCCCCCCCCCCCCTCCCGCCCAGCACAGCGCTCCGTGGCCCCATAGGGGGCTCCACATAGGACCGCAGGGGCCGCGACCTCATGCGCCCCCCCCACGCATTACGGCGCACCCTTCACGCGCTTCGTGGTCCCACAGGGAGCGCCACCAAAAGCGGCACCCACAACGCGGGACTCACAAATGCAGGCTCTTCGCCAAGCCACGTTTCTACATACCTCGTCCCGACACGCGGCTGCAATCGCTAGACTACGGGCCGATGAATTGACTATAGCCCTGCCAGCTTTGGCCTTTGCTGGGTCCGTCCGTCCAGGGACGGCATCGCGCCGGTCCCGCCTAGCCAGCGGCCAAATATCCAGACAGAAACCATCCTGTACAACCGGAGCAGACACGTCTCGTGTGCAGCTAAAGTCGGGGATGGACAGACCACCCTTTAGTAAAACGTGGTTTAGTGAAAACGACCTCGGGCCCAAACCTGGCGGGCGCAAGCTTGGAAAATGACGGCCGCGGCGCCCTCTGGAGAACCGAAAACGGACAATTCACTGATCGACGTGTCAGGGTAGGAGGTCTGTCCAACCCCGATAAAGAACACGGACAGAATGCGAGCAACACGTGGAAGAACCGCCAGATCCGCACTCGTTTCATGACCTTGGGATTGGCAAGGGACCAGGCGGGTGACGAAACACAGGGGAAATGGCACGAGTGGAGGAGGGGACTAGGTAGAGAGAAGCAAATGGGAGAAGCAAGTTCACAACCACCACTACTGGAAGAGCAAGTTTCGCTGTGTCCTGGAATGCAGCTGTGAAGGGCGTCCTGCGAAATTATTTAAAAAGGATTCATATACCACCGCTGGCCTCGACACTACCAGCCCCCATTCCAAGTGGAGGTGATGCTGGCGGTTCTGTCCCCGGGCGAGCTGATCTCTCCGCTCCTGCTTCAGCCCCCTCCCGCTGTGCCTCCGACAGCGGCGCTCGCCGCCTTCGTCGGACTCCCGCTGGCTTCTGCGGATCTTCTTTCGGCCTCCGCCGAGGGCGGGATGTCGGCCTTTCGGCCCCTCGACGAGGAGGCCACTGCCGGAAGCCCCCTTGAGTGTTCCCTCCACGGGGTGCCTCCTGGCTGGACCCAAATACCCTTTCCTCCGTCTCATTCACCCCCGTCCCCCCCAACTACACTATCATCCTCCACATCATTCCTCATGCTCCCTCCTGCCCCTCGTGTCCGCCCTAGCCTCCCCGCATCATCATTCCCCTTCTCCTCCCCCTCCTCACGGTTCTCCTCCTCGTCCTCCCTATTAGCTACTACCTCCACCCGATCCTTCGCTGCAGACCTCACCAGTTTTCATCAATCCCCCTGGTACTTCCCATCCATATTCCGCTGCCTCTCCTTTAACCATCGTCCTCATGCCTCCTCTGTGTTCCTGTCCTCACGTTTCTCCTCTTTTTCCTCCTTCTTCTTTGGCTTCGGGGGGGGTCTCCCATGTGAGCAACGCATGGCGGCTCTAGCAGTGAAAACCGCCAGTGAGGAGGCCCAAGCGGCCAGCCACCGATAGGATAATCAGAGTGAGGGGCCGAACTGTCATTCATTGTCCCTGGGTGCGTGGCTGAAGTGGGGATCCGTGGTGAAGATTATGATTGTTGTTGTTGTTGTTGTTGTTGTTGTTGTTGTTGTTGTTGTTGTTGTAATTGGTGTTGTTGTTGGTGTTGTTGTGTGTTGTTGTTGTTGGTGTTGTTGTTGATGTTGTTGTTGTTGTTGCTGCTGTTGTTGTTGTTGTTTGCTGTCGTCGTCCCACCCGCGACCCACCCGCGACCAACCCCGCGACCCACCGGCGACCCACCCCACGACCCACCCCGCGACCCACCCCGCGACCCACCCGCGACCCAACCGGGACCCACCCGCGACCCAACCCGCCACAAACCCGCGACCCACCAGCGACCCACCCCGCGACCCATCCGCGACCCACCCTGCGACCCACCCCGCGACCCACCTGCGACCCACCCGCGATCCACTCCGCGACCCACCCGCGACCCACCTGCGACCCACCCGCAACCCATCAACGACCCACCCGCGATCCACTCCGCGACCCACCCGCGACCCATTTTCGAACCACCCGTGACCTACCTACATTGGTTGAACTTAAATCGGCGACTGCAGCGGGTTCGTTTTATAATTTGTGAATGGTCGGCGCCTGCGGCGGGCATCTCCAGAGTCTCGCAAACTGCCAACGTCCCCACCAGCCCCTCACTCTTATCCGCATCTGCGGGGTAATTATGGTGTTCATTATTGTGGTGCTGTGCACTTCCCCTCGGCGGGAATTCCGTTCCGTTCCGCTTCGTTCCCTCATCCTCCCGCGTCGTCGTTCTCAACGCCTCCCTCTTCCTCCCGCTCCTTCTCCTCTCCCCTCCTCGTCCTCCTCCTTCTCCTCCCTCCTCGTAGTCCCTGCAGCGAGGGCGTAGGAAGTTATGTGTTCGGGCGGCGGGTGTCGAAACAGAGTGCGGGAGCGGGGCGCAGGCGGAAGACGAGGTGTTTCTCAGCCAATGGCAAAGTTCGGCCCCCATACACAGACCAAGCGGAACATGGAGAGGGAAGGGTGGGATGGGGGGAGAAGAAGGACTGGGGGGGGGGACGGGGAGGAGTCGAGGCGAAGGGGGAAGTGGAAGGATACGAGACGAGGTCGGGTGGAGGAGGAAGAGGAGGAGAACGAGGAGGCTCAGGATAATGACGAATAGGTGGAGGGGAAGAAGGGGCTGCAGGGGCTGAAGCGCACGGGCCAGAGGCTCCTCGCCAGGATTGGAGGGAGCGGAATTCGAGGAGAGGAGGAGGAGGGAGGGGAAAGGATGGGGGGGGGGCCTGGCCCAGGACGGGGAGTGGAGGAGGAAAGGAGGGAGAGGGGGCGAAGAGGGAGGGCGAGAGCGGCGAGCGCCTGCGTGATCGGAGTGTTGGCGTCGCTCCAGAAGCCCTTGTTGTGCCTCTTGTCTTCCTGCAGCTTTCGCAGCTTCGCCTGGTCTGGCTTGGACGAGGAGAAGCAGATTGGCGACGGGCCAAGGCGGTTGGAGCGAGGGTGGCATCCCAAGAAGCTTGGAGAAAAGATGCGGCGTCATCTATGCAGTGCGATGTATGCTGTTTTCTCACCTGTGTGGTGCAACATGTGCGGTGCAATCTACGCGGTACTATCTATGCGAGGCGTTGACACGGCGGCGACGGAGGCGACGGGGCGGCGGCAGTGGCGGTATAGCCGCCAGACCCGCCGTCAGGCCCTGACGACGGGCGGCGACGAGGCGGCGACTGCGTCGACATAGCCGCCAAACTGGCCGTCAGGCCCAGTTCCTCAAACAAGAAATAAAAACTTCGAAGTGGAAGCGCTGTTCGGAATACACACATGTGTGCGTGCACATGCATGCGCTGTCCCTGTGTAAAGTCGAACGAAGACATCGAAGTACACACACGCATGTGCATACACAGGTCTGAATGAGCGTTGGACGATCCATGTCCCTTGTCCTCCTCCCTATGCTCCGCCACCTCCTCCACGCCCTCGTCACTCTTTCGGGGGCGACGAATCGGTCGTATAGCCCAGGGGCGAGCATTACACAAATTCGCCGAGGGGCCCCGCCAAAGACACGATGTATCTTCCTCCCCTGGGCTGTTCGCCCCCATCGCCGCCTCCGACTTTTCCCCAGAGCGAGCGCCGCATCGTGGTCGTGGTCGTGGTCGTGGTCGTGGTCGGGGTCGTGGTCGTGGTCGTGGTCGTGGTCGTCGTCGTCGTCGTCGCGTTCGGGTCTCTCGCGCTGGGGCTCTCGCGTGCCAGCCAGCGACCACGACCAAGGCCAGGCTCGAGCAGCTGCGGGCAGAAGCGCCCAGCGGAGGGCAAGACGAGCAGCAGGGCACGCGCGAGGTGAAGCCCGCCCGCCTCCACGCGACGCGGGGAGGCGGGCCGCGCCTCCCCGGTCTTGTCTTGTGGATGCCATCACAATGGGCACTCGAACAATCCGACCATCGAATTAAAGATGTGTTTCACGTGTGTAAACATGATCCAAACATGTTGTCTTGCAGATTTACAACATGTTTGAACCGTCTTCTAGACATCTGGAAAGTCTTTGGCAGCATGCTTCCTCTCCATTGATCGTCCTCCACAAGTCTTGTGCGCAGCCCGGATTCGGCAGCCTCCTGACTTGTCTTCGAGTGGCCCTCGAATGCCTTTGCAGGCCACTCCATACCCAGAGACAAAGCAGGCACCTCCAGCGCCTCCCTGGCGAAACTGCCCGGAAGCCCCCCGCTTGGGATTCCTTCTCTCGGGGCCCCCCAGTGGGGACTCCTCATCATGGGCCTCCGACTCGGGCTTCCGTCTCAGGGGGCCCTCCAGCTGGTCATCCTTAGCATTGGCCCCCAACTTGCGATTCCGTTTCATGGGCCCCGCAATGGGGACTCATTCTCCTGGGCCTTTCAATCTGGATTTCTGCTCGTGGGCCACGCCGTTGGGATTCTGTCTCATGGGACTCCCTCTTAGGAGTCCCTCCCGTGTTGCTCCAAATGGTATCCCTCCGCACGGGAAACAGCCGAAATGCACCCGCGCGATAGTCACGCGAACGTGCGCGTGCCCACTGAAGCAGCGAGGCGCCACCCGAGTCGCAGGGCAAGACTCCCGCGCGCCGCGGGGCGAGACCCTCTTGCCCACGCGCGCGTGCCCTGTCTGGCAGCGACCGCCAGGTCACAGAGCGAGACCCACGCAGATGCGGCGCAGCGGCGCCTCCCTCCGCTGAAGGACGGCTGCGCGGGGGCAGAGGCGGAAAAGCATGCGTCCCCCTGCGGTGTCAGGCGAGGCGGGTTAATGGGGAGGCTGGAGCCCGAGCGGCACGAGCGCGCACCCCCCGACGGTCTTCCTGGGGGGCGGGGTGCAGGCGCGCGGTCTCGGGCAGATCCCCACCTCCTCGTCCCAGCCCGCTCCAGGAGAGGAAACGCCTCTTCGGGGATGGACAGACCTCCCTTTAGTAAAACGTGGTTTAGTGAAAACGACCTGAGGCCCAAACCTGGGCCAAACCTGGTGGTTTAGTGAAAACGACCTCTGTCCACCCCCGACCTCTCCCCTTCCCCCCCCCGCCACGTGCCTTCCCCTCCTCCGGAGCCAGGGGGGCCCCTGATGGTCGGAGAGTCCCACGAGCACGGCCATCCCCCCCCCCCCCCGGGGGCCCGGGGGGCGGTCGGCCCTGAGGGGGGGGTGGTCAAACCAAGAGCCTATAGCGACTACTGGGGTGGTCGCCTCAGGAATCTCGCCGGCTGGTAACGCTAGGCTTGTGGGTGCCACGGCAATGGACACCCTAACCGTCCGATCATTGAGTTTCGAATATGTCTAAAATGTCGGCACATGCTAGGCACATGTTTTGAATATGTTATTCACATGCTTAAAGCATGTTTGACACATGTTTTAGACATCTAGAGATGATTTGGCAGCATGCTTCCTCTCCGTTGATCGTCCTCCACAGCGCTAGGCAAAATGTCCTCCTCCTCCTCCTCCCCTGCCAGCCCTGCCCCCTGGGCGCCGTCAGCGCTCGACGCTCGATGCCAGGCCAGAGGCTTACTTCGCACCAGGGGGAGGTGCCAACCTCCTGTTCGAAGCCTCGTCCGCCCCCCTTCGCAGTCCGCCTCCCTGTGCCACGGGCGGCTTGGTAGAGGCGGTGGCAGGGCAAAAAACAGTGCGTGGTGTGGATGTTGGACGTTCAGTCCCTGGAGCGCGAACGTTTTGTCTCGCGTCCTAAGGGGGCAAGTGACACCAAGCGCGATTGCCTTCGCGCTCCGCGCAAGAGAGGTCACGGTGGTCCTGGCCAGTCGTAGTTGTGAGACGAACGGACTGGGCTGTCGATTTGTGAGACGAGACATAGTCCGATAGCCATCCTGTAGTTTGGTCGTTCCGGTTGGGGGCGTGCGCGGGGGCGGATGAGCGCGATTGGACCATGCTGCTGGCGGCGGGATGAGGCTGAGGCCAGTTGGCGGTGCAAGAGAGGAGGCGGGGCGGACATCAGATGGAAAGAAAACGGAAACAGGAGGAGAAGGTCGAACTCGGGTGGCCGCCGGCAGAATGAGCCTGTGGGATCGGTCACTGGGCGAGGGCGGTAGCCGCAGCGACATGTCACTAGGCATGCGCGGTGTGACATCGTCCCGTCGTCTGAATCGTCTGGCGGCGCGATGGCACTCCCGATCCCTACGGCAGAGGCACGGGTAAGCGAGGAGGATGAGGGGGGACCCCAGGAAACGGCCGCCGAGACGGAGGAGTGGAAGGACAGAAGGGGGCGATCGTTGAGGGGCAAGGCGGACGCTGGACAGCAAAAGCGAGGTGGACCCCATTGCTGCGATGCACCGCACTGGCTGTTGCCGAAAATGCATGTGGTGCGGAGCAAGGGGGACGATAGCTTGATGGAACGGGTGGGGGGACCAAGCTGAGGCCAGCAAAAACCTGAAAAGGTTCACGCCAGGTTAGCTCGGGCAAATCGTCAGGGTCTTAGGGGCACGGGGGGTGGAGCTGGAGCTGGGCCGTAAACGGCGCAACGCCTGTATGATACACAGCCTGGCGTCTTCAGGGGTGGCTCGCTGGCTTGCCCTAGGGCTTGCGGCGACATGGCTGTGACAGATCATGAGACGACATGGTGGCCACACTGCTGACGGCGACGCGAGGCTGGGGCCAGTCGGTGCCATGGGGTTGACACACGTCCTGAGGATCATCGATCGTGCAATACCCCCCCCCCTGCCCGGTCCCCGCTCCATCTGCCCGACCCGCCTCTCCCCCCTCCCCGAACCCTCAAATTAGGCCTGGCCGAGATCGGCGCGCTCCCCTCCTAAGACGTCGGCCCCCGTGCCTCCGACGACCCGGCATTTGCAAGCCTCGGCCCCTCCCCCCCCGAACCTCCACGACTCCCGCGACAGTGCTGCGCAAAGAGGGCGTCGAGACCCCAAGAAGAAACCTCTGCAATCAGCCCGTATCAGAAGGGTGCGCGGTAAGTGTGCAAGGGTCCTTGAGGCCCATGTTGACGTTCTTCGAGCGAGGTCGGCCAGCGGAAGAGGCCAAGGATGGGCCGAAGGGGCGAGGATGCAAGGCTGCCGATCCTTCCTTTGCGGGTTGACTGCGTTGGTTCGGGCTTAGCAGCCTAGCCCAAGTGGTCAGAGGACTGGGAGGCGGTGCTGAGGGAGGTGAAGGGCAGCTGTCACCGACCACGACCAGGGGGAAAGGCTGCGTTGCCCACAGGGGTGCGAACTTAACCTGTTGTTTGTCAGAATTTCTCGCGCTGGCAGGGCGGGCGGTGCGTCGCTGCACCGCCGGCGCATCGCCCCCAGAATCACGGCTTCGCCTTCGCGACAGGACTGCGGACGGTTGGCACGCTGAACGCCCGAGTGAATTTTCACGACGAAGCCAGGCCGAGGACACGCACCTTCGCTTTACCCCGCGCGTGGCCCCTCGCATCCACAAAAAAGACGCGCGCCGACCCAGGCCGCGGGGGGCTCCGCGAGCCGAGCCAGCGCCAGGGGAGACCGGAGGGTGCAGCAGAGCGCCCGCCTGCAGAAATGCCCTGCCCCCCCGCACCATGCCCGCTTGCAGGAGCTGGCCGCGGGGCCTCCGACGACGCGAGCTCGAGGGGGTCGGAGCAGATGGGGTCGGAAGATCGCGAGGCATCGCCGATACATCGGCGATGCATCGGCGACGTATCGGCAATGCGCCGGCGTTGCAACGTCGACATCGGCGGTGCAACGGCGACGTCGACGTGGAGCGAGTCGGGCTCCATATCGAGCCGCATCGCCGATGCATCGGCCATGCGGCGCGATCCTCCGACCCCCTCTGCTCCGACCCCATCTAGGAGGCCTAGAAGAACGCACGTGACACCCCGCGCTTGGGCGGCATGGTCGCGCGCGAGCTAGCTGCCGGGCTGGCGGCGGCTGGCAGGACGCTGACCTTGATCCGATCCCCGTACGGGAAGGAGGCGCCCCGACGCCGCTTCCTGTGAGCATCGAGCGACCCGCCTCGCGGGTCGCGCACTCTGAGCCCACTACGGAAACCACGAAGACGCCACCACGATGGTGCCCACTACCGCTTCGGCCTAGCAGCATCAAGGAAAAGCAACGCCCCGGAGGGCACTCAGATGACGCCGACAGCATCTTCCCCGACAGGGCGGGCGGACAGTGGTCCCACAGGAGCAACTACTGGGCACCACAATGGTCACAGGCACCAGATTAGTTGTCCCAGGGGGGCAAATAGTGGCCACACCAAAAAACGACATGCGCACATAGATGCAGCAACGGTCCTGGTAGGTGCACCGCCACTCCGACGCATGCGCAGGCGAATGGTAAATGGGGATCCTTCCTCCTCTTCCTCCTCCGCCTCCTCCTTTTCCTCCTCCTCCTCCCTCCTCCTCCCGCCTCTTCCTCCTTCCTCCCCCCCTCCCCCTCCTCCTCCTCCTCCTCCTCCTCCCCCCCCTCCTCCCTCCTCCTCCCGTGCGAAGCCGACAGCCGTTGACTTGCTGGCACCGTACCGTGCGCGACGGGCGTCCGAACACGCATAGGGGGCCGCACGTAGGACGGCGTGCGTGAAAGGGCGTGCGAACGCGTGCGCAAGAGACCCGCAACTTGGCACACGTGGCGCGTCAGCGTGTGGGTGGGCTTGGTATATGGCATCCCCAGGTAGAGGAAAAAAAACTATGCACATACACCGATTCTGGCCAGGCCCATCCTGAGCCCAGGATCGGTGCATACGCCCTCCTACCTTGGCCAGGAAGGCATATGCACCGATCCTGGGTCAAGGATGGGCCTTGCCAGGAGCGGTGCATGTGCATAGTTCTCTTCGCCCGACCAGGGCCCTCGATGCACATTGCAATGACGGGTGTTCAACAGGGGGAAGGCCTTTTTTTGTGGTCCTGCCACGGAGGGTCAGTGACAACAGGAGGAGCTGGCAGAGAGGTGGGGAGGCGTGGCAGATGTAGGTATACGCGGCTGGGTAAGGCGATTCGCCCCAACCCACGGTCGGTACTCTCACCAGTTGCTGATTGGACGGGGTAGCGGCTGAATTGCCACTTGAGTAGCCACTCGATCGATGTCCCGAGTGATCATGGGCAGCCCTCGCACGAGGGACGTTCTGAACTGTCGTGCAAGGCGTTCGCCGTCTTCGCGAAGGGACTGCGTAGCAACGACGATATGTTCCTCGGGGGCTGGCAGGGAGGACCCACCAGCAGCAACAAGGCCTGGCACGCTCTCGTGAGCAGCGGGGCCTGGCACGCACCCCTGAGCAGGAGGGCCTGGCCCACACTCGTCAGCTGCGCTGCTGGCGTCGTCCATGTCGGCCTTGAAATCGACGGATACGCGGGCCTTCATGACGCCGATGTGGACGTCGCGCTCTGGGCAGGCGGCATAACTGGTTGATGGCCTCCTGGGCGGGGTCTGGGGCGTCAAAGCGGACAGTGCAGTAGCCCAGGGAGTTCGGCATGGTGGATGGCCCCCTGGGCGGACTGGGGGGCGTCGAAGATGACAGTGCCGTAGCCAAGGGACTGGCCGTCCAGGTTGATGGCGACCTGGGTGGCCTGGATGTGCCCGAAAGAGGCTGAAGGTGTCGTTCAAGGCATCCTCCTTGGTGATCGGCGGCAGGTTCTCGGCTGGGATAATGCTGCAGTCATCGGCAGTCCTCGTCGTCCAAATGGTCTCTGCCCCCGCGGGTGCCCGCGGAGGCGGGGGAGGATGGAATGGCAGTCCTGCCAGTCGCCGGCTCCTCCCCCCCCCCCCGACTGGAGGGGGAGCGGCCGCGCGGCGAGGGGCGGTGACGCATCGGCCCCGCCCTTCCGCACCTCCCCTCTGAGGTTTTCGTCGGTGTCGTCGGTGGCAGGGTACGCGAAGGCGTGGGCGCGGGCCTGGGCGTCCTCGATGTCCTTCGAACGGCGCCTCCGGTCGTGGTGGATGGTGGACTCGACGCTCTGCTACAGCTGATCTCCGCTCGGGCGCGCGACCGTGGGGATGGACGGCGGGAGGACGCATGTGCCGCCGTCGTCCTCAAACTCCTTCCGGCAGCCGCGCTGATTATCCCAGTGGCTGGGCGGCATAACTGGGCAGACCATGTCGATCGGGGACGGGGCGAATTCGGCCGCCTCCGGCTTGAGGTGCGGCTTCCTATCGGTGCGTTGCTGACCTCGAGCTGGTCGCAGGAGCTGGTATTGATGTGTGGGTCGGTGCGCTCATTGGCGATGATCCTGAGTTTCGCCCTGGTGGTGTCACGGTGCTCTTTCTTGGAGCCTGCCGCGCTGACACGGGTGGCGATGTCCCGTACCCTGGGTCGTCTCCGTTTCGGGTTGAGTAGCCTAGTCTTGTGGATGCCATGACAATGGACACTCTGACAATCCGATCATTGAATTAAACATGTGTTTACAGTGTGTAAGAGCATGCTCTAAACATGTTTCAAACCTGTCTTTACATGTTGAAAACATGTTTGGCACATGCTTTAGACATCTGGAAATCATTTGGCAGCCTGCTTCCCCTCCATCAATCGACTTCCACAAGCCTGGTCGGTTGACTGCTTTGGTGAAACTTGGAGCCTCGCCGTCTCGAGGCCTCGCCACCAGGGTTGGGCCCGTGAGCTTATCGTTCGTGATGGCGCGGCGGCGGAAGTTGAAGGGCCCTGGGACACACAAATGAATGCGCACAAATAATAGGATTCCCCCTTATTTTCGCATATTTTATGGGTTTCTGTCTTCCCGCCCACGGCCATATTTTCCCATATTTTCTTGGGGGATCGACGATGCATTGTGTCTGTGTTTTTTCCCCTCCTGGAAGGTGTCCTTGGCCGTGGGCCCCGCGACCGCCGTGGCGCGGCAAGCGCCGCGCCTGGCGATCGCCCGCTGCGCGGGCCCGGGCGGGGGGCTCCACGCCGACAAGTTGGACAGCGGCTCTCCTCTCCTCCTCTCCTCCCCCCTCCCCCTCCCCCTCCCCCTCCCCCTCCCCCTCCCCCTCCCCCTCCTCCCTTCCTCCTCTTCCTCCCTCCTCCTCCTCCTCCTCCTCCTCCTCCTCCTCCTCCTCCTCCTCCTCCACCTCCTCCTCCTCCTCCTCCTCCCTCCCTCCTCCCTCCTCCCTCCTCCCCCTCCCTCCTCCTCTCCTCCTCCTCCTCCTCCTCCTCCTCCTCCTCCTCCTCCTCCTCCTCCTCCTCCTCCCCGTCCTTCTCCTTCTTGCTCCTTCCTCGGCTCCCCCCCAAGACTTCTCCCAGACCGCATCGACCATCGAGGGTCCTGGGCCAGGAACGATGCAGAAGCGCACGTCCCCGTCCACTCCCCGCGCGCTCGCGCGCGTCGTCCGGCCAGCGTCCCCCAGCACAAACCCATCCGATAGTGACGATCCGCCAAATTTGATCGTGCATGCGCGATGTGTTGCCGTAGTGTTTCAGGCCCTCCAACTCGACGGAGCAAGGTCCCTATTTTCGCTTTTCGACCAGACTTCTCGTCCCCAGAAACTCCGGCACGAACAAAGGCCTCGAGTTCAGGACCAACCGTAGAAACGTCCGAACGCACACACGGAAACCGCGTAAGCATCTTCCGACTACCTGTGAAGAACTGCCTCTCCTCCCTGACGTTCCCTCTCTCTCCCCCGCACAACGCTCGCCTCAGAATCGGCCCCGAGACATCTCGTGGAGCGCGTTCTGACGAGAATCCCGAGGAGGATTCAACCGTGGCGACCAGCCCCCCACAGCCCCAGAGCTTCTCGAGGTCAAAAGGAGAGACGCGTTCCTCCCCCAAGCTCCTCTTCCTCCTCCTCCTCCTCCTCCTCCTCCACCACCTCCACCTCTCAACTTCGCCCTGCTCCTGCTGTGCCTCCTGCTCTGCCTTCCTCTCCGCTGCCTCCTCCTCCTCCTCCGCCTCCTCCTCGACCCCGCTTCCTCATGAGTTTCTCACCCCTGCCGCGCCCCTAGAGTGCCAGTAGGCCGGGCTGGGCGCTTCGCCTGCAACATCCCCACCGCTTGTGACCCTAACTTTCATTCACGGGCAGAGGGCGGGTCTTTTCACGAATGTGGTCTTCGCCGGAGTGCCGCGCACGTGTGTCTGAAAAAACTGCAACAGCTTCTCGGATGCGGAACCATTTCGGAATGTGGTTATCGCCTGAGTGCCGCGCACATGTGTTCAAAACGTTTGAAGCAGCTTCACGGATGGAGGGCGGATCCATTTCAAGCTGTGGTTCTCGCCTCCGCGCCGCGCACATTCGTTTAAAGATGTTCGCAAAGCCTTCAAGGATGGTGGGCGGGCCGTTCCCACATTGTGCTTCGTGCCCTAAAGCTGCGGGCATTCGTCCCGAAGGTTTGCAAGCATATTGAAACACATTGAAGGAAGGAGGGCGGGTCCTGTTTAAATTGTGGCTCTCGATTTCGCGCCGCGCGAAATTGTTGTAGAAGTCGATGACATGTTCCAGGGCTCATGATATGGCTAGAACCCCAGAAGGGGTGTCCTGGCACGATTTACGTAGGTTTGCCAGCATGCAACAGTCACGTTGATTCGCGGTGATGAAATCTCAGTAATTGCATCCTGGCACCATCTCGGGTTGTCAGGACGCAACGACCGAGCTGATTCGCGGCGCTGTAGTCCCAGGAATCGCGTTCTTGTGCATTTTCGGATTCCCTGGCGCTTTTTCTCACGGTGGCACTTCGCGCACTGAAAACAACGCCTTGCATCCTTGGTGCGCCGTGCGTTTGCACTCGTCCTCTCATATTGCGTCATGGCCATGACGCGTGTTCCCGTGAGCGCGTGCTCCCGTGAGCGCGCGCCATGGCCCGTCCCATCATATTGCGCCTCCTCCTCCTCCTAAGGCTCTGGCTCCTCCTCCTGCCCCTCCTGCTCCTCCTCCTCCTCCTCCTCCTCCTCCTCATCCTCCTCCTCCTCCTCTTCCTCTTCCTCCTCCCCTTCGCTCATCCCTCCTGTCCTTCATCCCCTCTTCGCATCGCGATGGGGCCGATTCCGATTCTGATTCCCCCCCTTCCTCCCCACATCCACCATCCTGTCCATCCTCCTTTCCTCACCCCCTCCCCTCTCGGCTCTCGGCCTCCCCCCCCCCGTACGTAGAACTCGTCTTTCTCTCCCCTCCTCCTCTTCCTCCTCCTCCTCCTCTCTCCTCCTCCTCCTCCTCCTCCTCCTCTCCTCCTCCTTCTCCTCCTCCTCCTTCCCCTTCTCCCTGCCTCCCCCTCCCTCTCTCCGCCTTGACTCATCCCACCTCCTCCGCATCACTCCCTCCATCTTCCAACCCTCCCTCGTCACCTCTCCCTCGTCCCTCCTCCTCCTCCTGCTTCGCGTCCTCGTCCTCCTCCCCGCCAAGCCCCCTCTCTGTTCTCTCCTGCCGTCCCCCTCCTCTCTCTCTTCCTGCGTTCCGTCTCCACATCCACTCCCTCGCGTTCGCCTGCTCCCGCGCGCGCTCCCGCGCGTCGTCGTCCACCTCCTCTATGGCCGCGTCGCGCCACTTGGCCACGTCATCCGGGGAGGGCGCGTGCGCCTCCTGCGCAGAGAGAAAAAAAACAGGAGTCCCCCCCCGAGCAAGAAGCAGTGCTGGCGATAACCTGAGCAACGCCAAGACAGGCTCCTGCAGATCTGTGCGCAAGCTGCCTGTAAGCCTACCAGAGGTCGTCCATTCGCAGCCTACCTTGCAGGCCTACGAAGCGTTTATGGGTAGCCTGTAGGTGGGCCCTTAGTAGGCCTATGAGCGGGCTGTTTGTTGGCCTACAGTCGCAGGCGAAGGGCCTCACCACACATAGGGTAACTATAGGCCGATGCGTAGCCTACCAGTAGGCTTACGACAGGCCTACGCATAGCCTGCCCATCGGCTTACTGTATTTCTATTGGCGGCCTTTCACAGGGCCTACTGGCCCATGCGTCGTAGTGTCTACCATAGCCTACGCGCAGGCCTACAATCAGTCTACGCGCAATCTTTGAACAGGCACCGCAACTGGCCGATGCACAGCCTGAGCATCGACCTACTACAGGCCGGTGCACCGACTGTGCAGAGATTCACAGTAGGCCTCTAGTAAGCTTCCAGGGAGGGCGGCGCCTCGCCATGGGCCTACGCACAGCCTGCGCATAGGCCTACAATATGCCTGCGCATACGCTGCGCACAGACCTGTGGTAGGACTCTGTTGGGCCTTTAGGGAGACTGGCGCTCCGGGATAGGCCTATACGCAGCCTGCGCCTAGTTATAACAGCCTGCGCATAAGCTACGCGCAGGCTTGTCTGCGGGGTAAAGCTGTTCCCCTCACCCTCCGCCGCAACGGCCTGGCCTGCGGATGAATGCTAGCAGCCACCTCTTCCTCTAGGCAACGGCCTGCAGGTCAATGCCGCCTATCTCGCCGCTGCCAGTTCCTGATCTGGGGGGGCGGGGGTTGTATTGAGCCAGCTCGCCGGTGGCGCTTGCGAGCCAGGCGGCGCTGAAGCTAGGGGCGGCCCCTGGTTGCAGGCTGTTGCGGCGGAGGCAGGGCCCAGCGAGGGTCCAGCGACATGCGGTCCGCTCGTGGGCCAGCGTGGCGGTGTTGCCGAACATCCGCGAGCCGTGGCGCGTGTCTCTGCCGAGCAGATGGTAAAGCACGACACCAGGCAGTTGCCCGTCCCCAAAGCCCTCTTTGCAGAGGCAGTGGTCCGTGGACCTTCGGTGGTATGGTGCGCGGCACGCGTTGCCGTCAATATTTCTGCAAATATGTTCGGGGCTGCCCCAGGCCCAGGCGAGGCTTCCGCAAATAAGATGGGCACTCTGCGCTGGCGCGCCGAGCGACCTCGAACACTTGATGGTGCAATGCCCCAGAGGCTGGAAGTTCCCAGAAGCGGTGTGCGCTGAGGTCCCCCGGGGCTGGACACCCTGGCAGCCTGGGTGCCACGCGACGAGGACGCTCTCGAAGAACTCGGCGAGCTCGCCGCGAAGGTGCGCGGTCCGCTACCCAGTGGCTCCCCACCGCCGCCCCGGTCCACGCGCGCAGGGGCGCGGGACGGGCGGCGCGACCACGGCAGGGCGGCATCGGCCAAACAGCGGTCGCTGCTCCGGGCCGCGTGCCCCTGCCTGGCCCGCGGGGTCCCCTCCCCACCATGGCGGGCCTGGCCTGCGGGCCGCTCCCTGGCCTGCTGGCCACTGCCCAGCCTGCGGGCCACTGCACGTTTGCAGCGCCCACCCACAGGTCACTCACCTGGCCCCTTTCCCCCCTGGTCCATTCCGGGCTGCGGCCTGGTCTCCAGGGCCGTGGCCTGCGGGACAGCGCCCCCGCCCAAGAGGAGATGGCCGGTAGGCCCAGCGGGCTGCTGGCGCACGCGCGGGGCGGCTTCCGCACCGCGGGGAAGAAAAGTCTAGGCATGGCGTATAGATCATGCCCTCGCGTCCTCGCTCCTGCGCCTCCCGATCGCATGAGGGGGAGGACAGACATGGAGGAAGGAAGCGATGATAACTTAATGCGGTTTGCCGCTTCCTGCCCCAAGGCGGCCCTCGTCGCCACAGCTGGATCCGCCACGGAATGTCGAAACACGCAGCCGGAAGGGAAGGAGAGAGGAGAGAGCTCTCGGTGATTATGTATCGGGCGCATCTGGAGGCTTCTGATCTGGAGGCTTCTGGAGACTAGCCACACCATGCCTTCTGCGGATGCACTGGATGGGAGGAGAAACGTACGTGAGAGAAGGAGAAGGTGGGTCATCGTTGCCTCTGCCTCATCATCATCGCCGTCATCACCATCAACACAAACATCCCGATCCACCGACACCAACGCCACAACCATCATCATCATCATCATCATCATCATCATCATCATCATCATCATCATCATCACCATCATCATCATCATCATCATCATCAACATCATCAACATCATCATGCAATCTGCGAAGGCACTGGATGAGAGGAGAAACGTACGTGAGAGAAGAGAGAAGGAGACGGTGGGTCATCTTTGCCTCCACCTCATCATTATCGCCGTCGTCACCATCAACACAAACAACCCGATCCACCGACACCACCACCACAACCATCATCGTCATCATCATCATCGTCGTCGTCATCATCGTCATCGTCATCATCATCATCACCGTCGTAAACATCATCGTCATCATCATCAGCAGCACCATCATCACCATCACCATCACTATCACCACCACCATCACCAACATCATGACCATCACCATCATCGTCACCATCACAAACACCATCACCATCACCATCACCAGCATTATCATCAGCAGCATCAGCATCATCATCATCACCATCATCGGCACCATCAGCATCACCATCATCATCATCACCACCAACATCCTCGTGGACGTCGTCAGCATCATCATCAACATCATCACCGGCCTCATCCTCACCATCGTCATCATCATCATCATCGACATCATCAGCATCAGCATCATCATCGTCATCGTCATCGTCATCGTCATCATCATCATCATCATCATCATCATCATCATCATCATCATCATCACAATCACCATCATCATTGTCACCACAATCAACATCCTCATCACCGAAACCACTATCGACACCCTTGGTATCATGGCCGTCACCATCATCACAATCGTCAACACCACCAACAGCGTCACCACCCATCATCGCCATACATTATCACCAGTCTGTCCGCCTCTGTCTCACCTCCTCGTCCTCCTGCCTCCTCCCCATTCTCCCCCTCGCGCACGGGGTAGACCATGGGGGTGAGGAACGGGGAAGATTGGGCAAGGGGAGGAGGAGAAAGCGTTGAGAGATTCGGACATCTGTTCCAGCGGCTTCAGTGGATACCTGACGTCGATGAAAGGTTATGAAGACTCTCGGGCCCGATGCCTCCTCCTTCTCCTCTACGTTTACCTTTTTCCTCCTCCTCTGCCCTCCTCCCTTCTCCCGCCCCGTCCTCATATGTCCTCCTCCTCCCCCTCCTCCCTCCTCCGCGCTGCTTTTTAAAACGTCCTTGACAATCTCCCCACCTCCTGGCGCCTCTTACACGTAGAAGGCCGGAGGGCAGATCCGTTCCCACGCGTGGCCCTCGCCAGCTTGGCATGCCCAGGGTGGGGGCTCACCTGCTCAGGCGGGCGCACCGGGCGGCTCCTGCGGTGGGGCTCTTCCTCCTCCTGCGCCTCCTCGTGCCGCCGCTCCTCCTCCTCCTCCTCCTCCTCCTCCTCCTGCCGCCGCTCCTCCTCCTCCTCCTCCTCCTCCTCCTCCTCCTCCTCCTCCTCCTCCTCCTCCTCCTCCTCCTCCTCCTCCTCCTCCTCCAACACCTCCCCCCCCCAGGCCTCCACACCGCGACGTCCGACGGCATGGGGTAAGCCCGTCGGCCCGAAGGAGTGCCCAGGCGTGGGGCCCACGGTGCTCGGCGAGAGAGCCTTTTTTTCAGACGGCGTGCGCGACCGCACCGACGCCGAGTCCGAACGACCGTCTCCCCCCTCTGAAGGGGCCCTGGGGCAAACAAATAGATACACACACACACACACAAATACGAGGATTCCCCATATTTTCCCATAGTTTCTGATTGTTGCCTTCCCCCTCCCACTTCCCATATTTGCCCATATTTTTTCCTGGGAATCGACGATTCATTGCGTCTGTGTGTTTTTTCCCTCCTGACCCTCCTCCCCTCCTCCTCCCCCCTCCTCCGACCCTCCTCCCCATCCGCCACCGTGCCTCTGGGCACGGAGTGGGCGTGTCCTCGGGCCTTTGTGCCCAATCAGCTGAACCTCAGCCCTCACTCCTGAGGAATCCCTCAGGGGCCCGCAGCCGAAAGTATCAGATCTCTCGGGTCTCGGCGCGGTTCCCCTGGGGCTTGCCGCGGCGTCCCGCTCGTTTGTTCGGGCCCAAGAGGGCTCCAAGACCCAGAGAGCCAAAGAGGTCCCCAAGACGGCCCAAGGAGGCCCCGAGTCGCCGAACGATCGCCCCGGGACGCTCAAGATGGCCCCAAGACGGCCCAAAAGGCCTCCCAGACGCCCACAGAGGCCCCCAAGAGGGCCCTGAGATACCAAAATCCTTGATTGTCCTTAGTCCTTAGGTTGTTGAAGAATTTTGGCGTTCTCGCCATTGCGGCTCCCCGACGCTCGCAGACTGCCCTATAGGACCCCCAAACCGCCCCAAGACGGCCCAAGAGGCCCCCAAGAAGGAACCAAAACGGCCCAAGAGGGCCCCAAGACACGCACAGAGGTACGAAAATAACTCAAGAGGGCCCCAAGACGGCCCCAAAAGGAACCCCAAAGAGGAAACACGAACCGAACATCCGAGCCTTCCGCCAAAACGCCCCCAGGAGGCCCAAGAGGCCCCAAGAAGCCCCCAAGAGGGCCAAAAAGAGGCCCCCACAGGCACCAGCCGGCCCTCAAGAGGCGTCCAAACTGCCTCCAAGAGGGCCCCGAGAAGCCTCCGTCTTCCAACAACCCAAGCAGGGTGGCGGAATATGCCGAAGGCCATTGGAAGCGTCCGTCTTCTCCCCTCTCTACTTCCTTCCCTGTGACGGCGACGTCGCGTCCACTAAAGGGGTGGTGCTAGGAGGGCGGGCTTCTGAGGCGGCAGGGCTTCTAAGAAGACAAGGAGGCCTCAAAGCTCAGGAGCCCGCCCGGCTTCCAAAAAGGCCCTTCACAGACCCTTCCGCCGCCTCCTCAGAAACCCACCTCGCTCGCGCATCCCCCTCTGTGGGCGCCGCCAAGACGCTGGCCTTGACTTATGTTGCTTCCTGCGTACTGAAGGACCACATCCCAGAAATAAGTTCGAGCATCCAGAAAAGCATCGAGACGGCGTCGAACGAGAGACTCGCCCCCCCAGGGCGCGACACGTGAAAGCCCTCGAGTCTCGGTAGTTTCCTGGTGCTCGAAATTCTTCCTGGCGATCAGAGCTAAAGCAGGTTGGAACACCATATAGCCTTGACGCCGACGTCGCCACCGACGACGGCGGGCCGCCCGCGGGCAGCGAGGAGCGGCGCCCCGCCCGGGGGCAGGGGCGGAGGAGAGTCCAGGGCCAGGAAGAGCTCCAGCCCGGCCTGGCCGGCGCGGGGCGCCCGGGGAGTGCTGCTGCGGGCGGCGGCGGTGGGTGCACCGCTCGCCGCCGCCGCCGCCGCCGCCGCCGCCGCCGCCGCCGCCGCCGCCGCCGCCGCCGTCGTCGTCGTCGTCGTCGTCGTCGTCGTCGTCGTCGTCGTCGTCGTCGTCGTCGTCGGAGTCGTCGGGGAAGTTCCGGGAAGGGGGGGGGCACGTCGCTATGGCTGGGCGGGCCCGCTTGCAGATCCTGGACATGGCGTGCTCCAGGAGAGGTCTGGGGAGCGATATTTGAAAAGGACGGGGAAGCGGAGGCGTGGGGGCCGCGCCCCGTGTTAGGGGTGCGCCGTCGTGGGGCGGGCAGGGCGCCTGCGAACGTCGCCAGTGGGGCCTCATGTGGAGCTCCCTACGAGGCCACGGACCGTGTGGGGGGTGCGCTGGGAATATAGACGGGCATGCGAGCGTCGCCACTGGAACCTTCGGTGGACATCGGTTGTCACAGGCAGCTCCCTATCATCGACACACCCCTCACAGCGCTCGTGGCCCCATAATGGAGCCACGAACGGTGCAAGGGGTGTGCAGAACTGGATGTCATGCAGAAAGTAGGCGCAGGCATGGAGGGAGGAAGGCGGAACGCGGGGCGCTGTCTCTTCGAAACGAAGACCCAACACCAAAACATGGCTGGTGACAAATATGACGGGGGAAAGGGGGTGTGTGACATCTTCTGGACAGGGTCAGGGGCGAGAGGAGTATTCATAGTGTGATTTTATGGAAACCACCGACCACAAAGGCGTGTGCCATCAGCTTTCGGACATTTCCTGCTCATTTCCCCTCCCCCCGGCAGCATCCATACTGTCCACCGAATCGACCACCGCCAGCCTCCTGGCTGCTGTGGGCATCGGTTGTTCCGGGCCACCCACCCTGCAAAATCCTCACAGGGGCCTCTCCCACCGCGCCCACACCACGCCTGACACCGCCAGCCTCCTGGCGCTTCTGGCATTTGTTCTTCAGCGCCACCCACCCTGCAAAATCCTCGCCGGGGCCCCTCCCACCGCGCCCACACCACGCCTGACACCGCCAGCCTCCTGGCGCTCCCCACCACGACATCGCCAGCCTCCTGGGGCCTCTGGGCATCGCTTCTTCAGCGCCACCCACCTTGCAAAATCCTCGCCGGGGCCCCCCACCGCACCCCCACCACGCCTGACACCGCCAGCTCCCTGGGGCCTCTGGGCATCGCTTCGTTAGGGCCACCCACCCTGCAAAATCCTTGCGCGGGGCCGCCCACTGCGCCCCCGACCGCCCCTGACACCGCCAGCCATCTGGGGCCTCTGGGCATCGGCCCTTCATCGCCACCCACCCTGCAAAGTGCTCTCCGGGGCCCGCCCACCGCGCCCCTCACCACGCCTGCCACCGCCAGCTCCCTGGGGCCTCTGGACATCGGTTCTTCCGGGCCACCCGCCCTGCAAAATCCTCCCTGGGCCCCCCCACCGCGGCCCCACCACGCCTGACGCTGCCAGTTACCTCGGGCTTCTGGGCCGCGGCTCCAAGCTCCCAACCTCTCGCTGTTCGCCATCTTTCGCAAACACAAGCAACTGCCCCACAACGCAAGATTTCCTGGGGTCGGCGGCAGAGGCGGCAGCCTTTAGATCAGCTGACAGCGGCGACAGAAGTCTGGGAGAGGGCAGGGAGATCAGGATTGTCAAGCCAGGTGCGCTCACGCCACATCGGGCATCCGATCCCTCCTTTCCATCCCTGCCCCAGTGCGCTTAAGGTCTGTCTATCCGCGGACGCATGTCAGAGTCAACCTGGAACTTCACTATCCCAGCCAAGCACCCAAATCCGCCGATTCAGCGTGTGAATTTGAAGGAGCCTCAGCTACAGTCTCGAGGCTGAGGCTGAGCTTCAGCCTCTGGGGGAGGTTACCGGTGTGGCTCTGCCGGGGAAGGGGGGGGGGACGAATTTTCTGGCGCGTTCCAGGGCTGGTGTTTTCGGGAGACTACAGTCTCGAGGATTCGTCGAAAGAGGGGTCGCGGCCGCAGAGGCCTCTGGAGACGGTCCAAGAGAGCCCCGAGACCCCCAAAGATCGCCCAAAGACGCCCAAGATGGCCCTAGGCGGCCCAAGAAACCTCCAAGACGTCTCAAAAGGCCTCCAAGAGGCCTTCCGCGAGTTCCCCAAGAGTCAAATATCGTTGATGTTCATTGTTTTCTTTCTACGTGTTTGGGGCTGTCGCTCTGTTCGACTTTCCGACGCCCCACCACGGCCCGAGAGGCCCCGACGACCACTCCAAGACAGCCCAAGAGACTCCCTAGACGGCCCCAACAAGGCCCAAGAGGGCCCCAAGACGGCCCAAGAGCCGCCCAAGACGGCCCACGAGGCTCCCAAGACTGGCCCAAGACGACCCAAACAAGAGACGAAAAACTTACAAAATCGAGCCTTCCGCCCCAAGAGGCCCCCAGGAGGCCCCAAGAGTCCCCAAAGAGGCCCCCAAGTGGCCCCCAAGACGCCCCGCCCTGAGAGGCCCTTAAGAAGCCCAAAAGAGGGTCCACGAGGCCCCAAAAGAGCACCCAAGAGGCCCGTTCACGCTTTCGCATTGCGAAATGCAAGGTAGACAAACCAGAACCACCTGGCCCCGCCAAATGCCACCCGGATCGGCGGCACTGGCCAGAGGACATTACTACAATAGCAGCAAAAGGTGACTTGTGGGAGCTGCGGGGGGTGGGAACCATAGGATTTGTGCGATTCTTGGGAAATGTGAAACCTGTGGGATTGTTGTGGCCTGTGGGACGTGTGGGACATGCGGGGCAGGTGGGAACTGTGGATCTGTAATACCTGTGAAACATGCGGGACTCTGGGACCTGCGACACAAGTGCGACCTGTGGGACATATGGGAATTGTTGGACCTGTGAGACCTGCGACTCCCGTGGCACGGGCTGGGCCTGTGGGACCTGCAGGACCTGGACCTGTGGGACCTCTGTGGGGCCTACGAGACATGCGACACCTGTGGGATGTATGGGACCCGAAAGCCTTGTGTGACCTTTGGGACCTCTGTGGGACCTGCGAAACCTGCGACACCTGTGGGTCCTGCGAGACCTGCGGGGTCCATAAAAGTGGCCCACGTAAAGGCGGGAGCGCCTTTTCTGAACGACGGGGGCACAACGCCGATCCGAAAATGACGCCCACGCTGCAGCGAGATAATCATGTTTGAAACACCGAAAGCAATCGGAGTGCAAAAGCTCATACGAACAAAAATGTCGGTCCAAGCTTGCGCAAAACAGAAACAGGACGCGGATGGAGGGCGGGAATTCTTCCGAGCAGGTTCAGGGGGGAGAGGGGCGTAGTAATTACATCTATGATTGTGTACTTGTCAAACGATTGGAGGACGACTCTGGGGAACACTCCCAAGACAACCAGCGCCCGCCTGCCAGAACTTCGGGTTCGAGAACCGCGTCTGAAGCACCGTGAAGGCCACCTCGGGAGGCGGCGGGGGCGGCGGTGGCGGCGGCGGCGGCACCGGTGGCGGCAGCGGCTGCGGCGGCAGCGGCTGCGGCTGCGGCGATTCGGCAGCGAGGGCGGCGGCGGCGGCGGCGGCGGGCGGCGCAGTGGCGGCGGCGGCGGCGGCGGCGGACAGCGGCGGCGGCGACGGCGGCGCGGCGGCGGCGGCGGCGGGCGGCGGCGGGCGGCGGCGGCGGCGGAGGCGGCGACGGCGGCGGATTCGCCCCGAGTAGCTGTCCATGCAAAGACGACTGCTGCATATGCTGCGGTTCGGGCCAGCTTCGGTTGCTGCGTATGTCTTGGGAGGGCGGGTGGGAGTGAGCGGCGGCGGACAGCGGCGACGGCGGCGGCGGCGGCGGCGCGATAGCGGCGGTGGCGGGCGGCGACGGCGGCGGCGGCGGCGGCGGATTCGCCCCCAGTAGCTGCCCATCCAAAAACGACTGCTGCATATGCTGCGGCGCGGGTCAGGCTCGGGTGCTACGTATGTGTTGGGAGGGCGGGTGGGAGTGAGCGAGACGGCTTGCGGGCTGGGAGGGCGTCTTGACCACTCCCCCTACACCCTCCCCTGGACCTAGGCAGGGGGGTCCGCGACGCACTGAAGCGTCCAAAACGGCCTCGGCGAGGAAGCCAAAATCATTGGTTGTGCGTTGGTTTTGGCCCCATTTTGGCCTCCTGAGAGGACCGTAATTGGGGAACCCCCCTTCTTTAATCGATGTCCTCCGAGATGGCCCCAAGAGGCGCCCAGGAGGCCCCAAGAGGTCCCAAGAGACCCCCGAGAGGACCCCAAGCGTCCCCCAGAGGCCTCCCCGAGACACCCAAGACGCCCAAGAGTCCCTCAGGACCGCCAAGAGACCCCCAAGAGGCCTCCAACAACCGCCCAAGAGATATCCCAAGGGGCTCCGAGAGGCATTCAGGAGACCTCCAAGAGACCCCGAAGAGGCTTCAAGAGGATCCCCGAGGCCCCCAAGATCCCCCCAGTCGCCCCAAGAGGTTTCCAAAGCAACTCCCAAGAGGCATCCTAAGAGGACCTTCTGTTCGTCATGTTTCCTCCTCCTTCTCATTGTCCTTATTATCCTCCTCCTCCTCCTCCTCCTCCTCCTCCTCCTCCTCCTCCTCCTCCTCCTCCTCCCCCCCCTTCACCCGCCTACTCATCATCCGAGAACGACCACCATCAACAGCAACAGCAGCAGCACTAGCAGCAGCAACAGCAGCAGCAGTACCAGCAGGAGCAAGAGCACCAGCAGTAACACTTGCAACCTTCGCCACAAAATATATCCCAATTCACCGTTGTTGCCCGCTCTGGTTCACTATGTGCGTCTCTTATTCCCTTCTTCCGTTAGCCGTCCTGGGCATCGTTTCTGGATGGGCTGATGGGCATACTTTTTTGTTCTGCGGCCCGCAAGGAAAAGTCCAGAGGGCGTGTCACTGGTGGGGATACGCGAAGCGTCTAGAATTCGAACAAAACGATGCCACTCGACGCCGCTGCACTTAGACTGGCACCCGCTCGGCCCAGACTGCATCAGACTTCGGGGATCTAGGCTTTCCCATACATTGCAGCACCAGGGAACCTCGTGAGGGGGGAGGGAGGAAAGACAAAGAAAGAGGATGAGAGGGGGAAGAGAGGGGTAGGAGAGAGGAGCAGGCGGGGAAGGGGAGTGAGGCAATGCAGCGGAAGGGGGAGCAGAGGAGGATGCCGATGAGGAACGGGCGGATTAAATGGAGCCTGGGGACGTGGAGACAACTGGCAGATGAGGAAAAGGAGACGAGCGTAGAGAGGAGAACAAATTTGAGAATGAGGATGAAGATGAGGAGGCGCAGCGTCGAACAACAACTCCTCCCAGCGTGGAGGAGGAGGAGGAAAAGGAGGAAAGGAGCAGGGTGAGGACGCTCGAAAGGAAATGAACGCCACCAAGGCGCCGCATCGCGGCCGTTGGCGCCGTCGTTTTCGACGCCGACGCCACCCTTCGTCCCCGGCGCTCGCGCGGGCAGGCTGCCGCGCCGCTGGCCCCCTGCGCGGGCGGCCGGACGAGGTGCGCCTCTCGGGCCCTCGGGCTGCGGTCGCGAATGTGCTTGCCGTGTCGCGGCGGTGGCCGCGGCAACACGCTGTGCCCTGCGAGCGGATCGCGTGTCGTTCCACTCCGCGGGGCGGGTGAGTAGTGAGGAAGCAACTACTGGAAGGCTTTCGTCGGAAAGATTGAAGAGGATTAAGCCCAATTTGGGAGCTATGACGCCGGAGTTGGCCTCGGATTAAGCGGGATCAAGCTTGGATTCCAACGTGGGTCTGTTAGTATACAGAGGGCCATGAAACAAACGTTGCAACACATATTCAGCGTATCTGTGCATATGCGGTCTGGCGAATCGGGGCGGCATCATCGCGACGCCAAGGGGCGTCGCGGACTCGAGCCTTTGGCCTGGAAACACGAAGCGCACGATTACCCAGATCATGAAATTCTGCAACCAGTCACTGTGTTCTGGGGGTGCATGGACACGCAAAACACTGTTCTGCGAATCGTTAGCTGGCGCCCGCCTCGAACTCATGCCCCATCCCCCGCCTCTTCCAAAGATTCCTTCGTTGTGGCCCCGCCCTCCTCATGCCCCTCCGATTGCCCTGGTCCTCATCTTGCCCTTCATCCACATTGCCCCCCCCATGTGCCAATTCACGTCGTTTTTCGTCGTCTTCCTGCCCCAGATTCGTTCCCCCATCGTCCACGTGCCTGCCCTCCTCCCATCCTCTACGCCCTAGTGCACGTCATGCCCCCCAATTTCTGCCCCCCACCCCACCTCCCTCGCCCTCGTGATGCTGACACCGATGATGCAGATCCACCTGGGCTCATTTCCTCCGCTCTCGTCCAGTCCCGTTCATCCTTGGCCCCTCGGCCACCCCTCCTATCGAACCCCTTCCTTCCTTCCCACAGCCCACCATCCCCACCCCCCCGCGCCTATGCATGCCCAGACCACGGCCCACTCCTGGACCAGCCAGGAGACCCGCCGAAACTCCCGCCCAGTGACCACTCCAGCGAACGGCGCGCAACAAATGCACAGTTGGAGACACGAACTGTGTATTTCGACCGCGCACGACGCCCCCCTGGACCAGCCGGAAGAGAAACGCGAAAGTTCCCGCCCGTTCAACACCACCCGCGAAGGGCACACTCCAAATACACAGATGGGAACGAGATCTGTGTACACAGATCACACCAAGATCTGTGTAAACAGCGGGCCCACAAACGAAAATACACAGTTGAAGACACAAACTGTGTACACAGATCACACCTTGACCTGTGTATTTCGAAAAGGTAAACGCTCGCCACCGCGAGGGCGCCCCGACTTTGCCAACCCAGAACTGAGGTCGACATGCCCAGCTGGGGGGGGAATGCAAATACACACTTCCCCGGCCCAGGGCGCCCCCGAGAGAGCTGAAAATACACGCTTCCCTGGCCCGGGGTGGCCGCGGTGTAACGCGGCGCCAAAGCGGCCCCCAACAGCCCGAAGACGCCCCCGAAGGCCTCGAAGGACCCCAAAGAATGCCGCAGAGCAATCCGAAAACACGAGAGATGTCACATGTCATGGACCTCTTCACAGTAAAAGCTCCGCGCGTCGCAAGATAGACCACTGCTCTGGCAGGGGGGCGGACCGTGCCGCAGGCACCTATAATTTACATGTTAGCGATGCGACTGTGCTCGGCGGCCGTGCCGCCCGCATTTTGGGTGCGCCCCGAACTCTCGCATTGGCAATCCCCTCTGTTTGGCTGCGCCGCTGTGCTCGGATATCGAAAAAACATTCACCGCTGACGCGGGCACGCGGCTCCAAGGACTTCACTTTTCGAACAAGGAGGGTGGACGAGGTAGGACGACGGACGGTGGAGCAGGGATGCAAAGAGGAACGAGGAATAATGAGGGAGGTGGGAAGGGGCGCTCCCCCGCCCGAGAAAGGAAGGGGAACGGAGCAAGGGCGAGGACGACGACGGGAAGCAAAGTGTCCCGGGTCCGCATATAGCCAAATGTCTGCGATTCGGGTGCGCGCGCTTTCTTCGAGGCACTTCAAGCCGGACCCATACTTAATTCACTACTTCCTCAAAACTGTGTAAACACTCTGTCCTCTGTTCCCTCTCCTATACAACGGCCTCATAACAGAGGGGAATTAAGCGGGATAAAGCTGAATTAAGCCAGACTTCGGGCCAGTGCAAAATCAGAATTTGACCTCCCAGGAGTTGCATCCCAAGAGTAGGGAAAGCTCGGGCGGATAGCGTGTCGCTCCGAAGCGTGGTGGGCCAGAGCCGTCGGAACGACACGCTAAGCCGAAGTTCCCGGCCGTATCTCGGAGGGAGAGGCTCCCATGCGCATTGTTCAACCGATCCCTATGCCCACTGGCATGGCCTTGGCCCCACTGGCCGATTTGCCACCCTGGGCGGGGATATGCCCCTGTTCCCTCGGGCTCCGCGGGGCATATCCCCGTCTAGGCGGGTGGGCTGGTGGGTATGAGACACCCTGGCCCAATGGCGAGAAGGCTCGGGTAGACGATGCTAATCTTAAGTCGGGCGTGTCCCCCTACAGGGGGATACTGGGTAGAAGTACAACATACTAAAATACATCTCAAGTGGTCAAACATAGTCAAAACATCGTCCCCAGACTATTTTTTTCGTATGTTTGAACATTCCTCCTGTAGGGGGACAGGCCAGACTTACTGCTATTCCCAAGGCCGAATCGACCTCCCCTCTTGAGGTCGGCTACACGCAAAAGTGACCCTGGGTCAGAGTGACCTTTGGTGCGCGGCTTTTTCCGGGGCCGCGGGGGGACCAGATCTGGGCGCGCAACCAGCTGCTGCTGCCTCGCTCTGGGCCCTCCGGGGGCCCCGTCTGTGCCCGCACCAAGGGGTCACTCCGGCAAGAACTCACTCCCACGCCCGGTCGATGAGGCCCTGCCTGGGCACTCCTGGGTGCCGGGCGCCCGCCTTGCCGGCCTCCGCGAGGGCGAGGGCGAGGGGCTCCGAGAGCTGCTCGTGGTCGCCGATCTCCGCCTCCCGCCCGCGCCGTCGCGTCGTCGACAAGGTCTCACCAGTGGGGGTGGATGTGGAAAGGGAGCCGCGCTCCGTACACCGACGTTCTTGTGCGGCCCTGCACGGACCTTTGCGCAAGAGAGCGGAGCCTGGTGTATGCGGGACACTGGTGTAGACATGTTCCAACTGTTTCCTGGGAGAACGGGGGAACAAGTATACACTACACCACCCCGACGTCGTCCCCGACCCTCAAAAAGACCTGAGATTGGAAGAAGGCCCGCCACTGGTAACGTATAGGCTCCAGTTTCCGATATGGCTGTACATTGCCATATCGCTGGGGCCTCCAAGAGGCCCCAAGAAGCCCTGGAAGGGGACCCCGAGAAGCCTCAAGACGGTGCAAAACTGCCTCCGGAAGGCTCCTGAGGGGCCTCCCAAGAGATCCCCACACGCTTCCAAGAGGCCTCTGACCTGCAATACAGGCACGGTGGCAGGGTGGCCCGAAGACCACTGGGTCCACCGCCCCCTCTTATGCTATCGCAGGGGTCATCTGCGTGCCGAGTGTTCGTCACAGCTGTGTCGTCTCAAGTGGCTCTTCTCCGCTGGACGCAGGTCGCCTCCGTGCAAGAGTCGGCGCTGCCGGACGCACTCCCCCCGAAGCGGGCGGTCCACTTCTGGAGGCGTCCCCGGTCCACCACCGGAGAAAGGGGGGGGCAAAACGCCTCTCCGCTCAGGGGCTCTCATGCCCCGTCGTCCCGCCGCCCAGGATGCAGGACGCCGTTCTAAGATGGCCTTTTGCCCAATCTGGTTTCCAAGAGGGTACCAATGTCTCCGGGACGGCGAAGATGGCCTCAGAGAGCCCAAGACAACCCCAATATGCCTCGAAGACGACCAAAAATGGACCCAAGACGGCCCAACATTGAGTTCATACTGCCCAATCCCACCAGCCCTCTGGGCGTCGGTGGTTTAACGAGTTTCCTCTTCCACCCCTCCCTCTTCCCCTTCGGGGAGGGGTTTACCCCTCCCCCTACCCCCTCCCCACTGACCTGGACAGGGGGTTCCGCGGCGCGTTGGAGCGCCCAAGATCGACCCCTGGGAGGGCTAAAATTCGACACCCCTCACGAGGATCGTGGCTCCTGAGGGGGGGGGGGGGGCTGTAATTAGGGAACCCCCCTTCGTTGATCGATCTCCTCCAAGATGGCTCCGAGGCCCCCCAAGAGGCCCCCAGGAGGCCCCCAAGAGACCCCCAAGAGGCCCCAAGAGACCCCCCAGAGGCACCCAAGAAGCGCCCAGGAGGCCCCAAGAAGCGCCCAGGAGGCCCCCAAAGGCCCCAAGATGGCCCCAAGAGGCCCCAAGAGGCCCCCAGGAGGCCCGAAAGAGGATCCCGAACGGCCCACAGAGGCCCCCCCGAGGCACCCAAGACGCCGAAAAGCCCCTCAGGACGACCCTCTACTCGCCTGGGCGTCGTTTCTGGACGGGCTGGTGGGGATACGCGAAGCGTCTAGAATAGGGCCCCCAAGGCGCCCCAAGGGGGCGTCCCCGCGGGATGGTTATTTGATATTGGGTTCTCGCGTTTCGGGCCTCCGTCAGCCGAAAACAGCCCAAACCTGCATTATGGCCCGAAAACTGCCCAAGAAGACCCCGAGGGCCCACGAAAGACGGCCTCAGAGAGACCTCGAAGACGGCCCGAAAGCCTCCAAAGAGGGTCTCAAGAAGGCAAGGTGAAGCTTCAACTACGGCCTCAAAAAGCCAAGCGGCCCCTCAGGGGCCCCAGAAAAGGCCGCCCAGAGGCCCCAGGAAGCCAGCCAGGGCACCAAAGGTGCCCCCCAAAGGGTTTCCACAACGGCCTGGGGGACGCCACCCCGTAGCCCGGCAATGCGTCGGCCCAGCGTTTGGCCAAATAGGCGTTTCCCAAGGGCAGGGGGCGGCGGTGACTCGCCGCAAGCGTCTTCGATGAAACGCCCCCCCCGCCAGACTGCGGCACGCGGCGACGAAGGTCTTCTTCGACCGCAGGTCCTTCTGCAGCGCAGCCGCGCGCGCGAGCAGCGCCTGGCCGCCTTCTGCGGCCATCCTGAGCGCTGCGTTCTGCGGGCCGGGGGGGCCCGCAAGTGCTGAACGCGTCCCCCGACGGGGGAAACGGCGAGGACGGCCAGGAAAAGGGGGTGCTAAGGGGCTAACCTTAGCGGCTAAAGGGGGGGAGAGTTCCTCTGAAGGACAAGGGCCAGCGAGGAGGCGGGGGGCAAATGCGAGAACACCTCCTCGGAACGAGGATCACGGGGGGCACGTCCAGGACGATGAGGAGGGCTAATGAGGAGGGGGAGGGGGCAGGAAAGAGGGGAGGAGGGAGACGGGGAGGAGGGCCATGCACAGGTGGGTACAGCGTGGAAGGGGACGAGCATGGAGGAGGAAGGAGCGAAGCTGAAGAGAAAGAGGAGGAGGAGGAGGAGGAGGAGGAGGAGGAGGAGGGCACGAAGCTCGGCGAGCAGGTCGATCTGCGGCCTCGCCTATGCTTGCATGCGGTGCAGAGCGGCCAGTCTCACACCAGACCGATGATCCGCTCCGGCATCCAGGCCCACGTCCACGCGGTGCTTCTGGATGTGGTAGCACTGGCACAAGAGGCCGACCGAGTAGATGCAGTCCGTGATCGGTCTCCTTGCGTGGAACTGCGCGTCGCCGAACCCGAGGAGCTCGACGCCGTGGCCCAGGGAGTCCGCGCCAGCGTCGCCCGCGGTCATCGCCCTGAGGATCGGGCAGACGATGTAGTGCTCGAGCGCGTCCTCCTCATCGCAGCCGAACAGGCATGGACGCGCATCGATGACGGCGCTCATGCGGCGAGATGTCGTCCAGCCGTTGACCGCGGTGCGGATCCACGACCACATCCATGCAGGGCGGACCTCCGTCAGCTTGTCACGCAGCGGAGGCCACCTCTCGCGCAGCTCGGGAAGCGAGCACACGACTCCCCACCTGCGCAGCCGACGGTGGATGGTGGCCACCAGGTCCTCGGGGTACAGCGAGCCTCGGAGCGATATGGCGGCCGTGGCCTGGCGCTTGGGCTTCCTGTGGGGGATGGCCGCTGCCGCCGCCTTCGTCTCCAGGGTCATCGCCGCCTTCGCAATCTTGAAGTACCTGCTCGGAATCGGGACCGGGAGCACATCGAGCGTCGGTCTGGGGATGTTCAACTGGCCGTAGGTGTCCGTGATGATGGCGAAGTCCTGTACGATCGCCCTCCGCGCCTGCCACCACGGCGGCGACCAGTTGCCCTTGATCACGTCGACCAGTGGGACATGCTCCACCGCAGCTTCATGAAGGTGGTGAAGGTGAGCTTCCCATTCGCGAACCGTGTTCTCCGCCGTGCGCATCATCGCCGCGAGCGTGTACGGGAAGAGGCCCGTCGGCGAGGGGGAGCCGCACCACGCGCTCATCGACAGGATGTCGGCCTTGCGCATGGACGAGGGCGGCAGCCGCAGCAGGCGGTGCAGGGAGGTGAACTCGACCTTCCAGATGGCAGGCACAATGAAGTAGAACTGCGCGAGGTACGACAGGCACGGTAGCGCGTTGATGTTGCACGCGCGGGCCGCAAGGCTGGTGGCCATGCCAGTGCGCGCCAGTTCCCAGCAGCGGGTCCACCATTTCCCCGCAGCAGCCTTCCAGATGCCGAAGTCTGTGGCGCCTGGCCCCAGGTGAGTCCCCAGGTACTTGGCCGTGGAGTCGACGCGGAAGCCCGACCAGCGGGGGACCTCCTCAGCGAGGAAAGACTTAACGTCCTGCAGTGTGTCCTCCGAGAGCTCCTCCCACAGCGGAACCAGCACGCACTTGTGCAGCGCCAGCTGCAGGTTGAAGGCAAACTCTATGGAGACGAAGGTGTAGTCGATGCTAGGGAGGGCGACAGCGTTCTTGATCAGCATCCCGAGGTCGTCGGCGCAAGCCGTGAGGAACCCATGCTCTGCAATCGCAACCAGCAGCGCGCGGATGGGCGCGTCCATGGCCAAGCACCAGACCGTGCCAGAGAGCGGGCATCCTTGCATGATGCCGCATAGGAGCGCGAACAGCGGCTCGAACTCCGCGCTGGTGCCCTCGGCGCGGAAGGAGCTGAAGGCGAGGCAGTTGCTGTAGAGCGCCGCGACCACGTTGCAGAAGCCCAGCGGGACCCCGAAGCGCGGGGGGACCTTCTCGATGACTTCCCTGAAGAGTGAGGGGAAGGCCTGACGGAAGTCGCGGAACATGGGGAACATGGGGCGGCGGGTCGCCGCGTCAGGAAGAAGGCCCTCCCGGCGGCATTCCGCGTCCAGGTACGGGATGTGGTCGACGAAGCGCCGCCCAGCAGTGAAGCCCTTCTGCTCGGGTGAGGTAGATGATGCGGCGATGGGCTGGAGCCCACGGTCTGCGCAGGCCGCTATCAGCTTGGCGTCGCAGTTCTTCAGAGAGAGGGTGCGCACCGTGGAGGCCGTGCGCGTGCAGGAGTCGGGGACGTCGTCCTCCTCCGCGCCCTTTGGCACGCAGATGAAGATCGACCAGTTGAGGTCGAGCGGGGCCACGCCGTCGTTGAAGAGGACTTCCATGAGACCCTGGAGATGCTGCAAGGCTCCAGGGCTGCGGCGCCACGCTGCGCACGACAGCTGATCTGGTCCCGCAGCGCTCGGCGGGGCCCTACTGGCCGCACGTTCCAAGTCATGTAGAGCTGGTTGAGGTAGTTCCACCGCGGGCTTCCTTGGCGCGTGCTTGTCCAGGAAAGCGCCCAAGGCCTTGAGCTGTTCAGAGTTCGGCACCTTCGCGAAGATCTCACCCCAGTAGTTCGCCACGGTCGCCTTCATGCCCGCGGGATCGGAGACCACGTGCTGAGCCACCTTCGAGGCCTTGGCGGCACACGGTGCGGAGTCCACGCGCAGGCCCGACAGGATCATACGTCGCCGCCGCGGGACCCAGAGCTGCGCATGCCTGGCGGCCTTGCGCTCAACCCTCCGCCAGGCTGCGCTGTCGCGCACGTTGGCCGTCCGAGCTGCTGCCTCCGCCGCCTGCCTGCGCAGGGAGTGCACCCGCTCGGCGACGGCGTCGAAGTTGGTGGCGAAGCTGTGGGGGTCCACGAGGCGCACGGTGCCGTCGGTAACGTGGAGGTGGGCGGCCAGCGCAGGGCAGGACTCGAGAAGCCTGCCTGCCAGGGCAGCGTCCTGTCGCCAGACAGCCCGCGCCGCCGACTTGAAGCCCATGTGCGAGGTCTCGACCATGGAGTCCTTGACGTGCAGGGAGAAGTTGGTCCGCAGCTGGTCATCACGAACGCGTCGCGCTGCAAGTTTCACGCACTGCTTCGCTGCTCTCCAGCGGCCTTCCGCCGTTTCCCCCGCCAAGGAGCAGTGGTCCAGCATGAGCGTGTAGGTCTCAAGGTACTTCCTGTGGTTGAAGAGGTGCGTCGGGATTGGCTGCTCGTCTCGTGGTACCTGGCGTGCGGCAGTGATCTGCAGGACGAGGGGCGCGTGGTCGCTGATGCCCTCCTCGGAAAGCTCCATCGCGTCCCTCGCAGTGGTGAGGATCGTCGAGACCGAGAGCATGGCGTGCGCGTCGATGCCCAAGAAGATGCGGTCGATCGTGGACAGCTGCTTGCTGGACTTGTCGTAGTGGGTCGGCCACTGAGACTCCACCTCCAGAGCTGCAGCGAATAGACGGCGCCACGCAGGTTGCCGAAGTTGGCAACGGTGATCAGGTCGGAGGCGCCAAGCTGTGGTGTCTGTGGGTGCTCGTTGACTGACTGGCGGGCGGTTAGCTATGTTGAAGTCACCGACGCCCAGGAAGATGCGGCGCAACGAGTCGCGGCGCGCCCACGCCAGGCCACTGGACCAGGTGCGCTGCACTGCGGTGAACTCGTGCGGCTCGAGGTCGTAGTTGTGGATGTTGAAGATCTGCATGCTGTACTTGCCCGAGCAGTCGGTGATCGTGAGGAGCGCCGCGCGGCCGGCCGCAACTATGTCGAAGCGGTAGGCCGGCAGAGCTGATGTGGAGCTTCGTGTACTTGACCAGGTGTTGTTCGGTTGTGACGTGGATGTCGTGGGAGAACGTCGTGTACTTGACCAGGTGTCGGGGCAACTTGCTGTCGTAGGTGAGGAGGAGGTTCGCGTACTTGACCAGGTGTCTTGAGTCGGCATAGATGAAGTTGGGGGCGAGGAGCGCACAGGAGGTCTTCCACGTCTCGCCTCGCTCCCTTCTCCCAGAGATTCGGCTCTGGGTCCATCCACCCTTGAAACTTCGTCGGCGTATCGAGGGACGAGGAAGGCGACTCCGCCCACGGCGGCGGAAGAGCCAGGCGAGAGGAAGCTCAAGTACTTCTGCGGCTGCGACTGGAGAAAAATCCCGAGGGCGTCCTCGGAGCCGTGGACCTCCTGCACGGCGATGATGGCGTTGACCTTCATGTAGGTGGCGAGCAGTGCCAACTTGCGTCTGCGCAGCCTCGCGTCCGAGTGGAGCAGGCCGCGGGCGTTCCACACGACCAGGTGAAGTCCCCGAAAGCCATGCCGTGCGCCAGGAGGACGCCACGGCGCCCACAGTGGGCTGCTAAATCCACTCGGTGTTGTCCTCCGTGGAGAAGGCCTTCTTGAACTGCGTGTTGATGGACTCCCTGTCGATGTGCAGCCTGGCGACCATGTCTGTGTTCCACCTGATGATGGTGTCGGTGTTGCGGGATTCTCCCATCTCGAGCTTGGCAACCTTGACGCCCTGGGAGGTGACGATACCACGGGCCCGCTGAGCACTGAAAGACTGATCAGGAAGAGCTTCTGCCAGCAAGACCGAGAGCTTCCTCGACTGGATCTCCATTCGTACTTGCTGCGGTGACTTGTCAGGCGAGAGGTACAGCGGGACGACGCCTCCGCCGACGCTCTGCGCGCTGAAGGAGCGCCACCCGTTCCTGCCAGCTGGGTCACGTAGATGCCGTGCGAGTGCTTGGGCCCGAGGGAGAGCGACTCCGTCGCCGCCCTGCACCATGACGTTGAAGCGCTTGGCGGGGACCGCAGGGTCGATGCGGACCATGTCGTTAGTGAGGCCAGCCGCTCGAATCCACTCCTCCAATCCTTGGAGAGCTTGGGCGGGCCCAACCAACTGCGGCGCCCCAACCGAGAAGATCCGTGGGTTGGGCTGCCGAGACCAAGCCTCCAGCTCCTGAAAGTCCGCGATGGGCAGCTCCTTCTCGGCGAGGGCCAGGGCCTTGTTGATGTCCCCGATATGCTTGCGCATGGCGGCCTGCTCCGCCTCCAACGCGTCGGCGCGCTGACCGATGGAGGCGATGTCGCGAGTCTGCACGGCGAGGGACCTGTTGACTGCCTCCTGCTGGGTCTGGAACATGCGCACCAGCTGCGTCTGGCAGGAGGTGACCTGGGCCATGGAGGTCGCGGCGATGGCATCGGTGGCCTGGCGAATGCAGCTCTGCAGCATGGCCTGCATGTCGATGCCGCCAGCGTCCACAGGAGTGGCCATCCCACCGACAGGAGTGCCAGCAGCAGGCAGCTCAGTGTGTCCAGCAGCGGGGGCGGCGCGATCATGCCAAGGGTCCCCGCCAGGGCGTTGCCACGGGTCGGGAGGAGCATGTTGAGGTCCAGCTTGTTGGGGTCCAGCGGGCGCTTGTTCCACTTGCGTGGCCTGGCGCTCCTGCGTGGGGAAGGTGGCCGCCGCCTCAATAGCGGTCACGAGCTCGTCCTGGGCGGCGCGATCGAGTCCTCCGAGTCCTGGGCGCTCACGGTCACTGGCCTGCGATCCCGAGGCATCCGCCTCGCCGTCGGAGCGAGGGTGGCCACGACGAGCCCGTCGGCGCGCAGGGGCACGCTCGCTCGTGCTGCGAGAGGCCGAGCGCAGGTCCTCGGCTGGAGGCTGCTCCTTGCCCTTGCCGCCGCGCCTCCGACCGTCAGCAGCACCAGGGCCACGATGGCCGCCGCCAGCACGACCCGTCCTGCGCCGCTCCTCATCGGCCGCCATGCGCTGCTGGAGAAAGCCCTCGCGGGCGCAAAACTGTGGGTCCTCGCGGACCAGACTTTGGCGGCAGCTCGCCCTGGTTGTGGCTGCAAAGAAGTCCCCACTCCTGGCCGCGGCACAGCGGTATCCATTTGGACGCCGCTGCGCGCCAGGACATCTTGAGCCAAAATGGCTACGGAGGAGGAGGAGGAGGAGGAGGGGGTGGAGCGTGACCGAGGCGACTCCGTTCCTGCTGACCTACCCGACTGCGACCTACCCACGCGCCTGCACCACGATATTGTCGAGGCGCGCGCGTCCAAGGAGGTGCCGTTGCCTGCCTCTTGTCGGTAGCCGACTGGCAAGGCGGACCGCATCGATGCTCCCTGCAGCTTGGACAGCCGAGAGGGGCAACGACGATTGGCGAGCAACACTACGATAAGCGTGATATAAGGAAACGGCTAACGCAAGCGAGCCTCCACAGAGGCCGAGGGTGAAGAGAGGACCCGAAGGGAGAAAGGAATGAAGGGACATAGAGGCAACCCATTGGATGCGGAAATCGAGAACATAATGTGAGATGGCATCAAGAGCACTCGGGCACCCGAAAACTCACGCGTTGCACAGCCTCTGCATTCGCTTATTCGTAATCCAGCACCCCAGCCAGCTGTGAAGTGCGATCAAGCTCCACGCCATCGGGGCGATACTCAATAGCGACTGCAGCTCCGCCTCAAGTTAAAACTTAAAATGTGATTCAAGTGCTTACGAACTCTAGTCCTGATCCTGCACGCGAGGCTCTCTGGGACAAAAAGCGCTCGGTCGAAACTCCCCTAAACGCACCGTGCCACCGCGGACGTCGACGCTCTCCCACAGGGACGCTTGCCCGAAAAAAGCCCGACCGCATCTTCTAGCCACATCCGTCGGCATGGCAACCCGACGTCGGACACCTGGGCTGCCCGCGGTTGAAAAGTGCCATGTCTCTCTCTTCTGTATCCCTCATGCGATGGGCTCTCCTCACCCTCAACACGTGGCGAGTTCGGATTGCGAGGCTTCGTCGTGCGATCGTCGGTCGAGGACCTGCCGCGTGGTGGGATGGGGACAAGCTCGCCCCTGATTCCTGGGAATCGCCCTCCTGCCCCCCCGCCCCCCCAGGAGGAGGAAGAGGAGGAGGAGGAGGAGGAGGAGGAGGAGGAGGAGGAGGAGGAGGACAGCGAGCCCCATCCAGCAAAGGCAGTCCGTGGCAATCTGTTGCGGGGCCCTTCACGGCCTACCTGGCCACGCTCGATCGGTTGGGAATTCAGGCCGACGGTTTTAGTTCTTGGATTTTCCCCTGGGGCCTCACTATACAGCCGGCCACCTTTTGCGTCCATGGGCTAAGGAAGCTCAGCGACTTGGCCTGTGAGGCCTGGCAGTGGAAGCAGATCAGCACCACGCTTGACTGCCCCGAGCTCAAGTCAGGCATCTTGCTCGAGCCAGTCCTCAGTCTGCTCGGTCGCTCTTCGCCGCTGTCGCCTGACGAAAAGGCCTATCTTCGTTCCGTCGTCATCGGTGCCCAGTGGACGCAGCAGCGCATGTTCGAGGCTAAATATGTGCAGTCCCCGCTCTGCCGTATCTGTCATAGTTTCCCTGGCACGTTGTATCACCGTCATCTGTTGTGTGATGGGTTGGTCTCTGCCAGCTTGCAGCCCGCGGGCCCTCTCCGTCGTGTCCTGCCGCAGGAACCCACAGAGCTCGCGCAGTTGCTTGGCAGCCGCGTGCTGCTTCCGTTCGACAGGTTCACGCAGCGGCCAGAGCCCGCGCCAGAGCAGTTCTACTTTGGTGAGCGTAGCTTGCTCACTGGGGATTTGTTCGTTGACGGCTCCATGTATGATCACGATGTGCCCAATGCTGTTGTCACTGGTTGGGCTGTCATTGCCATGCATCCGGATCCTCCTCCTCCGAGGGCGCTCGACGATTTTCGTGTTTCGGTTGTCTTCGGAGGCGGAGTCGAGGGCCCGATTCAGTGCATTGATCGTGCTGAGCTGGTGGCGGTTTTGAACACTCTCAGAGTTGCCATGCCACCCGTCACCATCCATACTGACCGTGAATTTGTTTTCTCAGGCGTTGTCAAGCGTGGGCGGGAGGCATGCTGTGCTTTGCTCTCTGCCCATGCTGACGTCTGGGAGCTTTTCTGGACAAAGCTGGAGGACTGGGGTGGGGTCGGGCCCGCATCCGTCACGTTTGTCAAAGTCAAGGCCCACCCCACCACAGAGCAGCGCCGCTCCATTGACCCACGCCTTCTCGCGGGCAATCGATTTGCCGACGAGTGGGCGAAGAGGATAACGGGTCTGGGGCGCTTAGATTTCGAGTTCCGCGATCGGTGTCGGAAGTTTTCGAGGCTTGTGCGCGCGGTGGGTGAGCAGGTAGGCAGGGCTGCTCCCCTCGCGGCCACCGACACCGAGCGCCTCACGGCGTCCCAGATGAAGGCGGCTCGCGCCGCGCGGCGCCAGGCCAGCGAGCTAGCCGCCGCCGCCGCCGCCGCCGCCGCCGCCCTCGCCCCACCTCCGAGCGCCCCCCCCCCGTCGTGTCGTTCTCGCTGGGGGGGCACGCTCTGAGAAGGTGGGTCAGCGAGGAGCGTGGCGACAATTCGGGCGGTGTCGTTTGTGTTAAGTGTGGGGCCATGTGCACCTCGCACGTTGTGAAGCTGGGCCAGGTCTGCGGGCGTCCCTCGGCTTGGGGCAAGAGGGTTCTCAGAGGCCTTGACCAGAGGAAACTGTTTTTTCGAGGCCGCTGGATCTCGGTTCAGCTTGGTCCTCTTGTTCCTGAGAGCTCGGAGGTGAACTGATCTCGAGCTGTGTACAGCGGTAGGGGGCAGGCTCACTGACCCCCCGTTGTTGGCAATCTGTGTCGCAGAAGGAGGAGGAGGAGGGAGGAAAAGGGATGATGAGCAGAGAGAATAAGCGAGGAAAAGTGGAGGAGGGAGGAGGAAATGTTTGTACCCAACGCTCCACCGAACATCATGGGGGAGGGCCGCTGGCCGATACGCCCGACCGACACAAGCGAAATACCCCAGCTGCCCCAATGACTCAGGAGCCAAGCCCTCCTGTGAAGTCCAGCCAGACTCGCCCCAACGATGGACCTTTCCAAAGCCCTTTCTGGACTGGCTCTGTCGAAGACTTGCCAGACGGCCACACACAAACGCGCGACTGCGAGTCTACCCAACCGTGGTCTTGCTCGCGCGCCGCTCAAGCTGGCCAGCAGGTAGGGTGTCGTTGTGGGTGTGCGTGCCAGGGCAAGCGTGACTAATTAGCTATCAACTCCGGAAGCAGTTATTCAATGTGATTGAATCGCAAGAAGATCTCGGACGGCGCATGTGGATTGTCAACCATTGCGCATATGCGCTACGATTTGAGAGAGAGGAAGAGAGCCCGGCCTCACGGACTGTCCACTTCTGTTTGCGTCTGGACAACCAGCTACTGCAATGCCGCTGATAGCCGAGAGACGGGCGCAGCCTCCTCTTCTGGCCAAGCTGGCCCATTCCCTCTCGCGCGCAGCATGTACTGACCGAGACTATGACGGGCACATGGGCTCAGTGCTTGTGGCCATCATGACAACAGACACTTGTTCAGGGAGTATGCTCCAGAAAACCACAGACATGATTCATACTGTCGCTGGCAGCTTCAACATCGTGATCCTGAATGTCGATGTGAGGCCCACCAAGCCCGCTCCACTGGTTAGCTCCAGAGGCCCAAGAGCTATGACGGCCCGCGAGCAGTTTCGGATCGAGGACCAGGTACATGTCCAAGCCGAATCTACGCCAACATTTCTGGAATGTCTGCGCTTTGAGGCTCCTCGCTGCAACAAACATGTGTTGGAGGCATCGTCTCGGACAAACATTACCGGACCCCAGAGTTGGGCTATCGTGTCACGTCGACCTCGTCGTTACTCCAAAATCTCCAAGGGGCTCGGTGCTCACAACCCTCAGCTCTAAAACTAGGCCACGCGTGGCCGCACCTTCTCGGCACATGATGGGCGGTGCCGCGTCCAGATTTCAAAGATCTACCGTTCCGCCGCGGGCATGCGAGCATATGACAACGGGTCTGAGGAGGACCATGGAATTCATTCTGCTGCCCGCAGATGTGCTGCGGATATAGTGCTTCGCTGGCGCCGGCTACCAAATCTTGCATGATCATATACATACAGCCCCGTGGCTCTCTTTGGGCTTACAAGGGCAACTGCAAAACCCACGCTCTGCTTTCCTGAATGGACATGATCCTGGACGATCTGCGCCTTTTTGGGCCCCGAAACGGCAAGGCAATTTTTCCACCGTTTCCAAAAAAGTGCCCCTTGGAACGGCAAAAAAAAGGCGACCGGAAACGGCAAAAAAACGGCTCCAGGATTGGAACCGGAGACGGAACCTGTCAAACAACGGCGACGGAACCGGTAAAAAACCGGCGTCGGAACCGGCAACAAAAACAGCACAACGGAACCGCAACAAAAAACGGCCCTGTCGATTCCAGGCCCCACTAAGATCTACGCTATCTCAAGACTCAAGTTGTCAGGCATCGGGAGCTCCCGAGCCCCATCTTAAACTTTCGCGCCTGGGAGGCCAAGATCAGGGGACGGGGCAATGACTGGGCGTACTTGGTCTAGTCGGAGATCCAGGCACATGTTCGGTCGATGACACGCACATGAAGACGCACGACAGAGAACGCAGGAGTTGTTTCAGCATGCTGCTTGCATAGGTGTGCCACTGTCTCTGCGGAAGGCACCAGTTCTGCAGTGCTGCCCGTTCTGCCCGTTTATATCGCCCAAGCGCGCGGCAGCCAAGCAGCATGCTGAACGGATTCATCACCAGCAGTGTGAACTGGCCGCACGAGCCACGCATAGCAGCAAGTGCCTCGTCTGCCTGATTAAGTTTTGCACTGCGGAGCGCCGTATAGGCGACCTTGCCTACGGGAACACGAACTGCCGTATCACGGCAAACGTCTGTATGACCTCCAAGATGTCCGAGGTGCTCGGGGAGGTTCGGACCCTGGAGGCCTCAGAGCGCAGGACGGCCCAATTCATGGGCCGCGACGGGGGGCATGGCTCCCTGCCTATCAGCACCCAGCGCCCTGTCGCATTCCTATTCGCTTCTTCCCGGAGTATTCGGAGACTGGAAAGTTCGCCGACCCATGGGTCATCAATACGATAAGGCCCAGAAGCCCAACAGCGAGATTCAATAAGCGCCCTATTGGGCCTTGAGCCCCTTTCCGAAGCCGAACATGCGTCCGAACCTCTGGAGTATGCTTCACCTGCTTCTGAGTGTTGTCCCTGGCCTTTCCAGTACGCTGTCTTGGATTACTGTATCTATTCTTAGGGCCTAGACATGCGGGGGGGGATCCAGGATGAAGGGTGTTCCTCGCGGGCCCTCGCGCGCTCATTGTCAGTCGTGCGATGTTGCGTGTGATCCTATCAATCGCGACTTCACTCGCCAAGATATTGCAGACA
>CAUYUJ010014810.1:145723-258223 GCA_963575745.1 Prorocentrum cordatum | reverse complement strand
ATCATAATCATCAGCAGCATCATCATCATCATCATCATGACCATCATCATCATCATCATCATCATCATCATCATCCTCATCCTCATCCTCATCTCATCCTCATCCTCATCCTCATCATCATCAATCAATCATCATCATCATCCTGCTCCTGCTCCTGCTCCTGCTCCTGATTATCCTCCTCCTCCTTCTTCTCTTCCTCCTCTCCTGCCCCACCTCCTCCTCCTCCTCCTCCTCCTCCTCTCCTCCTCCTCCTCCTCCTCCTCCTCCTCCTCCTCCTCCTCCTCCTCCTCATCAATCATCATCCTCATCCCTCATCTCTCATCCTCATCAGCATCTCATCATCATCATCACATCATCATCATCCTCATCATCATCATCATCATCATCGTCATCATCATCATCATCATCATCATCATCATCATCATCATCATCATCATCATCATCATCATCATCATCTTCCTCCCCCTCTTCCCCCTCCTTCTCCTCCTTATCCTCCGCCTCCTCCTCCTCCTCCTGGTCCTCCTTCTCTTCCTTCTCCGCGTCCTCCTCACCCTCCTCCTGCTTTTTCTCCCCCTTCTCCTCCTCCTCCGCCTTCTCCGCCTCCTCCTCCTGGTCCTCCTTTAGTTCCTCTAGTTCCTACCAGAAGGCGGTCCGCTCCGCAAACCAGCCTCGGCCCCGAACGGGGATCAAAACACTCCACGGCAGACCCAGGACCCGCCAGGCCAGGGAGCCTGGCGCGGGAGGGCCCCTTGGAGTCCGAGCCAAAACTTAGCAACTAAACCCTCCTCGCCGCCGCCCTCGAGACGGGGAAAGGGACCGCCCCCCAGCGGCTTCCTGTCTGGGGCTCCCGCCCCGCTCTGAGGTGCTCGAGGGCGCGGCGGGCCAGGCGAGCCGCGTCGCGGCCCTTGCTGGCCAGCGGGACGCAGGGGTCGGCCAGGAGCTTCGCTTGGCGACTCCCGTGGGCCCCGCACGTCCGACAAAACACGAGACAGCCACCCGTCCCATAGGACCTCCGACCCAGCCAGTCCCCGCCCCGAATCACCCAGAGCCTGTGGGACGGGTGGGACCTGGCGACCAACCACGGGAGTCCTGGACAGGCGCTGGCGACGACCCTGGCCCTGGTGGCCCGACGGATCCCGCAGACCGAACAGCCCCAGGCTCGACCGAGCCTGGCCAGGGCGTGGCCCCTGTCGGGCCCCACCAGGGCCAGGGTCCCAGGATCCACGCCCCTGGGCCTAGGGAGGGCCCCTCGATCGGGCCATCCGAGGTCGGCGAGTCTTTTCAGGATCCCCCCGTGGTGGCCACACCAGGCCTCTGCTTGCACGGTGGCGGCGTCAAGGCGGCGGCTCAACTCACTCAGCCGCTCCTGCCTGGGGTGCAGCCTGGCTCCTTCCTTCGCCCTCACGTCGGCCTCCCTGTTGCCCGCGAAGGCTGGCCACGGCACCCCTGCAGCGCTGGCCCTGGCCCACGAAGTGTGCGACGGCAACCGCGTCACAGTGAGGAACCCAGGGCCGAGGTCGTCGAGCAGCTGCCAGATCCGCCTCCACAGGTCCGCGTACTTGTGGCCTGGGCCGCAGCAGCGCCCTCGACCTGCCTCGAAATCGTCCTTGATCCCCTTGCAGTCCGTGTAGACCGTGATGGGCGATGGGCCGACCTCCTCCAGGACCCTGCGCAGCGCGTAGAGCTCCGCGTAGCCGATCTCCTGGATCCAGCCTGGCGTGAGCCCAAAGAGCCCGCCGACGGTGTTCCCGACGTCGTCCACCACCACTGCTGCCCACCCCGTGCGTGTCAGGCACGGGGCCTCTGGGTACATCGCGGAACCGTCGATGCAGATGACGCCCTCGAGGAAGCCGCGACGCGCGCAACCTGCGCGGTGGCAGAGCTCGTCCATGCCAGGGGGCGGGGCTTGGTCCAGCCCGAGGTCGACGAGGCCCCTCACCAGGCCTAGGTCGTCCTGCGGCGCCCTCCTGCCTGCGTCGGCGATCTCCTGGAAGCCCAGGTCGCGCGCCCAGCAAGCGATGGCGGGGCACGCGAACAGCCTGTGGTGCGCCGTGCCTGGTGCTTCCCCGCACCACTGGCAAAGCGGGCTGAGCTCCGCCCTCTCGCCGTACAGGTCGGACTGCGTGACGAGCCCCCCTGCCATGTGCGTCTCCACCAGCGCGGCCTCCTGCAACCTGCCCGCGCGCCGCATGCCCGCCAGAGCCGTCCTAAACGGCTCCAGGTTGGGCGGGCGGCCCTGGAGCTGCTCGAAGCCCTCGTGGCTCGCGATCTTCAGCATGAGGTAGCGGTGGACCCCATTCTCGACGAGGCTGGCCACCATCCGCGGGCTGAGCAGCTGCATGTCGAGAATCTGCCCGCGGTCGTCCTTCCAACGGTGCCAGTCCAGCAGCTCCCAGCCGATGCGCTCCAGCGAGAGGCGGACCGCCCCTGCTGGCCCCGTGACCTCGCCCCAGTCGCCTGGTCTGCACTCCAGCACCTGCTTGAAGACCGCAGGGGGCCGCACTCGTAGGAAGACGGCGCGAGCCCATGCCCTCAACGGGAGGACGTGCGCCGCGTATGCTGGGTCGTGCTTCCAGTCCTTGCCCTCCTGTAGGGCGAAAAGTACCGTCCTGGATCTCTGGCCGATCTCGCCCGAGATGGCCCTGCCGTTGACTGCTCGGGCGCGCTGCAGGGTCTTCGTGGGTACTCCGCTGACTCTCGCGCCGTGGAGGATGGACGCCAATCCTCCTGTCCTGAAAACCTTCGAGAGCCTCTTGGCCCCCGCCTTGCGCAAGGCTCTGTATCGCCCAGCCCTCTGGCTCAGGCGATCGATCCTCTGCCGTAGCACCCTCCACGAGGCCGACTTTGCCATGGTGAAGTCCACGCCCAGGTTCTTTGTGGCCTTCACGTGCGTGAACTTCCAGCGTCTGAGCCTGTGGGCGACCCGCTTGGCGATGTCGGAGTCGGTGCACAGAACCTGGCCCTTCGTCAAGGAAATGGTGAAGCCGATGGCCTCCAGGTCCAAGCAGAGGGCACGGGTGGCCCCAACCAACAGGTGCTCCAGCTGCGCACGCTTGGCATAGACTGCTAACGTGATGTCGTCGACTACGAGGTATGGCCGCACCATCTGCCAGGACGCCAACATCGCGTCCAGCGGCTCGACCAACACCACTCGGAGCAGCGTCGTGGCAAAGGAGCAGCCCGCCAGCAACGACAGGAAAACTTGAAAGGCCTCCGTCATCCAACGGTCCAAGCAGAGGCGCCTCCTGCCTCCGTAGAGGCGAAGGAGGATCTTGACCCTCCTCAGCGGGAAGCCCTCCCTCCCCGCGGCGTGGACCAACCCCCTGTGCGTGACCCTCTCGTAGGCCTTGCTGAGGTCCAGGAGCGTGGACGCGGCCTCCAGGTTCAGCGTCTTCGCGTGGTCCGCATCGAAGCTCTGCAGCCAGACCGCGTCCTCGCAGGACCTGCCAGCCCCGCCGAAGAAGTAGGGCCTGTCCCTGGCGGCCCCCCAGCGCTTCGCCTCGTCGTGCCTGATCTTGCCCAGCAGGCGGATCAGGGAGGCGATCAGCCCGATGGGCCGCCAGCCCCCGTCGGGCTTGGCCAAAAAGAAAATAAATACCTCGGCCACCTGCGACGGGAACTCCGTCCGCAGCTCGATGAGGTGGAACAGCAGGCTGAGCGCGAGGATGCCGTGGTCGGAGAGCCATCCGAAGTGGTGCGGCTTGAGGCTGTCCACCCCCGTCGCCGTCTCGGCCTTGAACGCCCTCGCCGCAGCTCGGATGGCGTCGGGCGCTGGCGGGCCAGGGGCCGCGTCCAGGAGCTCGTCGGGGAGCATCGCCTCCAGGTCGAAGTCCTCCTCCTGGTACCGCCACACCTGCTGGTACTCCGTCTTCAGCGCCTCCAACGTGCCCGCGATGCCGGCAGGCCGCCCACTGGTTTCCACGTCCGCAGTCCAGCCCCGCGGGGCCCTGCAGAAACCGTGGGCGGCCCCCGCGCCCCCGCGCACCGCCTCCTGGGACCACTCCTTCCAGGCCTTGGTGCGGCCCTTGGCGTCTCTCAAGTCGAAGGCCTTGGCGGCCTGCCTGGCGTGGGCTTCCAGGGACTTCAGCTGGCCGTAGGTCATGTCGCCCGTTGCCCGCAGCTGGCGTGCCAAGTCCCTCTGCCTGCTCCTCTTCTGGGCCTCGTCCAGGCCGATGTCGCCGACCAGGTCCTGCGCCGCCAGCTTGCCGAGCTTGGCCTGCAGCCGCGCCAGCGTGGTCAGCTCCCTCGAGACGAGGTGCGGCGCCCGCAGGCGGCGCCTGCTGGCCAGCTCCTCCCAGAGCAGCGCCGCGATCCTGTGCCAGGCACGCGCCTGTGAGGAGCCGCGGGCGCGTGCCCCCCGCCTGCTGGCGCTGATGGTGCCCTCCTGAAAGCGAGCGGGCTCGCCGCGCCCCGCGCACTTCATCAGGTCATCCTGCTCCATGTCGAAAAGGCCTCCCAAGTCCTTCTCGAGCAGCGCCGCGAAACTGGCGTAGAGCTCGCCCAGGGTCCGAGGCCCTCTGCCCGCGGCCTGAGGGGCCTCACCAGATCCCATCGACTGTGCTTGCCTAGACAGACCACCGCCAGCCGCTGGGCGCCTCGTGCCGCCTCCCCCCAGGCCGCCCTCGGGCCCAGCAACCTGGCCTAGCCTCCCGACCTTGGCCGCGCTCTCCGCCGCCTCCTCGCCTGTCTGCCTCTGGCCCGCGCCGCCAGCCTGCCCTGCGGGCTCGGGCTCGCTGTCCGTGACGGCGCGCAGGGGCGAGTCCAGGACGTCGCCCTTCAAGGAGTGGACGACCGCCGCCCAGTCCTCGTCGTAGCACTCTCGAACCCCTCGCAGCGCCTCCGCCGAAACTGACGGTGGCAGCAGGATTGGTGGCCCCAAAACGCTCGGCAAAGTCTCTGGGCCGTCTGAGCTCGCATCCACAGCAGGGCAATTTATCGCAGGCTGCCCCCAACTGCTTGTCCCAGGACTTGGATCCTGGGGGACCGCTCCCCACGGGACTGGTCCCCCTGGATCGCGCCTCTCGCCTCCTCCCTGGTCGACGGGCCCGTCCAGCTCGGCGTCCTCGACGTCCTCGGCTGCCCCCCTAGGGGCGGCGGCGTCGGCCTCCCTGGCGGGCTCGGGACCATGCTCCGACGGGCCCTGGCTGCCAGCTGCGCTGCTGGGTGCTGCCGCCGCGATGGCGTCCGCCAGCTCCGACAGCAAGCCTGTCCAGCACGGCGGCTCACGCCTCGGCCCCACTGGTCGCTCGGTGGGGAAAGGCCTTGGTGCCCGATGCCGCAGAGCTCTCTCAGGCGCCTTGCTGCCGTCCAGCGTCAGCTGCACTGGGCAGCGCGGGCTCAGCGCTGCGTCCAAGCGAGAGACTCTCGTCACAGCAGCGCCCAAGTTGCAGGAAACCACGAAGAAGTCGATCTCAGTGCCCCCTCCAATCCTGCAGGTGGTCTGCCCCGAGCTCGCTACGAAACCCGAGACTCGGTCTGGCCAGCCCCATCTTTCGAGCTCCTGCGGTGCACAGTTCCAGTCGCCGCCGATGATGTACGGGGCCTGCACCGCCTCGAGGTACTGGCCTAGCTGCGCGAGCAGCACCCTGCTCTCGGGGTCCAGGCCGCTGGTGGTCGCCACCAGGTAGACTGAGACCGCCAGGAATCCTCCTGGGACGATGGCGTTCACCCAGCGGGCCACCATCCTGTCTGGGGCCAGCGCGGGCCCCGCGGGCGGCTTGCCCATGCCCAGATGGGCCCTGCACACGATGCCGACTCCGCTGGAGAGCCCTCCTCGCTCCGTGCGGCGAGCCTCCGTGAAGGAGGCCTTCCAGCCCTCGCGTCGGACTGCCTGCTCGACCTCCGCCCTCGCTCCTGGCGCCACGCCCGTCTCCTGCACAAAGAGGATGTCGCCTTGCGCCTCCTCCTGCAGCCAGCGCCGCATGCTCGCCCTGGAGGTCGTGTTGGCGGTGACCAGCCTCCACAGCGAGCCTTCACGGGGCGCCAGGACCCTGCGGTCGGCAGCCGCCGCCTCCGCGCCCTCGGGCGCCTCAGTGACTCTGGTCCTCGCTCTTCTCCGCTGCCTCGGCCGCGCCTTGGCCTGCAGCGGAGCCAGCTGGGAGACGCAAGCGCTTGGGCAAGGAGCAGCCGTGCGACTCGAGGAATCGCTCGACCTCGGCTCGCTTGGCCTCGTCGAGGGCCTCCACTCTGGCGTCGAAGTCGTCGCCCTCCTCCTGCATTGCGTCCCCTCCTGCGGCTGCGGGTGACCCGCCCACGTCGTCGGGAAGGCGCTCAGCAGCAACAGCAGCAGCAGGAGGCGCCCCCGAGGGCGGGGCCTCCACCGCCCGCTTGGCCGCATCAATGCGGGCCTTGCTCGAGGCGGCGAGCCTTGAGAAAAGCTCGATGGCCTGGGTGACCTGGACGGCCTCCTCGCCCTCGAAGTGGTCCTTGAGCTCGGCAGCGTACCTCGCGCCGAGGGTGGCCTGGGCCAGCCTGTCGATGTCCTGCGCGCGCTGGTCGAGCTGAGCCTCAGGCGGGAGGCCCGCCTGCTCCACTCTCCTGGCGCGCTCGAGCAGGTCCTGCGCCTGGGCGTGGGCCTTGGCCGCGGCCTCCTTGGCCTCCGCGGCCTTGTCCACCGCCAGCTGGGCGTCCGCCAACGCCCCCTGAGCGGCCTCCAGGCTCTGCTGAGCCCTCTCGAGCTTGCCCGCCGTGTTCTTGACCTTCCACATGGCGCTCTGTACCATCGCATGGTGCGACTTGGGCGCCTCGGGGGCCGCCTTGCCTGGGTCGGCCTGCCTGCCGACGCCCAGCTTCCTCTGCGCCTCCTCGTCCAGCTGGACGCCGCGCTCCTCCAGCAGCCGCAGCGCCGCGGCCAGCTGGTCGGGCTCGTCGTCCTCCCCGATCTCGACGACCTCCGCCTCGCGGGAGTGCACTCGCCGAGGCTTGCCGCCGCCGTGCGCCCAGGGCGCCCTCGCGGCCGCCGCTGCCGGCTTGGGCTCCGCGGCCCTGGGCGGCCGCGCCGCGGACGGGGACGGGCCCGCTGCCGCCTCCACTGCCCTCTGCCGCACCGAGACGGGCGCGGGGCCCCCGCAGCTCCTGCAGTGGAGCCGCGATGCCCAGTTGGCCGCCTCGCCACAGCGGCAGCCCCAGGCTGGGGCCTTGGGCCCAGGGAGCACGGTGCCGCCGCCCTGCGCCGCCGCCCCGCCGTGGCCGCGCGGCCTGGTCCCCATTGCGTGAGCCAAGAGGGTTGCGGGGACGGAGGAATGGCGAGGAAACGGGTGATCGTTGCCAGTGCTCGTGCGCACACGGCGCTCTGAAGTATGTACGCACAAGACCCCCCCCACCTGGGAGAGCCCAGAACGCCTCTCCTGGTCCTCCTTTTCCTCCTCCTCCTCCTCCTCCTCCTCCTCCTTCTCATGCTGCGGCCATTTGAACCCTTCGACCGGTGATGTCCTCTACCCCTCAGCGCCGCAGGACTTTCGCGGGCCGGGGGCGCACAAGTGCGGGCCGACTGCGGCAACGAGATGACCAGGGCGGGGCGGAGGGAAGCCGACCAGAAAGGGGAGGACAATCGCCATACACGGTGCAGCCTGGCCACGATCTCTCGGGAGGATCTTAGGTGGAGCTCCCTATGTGGCCACGAAGCGTTGTGATGGGTGGGGGAAGCGCATGTGGACACCGCCACTACGGCCTTAGGTGGAGCTCTCGCTGGAGCCACGAAACGCTGTGTTGGGTGGGCGAAACGCATGTGGACACCGCCACTGGGACCTTAGATGGAGTTCCAGATGGAGCCACGAAGCGCTGTGCTGGGTGAGAAACACGCATGTGGACACCGCCATTGGGACGATCGCGACGGTCGCGGAAACTTCTCGCTGACGGCGGAGACAACGGGCAGCGGCATGTAAAACTTAGCGGCGCAGGCCGTCAAATGCGGCGCGAGAGACGTGACGGTCGACCTGGCACGCGGGGCGCGTGATGTGGCCGCACTGGCAGGTCAGCACAAAGGCTCCTTCGATGACGACCACCGCGCAGACGGCGCAGGTACAAGCCTCGGACCCGATCTGGCACACCTGATGCCCATCATGAGCGCAGCGGCTCCAAATGGGTTCTTGTTCGGGCTTTGGCGCAGGGTCTTCTGGAGGTCTTCCAAGGCATGCCGTAGCGCTCCAGGGATGTGCCCTTCAGAATGCCATAGGTCACCGCAGACGCGGCAGCTGCGGTAGAAAGCTTTCTAGCGCGTCTGCGGGCATGCTGAGATGGAGGCTTCTCGTCGCCCTCCCGATGCGTGTCACGCAACCCCTCGGAGCCATGATGACTAGTATGGGTAGCCTCGCACTCGACGTCCTCCTCCATATGGCCCTTCTTCTCCTCGCCCTCATTATTGTCCTTCCCCGCCCACTCCTACTCGGTGATATGCCTGACCCGCATCGTGGCACCCCAGGGCGACGCGTTGCTCATCCTCGAGGCAGTCTACAGGGCCGCAGCGCTATAGGCGTAATGCCCCTAGTTGATGTGCGCGTCGCTGCTCTGCCCGAAGAGGGAGAATGTGCCTATGATGGCAGCCGTGTCCGCGTTGGAAATGGTCGACGCGGATGGTCCGCTCGGCTGCGACCTGCGGCCCGGAATTTCGCGATGGATCCGGCCGCGGCGACGGGTGAGGGGTCCTCGGCAACATAACCCGAAGGGCTACGTGCGGAGAGCCGCCGAGGGGATACCCACTCCACGTTGGCGACGGGCCGCGGCGCGGTCCGCGCGGCAGGGGCGGCCACCTCTGCGGCAGGCGCGGCCGCTGGCGGCGGGCGGCCAGCTGTTTCCAGGCACCTAGCAGTTGCCTCATTACTCTGGTCCTCGGTATCGCAAGCCACCCCTCCTGTGACGAAGGACTCGCGCTGGCGGACGACTGCTGCTTGGAACGCAGTCTCGGCGGCCTTCGCGAAGTCCTGCGCGGGATAGGCGACGGACGGGCGACGGGTAGGGTCGCAGCAGCTAGAGGCATATGGGACCGCTGCCTCGTCGTCATAGCTACTGATATCCTGCCGCTGGCATGTGGGTGCTGCTCGGCGGAATGGAGTTCGCTGCTGGACTGGAAGCACTGCAGCATGTCTTCTCTTACCGCGGTGACGCTCGAGATGAAGTCTGGATGTCGGGCGAGCAAGCAGCGACAGGGACAAAGGCGGTTGCCTCCCTCAGTAGAATCCCACCAGCCCTCTGGGCGTAGGTGGTCTAGAGCAGATCCTCTTCCACCCCTCCCTCTTCCCCCTTGGGGAGGGGTTTACCCCTCCCCCTACCCCCTCCCCTGGACCTGGACGGGGGGGGCCGCGGGTAGTTAGAGCGTCCAAGATGGCCCAAGACGGCTCCAAGAGCGCCTCAGAGAACCCAAGATGAGCTCCAAGATGGCTCAAGATAGCGCAAGATCGCTCACGATGGCTCCTAAGATGGTTCCAAGAAGCCCAAAGACGGCCCCAAGATAACTCCAAGTGGCCAAACAGCTCCCCAAGGAGGCCCCGAAGAGGCCAAAATCGTCCCAAAACCTAAGGAAAATCAATGATTTTTGCTTTCTCGCCTTTTCGCTTCCGATGGCTATCCGAGGCCTGGAGATGGCTCCAAGATGGCCCAAGAGGGCCCCAAGAGAGCCCCAAAAGAGCCCCAAGACGGCCCCAAGAGCGCCCAAGAGCACTCCAAGAGCGTTCCAAGAGGGGTCCAAGAGGCGATTTTAGGGGCTTCCGAGGGGGGACGCTAATTAAACCCCCCCTCTTGTTTGATCGACTCCCTCCAAGATGGCCCCAAAAGCGCCCCGAAGGCTCCCCAGAGCGCCTCAAGAGGGTCCCAAGGGGCGCCCAAGATGCCCCAAGGCGCCCAAAAAGCCCTCCAAGAGGCCCTCAAAAGACCCCCAAGAAGCTCCTTCCCCTCCTCCTCCTCCTCCTCCGATTCTTCCTCCTTCTCCGTCCTCCTCCTCCTCCTCCTCCTCCTCCTCTTCCCCCTCCTCCTCCTCCTCCTCCTCCTCGACGACGACGACGACGACGACGACTCCTCTTCCATCCTCCCCCTCTCGGGGTCTGTGACAGCTTCCCCCGCCCTTTGTTATTCTGCATGCTCCCCGACTTCCCTGATCACCTCAACTCCCCTGAGCATCGTTTCTGGATGGGCTGGTGGGGATACGCGAAGCGTCAACAATTGAGTTTGTCTGACTCATTTTCTGGCACGGTGCTGTGGGGGAGCCGAGGTGGCTCTGCGAACTCCCACTCAAGCTTCTGTGGTCCATGGTCCATGGTGCCCCGGGGGGTCCGAGGTCGCTCTGCAAGCACCCCCTCACACGTTTCCCGTGACCAGTGTCGGTCTTGCACGCATGGCGTTGACGACGTCGTTCATCAAGATGCTGCCGCCCGTCCTGGCGGCGAGCGGCGAAGCCCAAACGGCGCTGTGCAGCGCGAGTGGGTACCGGTAAGGGCCCCCGGCTGGGGCCTGCAGGAAGGTGCCTCGTTGAGCAAATTCAGCCCGTTGGCGTTGTCAGCGGCAGACTTGGGTCGCGAGCGCCGGGTCCTCCATGGCCTGGGCCGCGCCTGGGCGCCGCCCGTTCGCCCTGTGCGGCGGGGGCATGTTCGGGCGCACGCGCCTGCTCCTCCTCCTCCTCCTCCTCCTCCTCCTCCTCCTCCTCCTCCTCCTCCTCCTCCTCCTCCTCCTCCTCCTCCTCCCACTCTTCCTCCTCCCCTCCTCCCTCCTCCTCCTTCTCCCCCCTCCTCCTCCTCCTCCTCCTCCTCCTCCTCCTTCTCCTCGTCTTCCTCGTCGTCCTCCTCCTCCTCCTCCTCCTCCTCCTCCTCCACAACCTCCTGCTCTTCCTCCTCCTCTCCTCCTCCTCCTCCTCCTCCGCCTCCCCCTCCCCTCCTCTCCTCCTCCTCCTCCTCCTCCTCCCTCCTCCTCCACAACCTCATCCTCTTCCTCCTCCTCCTCCTCCTCCTCCTCCGCCACATCCCCCTCCTCCTCCTCCTCCTCCTCCTCCTCCTCCTCCTCCTTCTCCTCCTCCCCCCCGCGACGCTGGGGGAGACGTAAATTCGGGTACGGATGAAAAGGGTTTGCCTGACGGGGCAACCCAGAAAATGACAAGATCCAGACTGAAATTTGACGGACGCGCGCTCCCGCTGCAGACATCCCACGAAAACTGGACCGTCTAGATCCAGGACGCGCTCGTCAAAAAAGTAAGCGAACCCGAGTTCCGGCGTACTCGAGTCTTACGTTTCCCTGAGACGCGTCCGCACCCTCTGGCTCCTTTATCCCTCGCGCGCGCACGCCCTGCAGTAGGCCTGCGCCCGGCGAAGCGAGGCCGCACATCCCCGACGTCGCCCCCTCCCTTGGTGGGCCGGCGCTCAGTGCAGGGAAGCGAGGGGCAACGATGCTGCAGGTTCGTGTCGTGTCGACCCCGGCGTTGGCTCCTGACACCGCGGAGATCGTTCAACCTTGAACGATCTGCCGTTTTCGAAACGTCGGATCGTTCAACATCGACCGATTCTGGGTCGCTGGCGGCGTTCAACGTTGAACGCCGACGGTGGGGTCGCCGCCGCCGGTCGACGCGACGCAAACCTACAGTAGGGGAGGGGGGGGGGGGGGGGCAGCCCAGGAGGGCAAAGCATCGACCTGGAATCGGCGATGCTTCGCCGATTGATCGGCGATAGGCCCCCCGACAACGTCCGCGCGTTGATGAGCGGGGTGGGCTGTCGGGCCCCTATCCGCGAAGGATGTGCGATTGAGCTCGGAGGGAAGTGAGAAGGAGAAGGCCTTCTCGGAAGGCTCGGAAGCTCCCTGGCCTTCGGAGAAGTCTGCAAGGCCTTCCCCGAAGGCAAAGAACACTTCTCAGAGAGCATGAGGGCTTCTGAGAAGCCCCGCCGCCTTCTGAGAGGGCCTCCTCCTTCTTCCTTCCTCCCCTCGCTCGCCGCTGGAGTGGAGCCAGGGGTCCTCTTTGGGGCCTCCTGGGGTGCCGTCGGCCGCCTCGAAGTCTTGGTCGGACCGCGCCCCAGAAGGAGTCTGGGGAAGGGCTGGCGGCGCGCAGGGGGGGCGGGAGGGGCCGCGGAGGATGGGTCCACATTCGAATGGTTGGTCCTCCATCATCGACGGAGCGATGACGGCGACGGCGGGGAGTGACACCCGATGACCGAATGGCAATCAGTGGCCCGAAGACGAAACGAGCGCAGAGGCTATACTTTGCGCAGAGGGAGGGGGCCGCTCGACTGCCTCGGCCTGCCGCCCGGGGGGGGGGGGAAGCCGCAGAGGCCAGCTGCACACCACCACGCCTGCCCACGGCCACCGTCCTGGCATGTGTGCTCGCCCCCCTAGACGAGGCACGAGGCCTGGAAGCTATGCGGTGAGGAACTTCTGCGCAGCGTGTCGGGGCGGCGGCCCAGGCGACATGCTTTAATTACGCCCTGCAAGCGGACAGCATGCCGCCCCGCTCCGCGGGGCGGGAGGCTGGGACAAGCTCGGGACGTTGACGCTCGGGGACTGGGACGTGGTCAGCGTGTAGTCCCATAAATCTCCTGCGGATGGGGCGTTTTCGAGGGGGGGGACGAGAAGCGGGGGGGGGGGGCGAGAGGAAACGTGCACATCTCGTGCCCCTCCTGGGCCCCTGGGTGCCCCTCTCGGGCCCCCTTGTTAGGGCCCCCGGGGTGTCCATTTCTTCACCCCTTCGTTTCCCGCCCCCCTCTTTCGCAGCGCCCGAACGGAAAGAGAGAGAGGGGGGGACGGACCAGCGGAGGAGCAGCAAGACGGCACCGCTCACCGGCACTGCCGCTTCGACGCGCCTGCGTCGGCGGCGGCCCCAGGCTGCGCCTCGACCGCCCACAGCACGACGCGGCGCAGCGCGGTGAGGTCCATGCGGCCGACGGGCACCAGCCGCTCGGGCAGCGGCAGCTCGCGCACCCCCAGGCCACGGGCCCTCAGGGCATCCCTCATCCACGGAGGGCATCCGGTGCACCACCGTGCCTGGCCAGGGCCGCACTGGGACCCAGGAGGGCGTGCGGACCCTCCTGGCCTTGGGCCGGGAGTTGGCGGCGCGCGCAAAGGGAGGTCGAGCGCGGAGGGGGGGAGGCTTCTCAGAAGGCAGGGCGTTGCCGAGAAGCCCTCCCGCCACTCGCTCCTGACCCCTGGTGCGCGGCGCCCATCGCGCCGCCAGGATGCCCCTGGCCGGGCAGGGCAGTGCAGCCGTGCCCCCTGCGTGCCTCAGCTCCGCGTCCAGCTCCTCCGCGCGCGGGTTGTGGGCGTACAGCGCCGGCGCGCCGCCCGCGGCGCCGGGGCCGCCGCCGCGCACCAGGCGCGCCAGGGCGTCCACGAAGGGGGCGACGGAGGCGAAGGAGTAAACGAGGTCTGCGGCCAGGACCACGTCCCAGTGACCCTGCCGCGCAGCAGGCATCTGCATACCACCACTGTGCCAGGCCAGGGCCGCCAGGGCCACCCTGGGTCTGAACAGCCATACAGCCGTACAACCATGGCCTGGCAAGGCATGGCAGTGGCGCATATACGTGTATCCAGCATATATATATGTATATATATATGTATATATAGGTTTGTGTATCCTAAAAGACTTCAAAGTGACAGATATCATGCTGAGAACAATGCGACTAGTAATAATGATAACACGCATCACTGTAATGAAATATAGCTTAATACACATTATAAAAGTACGAACGATAATACTGATACAAATAATGATAATCATAAAAATAACAATAATCAGAATCATTCTACTAATAGAATGAGCATAGTAGCCATTATGTTGTTCATCGGCATCCGAACCACCACCATCATCACCATCATCATCATCATCACCACCACCATCACCATCACCATCTGCATCATCATCACCATCTGCATCATCAGCAGCATTATCAGCAGCATCATCCTTACCATCATCTGCATCATCATCATCATCAGCATCATCATACCACAATAGGCATCAACATCATCATCCTCATCATCGTCATCGTCATCGTCATCAGCATCATCATCATATCATAAAAGTCTGCGGGCCTGCGGGCGTCATCTCATCATCGTCATCGTCATCATCATCATCATCAGATCCTCTGCGGGCCTGCGCGACCTCCGCTGGCGGGTCGTCCAGCCAGTCGTAGGCCACCGCCTGCGCAGAGCCCGGGAGCCCCCCCCGAATCCAGCCTCTCAACCTGAGCCGGCTTTCCCACGACTCCTTGGGCCCCAGTTTGCCGTCGCTCGGACGTCCATTTCCCGTGTATGTTTCGGTTTCGTACGTGTTGTTTTTGCTCGATAGTCCAGGATGGTCCTCGATGGTTCTCGCCGAAGGACAGATACACACGTCCGAGCGATGCCAAGCCAGGGGGTTGGGGGAGGACGAGGGGCCGACGACGGGGACAGCAATCTCAGGACCCCTCTCAGGAACCCCTGGCGAGCCTGCACTGAGCCGCCCGCGCCGCTCACGGCGGCACGGTTCAGGGCCACGTTGGTGTTCATCACTGGCAGCCCTGTCTCGCGGTCCTGGGGAGCCCACAAAAAAAGACTTACGCGCCCAACCACGCACATGACTACGGCCCCCCAGTCCGCGCGACCAGCCTCGTAATACGAACGTTCCCCCACGTTGCAGCATTCCAAGAGGGCCTACCACACAATGACCCTAGAACAAAAGAGTGTTCGAAGACCAAGACAATGTTCTCAGAACCCAAAACTGGCTGGGAAAGCAACGACGGCCTCAACCACACGCGTTCTAAGCACTCTCCGTGCGAACCACGGCACGTTCTGAGAACACTCTTCGGTGGGCTTTTAGGCCAGCCAAGACGCTTCGCCACTGCTTGGGGGTCCGTGAGCAGCGCGGAGGCGCCCGCCGCGGCCGCGGCAAGGCCCGCTAGCCCCGTGCCAGCGCCCAGCTCCAGCACGCGGGCGCCGCGCCACGAGGCCCGCCCCGGCGGGCAGCCGCTCCCGATGTGGGCCGCCAGCACCACGGCGGCGGCCCATAGGGCGCCTCCTGTCGCGCGCGGGTATGCGCAACTCCTCCTCCTCCTCCTCCTCCTCCTCCTCCTCCTCCTCCTCCTCCTCCACCACCCCACCACCACCTCATGCTTCTCCTCATTCTCCTCCTCCTCCTCCTGGTCTTCCTCCTCCTTCTCCTCCACCTCCTCCCTCTCCTCCGCCGCCCCTCCTCCTCCTCCTCCTCCTCCTCCTCCTCCTCCTCCTCCTCCTCCTCCTCCTCCTCCTCCTCCTAGGCATCTTGATCCACATCCAAGGCCTCGCGGTCTGGACCCCTCGGCCGCGACCCCGTGGGTGCGGGGCGGCTCTGAGCCGCGCGGAGCGCACCCACGGACTCGCACATCCCTGGGATGGCGCCTCGGTGCCCAGGCATCGGAGCGAGGGCAGGGGTATGGACGTCGTGCTCTTCGCTCGTGGTCCTGGGCCCTGCTCCCCAGAGAGGTTGCAGTAACCGCAGTCCAGGTACTGTCGGATCCGCAGCATGGGCAACTCGCCACCGGGCGTTCGCACGGGCACATCGTGGAGCTCGGCCCAATGCCTGGTGGGGGCAAGGGGAATACTGGTGCCCCTACGGTCGAGACATGGCCAAGAGAACGTGGGCCGAGAACATGAGCCCCTTCGAGGACGGTCAAGGGCGCCATGAACAGATGCCTCAAACTAGGAACACTCCAAGGGGGACCGCAAAAATATTAGCATCAGGATACCTCTCCCAAGACGAAGCTAATCTTAACACTCGTGAAAGCTCTCGGGCTGCGTCCGGACCAGGGCTCCGAGGCGAACTCGACATGGCGACGAGGGCCTCCCATGAGGCCTAGAAAAACAACAGCGGGAGAAGGGCCTCGGTTCTGGCATGTTGTTCCCCTCCAGACATCCGACGATCTAACTTGTTTTCCGATGCGCGGACTCAGGAGTCTCGACACATCCCCAAGGGTGGACTCTCCTCCCAGCCCATTTTTGATTGTGCCGCGGGACCCAGCAGCGGACCCCAGAGGCCGACATCGAGGAAAAACGCCCGGATAGAACAGGCATCTCGTCGGAGATCTGGGTCTGCGTGCCTCTCCAGCAGCGCGCGCGCCCTGGCGAGCTCCTCGGCCGTCTCCGCGCGCAGCTCTTCGTCGGCGCCCTGGCCCGCCAGCGAGGAGGCAAAATCGAGGCTCTCGGCCGCGTCCTGCAGGCGCCCAAAGTTCAGCAGCGCGCGCCCGAAGGTCAGGTGCCCAACCGGCCATTCGGGGCTCAGCCACGTCGACCGTCTGGCAGCCGCGCAAGCTTCGCCGAAGTCCTGGCAGTCTCAGACCCGACGACGGCGAAGCTGAGACAATGACGACGACGACGACGACGACGACGACGACGACGACGACGACGACGGCGAAGACAATATCGACGTTGACGGCGACGTTGGCGACGTTGGCGACGTTGGCGACGTTGGCGACGTTGGCGACGACGACGACGACGACGACGACGACGACGACGACGACGACGACGACGACGACGACGACGACACGACGACAACGCTTGCGAAAGCACCGTTGACGACGACCACGACGAGGAGAAAACAGGGAGGGGGGAAGAGCGAATGGGTGGAAAGAGCGAGAGATAGAGGCAGGATGGACGAGGGGGAAGGAGAGTGGGGGGGAAGAGACAACGGAGGAATCGTGGAGGCAGGAGGCGGAGCAGAACGAGGTGAACAAGCAGCAGGGGAGGCAACACCACGCGCACCATGAGCAGCAAGACCAGGGCAGAGAGACATCTTGAGGGCGAGGCGGCCGCGACGTGCCAGGAATGCACCACTCCGACCGCCTCTGCTCGCCCAGGCAGCTCTGCGTCCATTGGCCCAGTTTGCGCCACAGCTCGCCACCTCCGCACGAGTCCATCCCAGTCAAACGCCACCATTCCCCGCACATCTTTCACATGTCCCCAGGAAGGGAAGGACCATCCTGCTCCAGCTTCCCCAGTGTCCAGGCAGCTTCGCGTCAACTGAACCAGTTTGCGCCAGATCCCACCACCTCCACACGTGCGGATCCCAGTAAAAACGTCACCATTCCCCCACAAATGTCCCGCACGTCCCCAGGGATGGGGATGGGGCCATCCTGCTCCACCCTCCCTATCAAGGCACGACGCGCGAACCGCCTGTCGCTCCCGCAGCCCGCACCCTGTCCAGCGCATGCTCGCACAGGCCATACCTGCACACGATGCCTTGCGAGGCCTGCTCGCGACACTGCTGGGGGCGGCGCGGACTGCGGGCCACGCTGTTGCTCGCGGCTTCGGGAGCATGCGCAGCAAGCGCTGCGCGGCCGATGAGGAGGAGGAGAAAAAGGACGAGAAACGGGTAGCCAGAGGAGGACCCAGACCTCTGACGTCGCTGTCCCGAGACGTGGCCCCCAAGTCTCTCGACCCCTTCCCTGGGACAGGCTTTCTCATCCAGCATGCTTCCGAAAGCTGCCCTCGCGGCCCAACACAGCAGGCCTCCGAACGCAGGACGAGAAGAGGGAGCAGCTGCCGCAATCACTGCTGCGCGGTTCCGGAGCACAGGGCCGCCTTCCTCCGCGCCCGCACGTCCGGGGATTGCCTCGACGGGGGGGGGGGGGCCCGGCACCTGGCTCCGCGCGTCTGCCCTGCAGGGCCCCTGCAGCCCCGTCTCCGACAGCTACTGCGGTACTCTCCTCTGGCGCCAAGTCGGGCGTGTCCCCCTGCAGGGGGATGTTGGAGGAAACATAAAAAAGTACTCCAAAACTACCCGCCAAATGCTTTCAACCCAAAAAAAAATCGTCCCCAGAGTATTTTTCCTATATTTTGAATATTCCCCCTGTACAGGGACACGCCCGACTGAACTCTGGCGCCAGAGACTCGCACCAAGCATCCACTCCAGCGCACCACCGCCGACCCCTCGGACGTCTACAACACACTCAGTCCTGGGCGCAGTGGGGGGTTCCGCCGCGGCTGGCCCACGGGGGCCGGGGAGGGGCAGGGGCGGCGGAGGAAGCTGTCGCGCAGCGGTCGTGCCCCCCTCCCTATCTTCGAGGAGCAAACATAGGGCGACGAGATCTATGCATATCCACTGCTCCTGGCCAGGCCCATCCTGGGCCCAGGAGCGGTGTATATGCCTCCTTGGCCAAGCCAGGAGGGCGTATACACAGCTCTTGGGCCCAGGATTGGTTTGGCCGGGAGCAGTGGATATGTATAGATATCGTCGCCCTAAAACAGTCGGGCGTTGGCAGAATTGGGTTTAAAGGGGCCTGGTTTGGTGATGCGTACTGGGGGGCGCCCTCCCGCCTCGTTCCACTCACCGGAACTGCCGTCACCCGAGCAAAAACACCAGCTACGGCAGACCTGGTTTAGCGATTCTGGCCAATTTAGGGGTTCCAGGGCCCAACTACTAACCGGGTCCCCTTACCTGGGGTCCTCGCTGTACCCGAAACAGTGGCATGAGCATGAATAATTGTCCGAGGTCCTCGCGGATTTCTTGGATTGGCGCTGGAGCTCCCTTGCGCGCGCTCCGCGCCGATCCAAGAACTCCGCGCGGACCTCCGAAGATCCATGTCCATGTCATTGTTTGTGCCTCGATACCTGCCTCGTGGTCCTCCTCCCCAGGCCAAACCTCTGGCGACTCGAATCGCGCCAGGTGCTTCTCGGAATCCGCGGCCTCCGGGAAAGGCTTCCGCGACGCAGAAGCGGCGCGGTTCGAAACAACTGCAGAGGGAAAAGAGTCGAGGGCCCCAGGGGCCACGCATTGAAACAAGCACCTCGTCGGAACTTGGGGTCCTTCTCCTACTCTTCTTCCTCCTCTTCCTCCTGCTCCTCCTCCTGCTCCTCCTGCTCCTCCTCCTCCGCGTCGTCGTCCTCCTGCCGTCGTCTTCCTCGCCGCCGCCGCCGCTGTCGCAAGCCGCCGTGGCTTCCGTAGCCGCCGCCGCCGCCGAGACACATTCGCTGCAGCGTCCTCGTCCTCGTCGCCGCCGCCGTCGCCACCAGCCACGTCGCGCGTCGCGACCGCCACCGCGGGCATCGTCGCCACCGCCAGCCGGCCCCCCCCCCTTCCCTTCGTCGCCGGCGCCATCGCCTCCGGCCGCCGTCGCCGCCTCCGCCGCGCCCCCTTAACTATCACCGCCGCCGCCGTCACTGTCGCCGCGCCGCCGGGGGTCCTCGTCGCCGTCACCGATGGCCACCACCGCCGCCAAAGGCCGCCGAAAGCCGCTCCCGTCGCCGCCGCGCCGCCGCCGCCGGAGTCCGGGAGAATCCCTGCGGTCCTCCAGCTCCAGCAGGCACTGCGCCCGGGCCTCGTGGAGCCGCGCACTGCGCGGCTGCAGCCGGGCCGCGCGCAGGAAGAGCGCCTCTGCCTCCGGCGGCGGCGGCGGCGACGAGGGCGACGATCGGCGACTCAGTAAGGAGGCGGTGTGCAAAGGGTGCGGTTCGCAACGCGCACCCGGGGGGGCGGGCGAGGACCTTGACAGAGGTCTCCAGAGTTCTCCGCCGCGCCCCGAGGAGGCCCGACGAGGGCAGCGCCGTGGGTGCCCCCGAGCCCCTACGACGCAGATCGCAAACCACACCCCGGCGCCGGCGTAATCACACCCACTGTAGTAGCCGGGACGAGGAGGACGACCCGAGACGGTCATTCAACCCGAGAGGACCCGATCATCTTGGCGCGGACGGGATTGTGATCTCCTCCCGGTGCCAGGTCCCCGCATGGGGGGACCAAATGCCATCCCTGCTGCATCGCGATGCCGATGGGGCTCGGAAAAGAGAGACGCGGCTACCCCACCAAGACCGCCATTCGAACCAAATTTTTGTAATCATCTCGGCGCGACGCGCAGGAAGAGCGCCTGCGCCTCTGGCGGCGGTGGCGACGAAGGCGACGAGGAGGGCCCAAGACGGTCTTTCAACCCGAGAGGTCCCGACCATCTTGGCACGAACGGGCCTGTGATATACCTCACCCTGGCGGGTCCCTGTTTGGGGGGCCCAAGCGCCATGCGTGCTACATCGAAATGCCCATGAGGCTTTGAAAAGAGCGACGCGGCTAACCCGCCAACACGGTCAATCTACCCAGGATTTCTTGACCCCGTAAGGGCCCAAATGCCATGCCTGATCGCGATGACCATGGGTCCCTGAAAAGAGACGCGTCTACTCCGCCAAAGCTCGACAATCTAGGCGCGAGCGGGCCCGCTAATTACATACCAGCCATGCGGTTCCCAATTGGGAGGCCCAAGATCCATGCCTGCTACATCGCGATGATCGCCGGGCTCTGACATGATAGACGCGGCTGTCCCACCAACAAGGCCGTTCTACCCGAGGGGTCGTGAAAATCTGAGCGTGAGCGGGCCCGTGATCTACTCCCATGGCGGGTACCCCACAGGGAACCGCCATGCCATGCTTGCTGGATCGCGACGATTATGGGATTCTGAAAACAAGTGGCACGCGTGCCATGGCTCTTGCACAGAAGAGGAAGGGGGAGGAGGCGGAGGGGGCGCGCTGGCTGGTGGATGGGGTGATGCAGGGGGCACTCGGGATGGGCGGGGGGGGGCCGCGCCGAAATAAAAGGGTCGGGGCGGAGGGGTCGCGCTGGCTGGCGGGTGGGGCGATGCGGAGGGGGCGCGGGCGGAGGGGGCGCGCTGGCTGGTGAGTTGGAGGATGCGGAGGGCCTATAGTAAGGGGTCGGGGCGGGGCGGGGCCGCGCCGAAATAAAAGGGTTCGGGGCGGAGGTGGCGCTCTGGCTGGTGGATGGGGTATGCGGAGAGGGCGCGCGGGATGGGGGGGGGCGGTGCCGTGCCGAAAAGAAGGGGCCAGGGCGGACGGTGCGCTCTGGCTGGCGGGTGGGGGGATGCAGACGGGGCGCGCGGGGGGGGGGGCGGTGCCGTGTCGAAATAAAAGGCGGCGGGGCGGAGGGGGCGCGCTGACTAGCAGGAGGGGGGATGCGGCGGGGGCGCGCGGGATGGGAGGAGGGGGCGGCGCCGTGCCGAAATAAAGGTGTCGGGGCGGAGAAGGCGCACTGGCTGGTGGATGGGGTGATGGATGTGGCGCTCGGGATGGGGGAGGTGGTGCGGTGCCGAAATGAAGCAGTCGGGGCGCAAGGGGCGCGCTGGCTGGGGCGGGGTTAGGGGGCGTTCGGGATGGGGGTGACGGTGCCGTGCCGAGGGGTCGGTGCGGAGGGGGCGCGCTGGGCTGGTGGGTGGGGTGATGCGGAGAGGGCGCACGGGATGCGGGCGGGGGGCGGTGCCATGCCGAAATAAAGGGGCCAGGGCGGAGGGGGCGGTGCCGCGCCGAAATACAGGGGTCGGGGCGGAAGGGCCGCGCTGGCTAGTGGGTGGGGTAATGCGGAGGGGGCGCGGGTTGGAGGGGGCGCGGGCCGGAGGGGGCGCGACGGCTGGGAGGTGGGAGAATGCGAAGGGCCTATAATAAGAGGTCGCGGCGGAGCGATGCCGTGCAAACGGTCGGGGCGGAGGGGGCGCGCTGGCTGGTGGGTGGGGCGATACGGAAGGGTTGGAGCGGAGGGGGCGCGCTGGCGGTGGGTGAGTGATGCGGGGAAGCTCGCGGGGTGGGGGGGGCGGTGCCGTGCCGGAATAATGAGGTCGGGCCGGAGGGGTCGCGCTGGCTGGTGGATGCGGAGGTGGCGCGCGGGATGGGGGAGCGGCGCCGTGCCGAAATTAAGGGGTCGGGGCGGATGCGGTGGGGGGGCGGTGCCGTGTCGAAACAACAGGGTCGGGGCGGAGGGGGCGTGCTGGCTGGCTGGTGGTTGGGGATGCGGAGGGGGGCGCGCTGGCTGGTAGGGGGAGATGCGGAGGGGCCTATAGTAAGGGGTCAGGGCGGGGCGGCGCCGTGCCGAAATCAAGGGGTCGGGGCGGAGGGGGCGGGCTGGCTGGTGGGTGGGGGATGCGGGGAGGCGCGCGGGATGGGAGGGCGGTGCCGTGCCGACATAAAAAAAGTCGGGGCGGATGGGCGTTCTGGCTGGTGAGCTGGGTCGACGCGAAAAGGTTCGCGGGATGGGAGGGGGGCGGTGCCGTGCCGAAATAATGGGGTCGGGGCGGCGGGAGCGCGCTGGCTGGTGGATGGCGTGTTGGAGGTGGCGCTCGGGGTGGGGGGGGCGGTGCTGTGCCAAAATAAATGGGTCGGGGGGGAAGGGGCGCGTTGGCTGATGGGCGGGGTGACGCCGATGGGGGGCGGTGCCGTGCCGAAAGAACAGGGTCGGGGCGGAGGGGGCGCGCTGGCTGGCGGGTGAAATTCTGCGAAGGGGGCGTGTGGGATGGAGAGGGGGGGAGGCGGCGCCGTGCCAACATACAAAATCGGGGCGGAGGGGGCGCGCTGGCCGGTTGGCGGGGTGATGCGGAGGTGGGCGTGCGGGATGCGGGTGGGGCGGTGCCGTGCCGAACTAAAAAGTCGGAGCGGAGAGGGTGCTCTGGCTGGTGGGTGGGAAGATGCGGACGGGGCGCGCGGGATGGACGGGGCGGTGCCGTGCCGAGATAAAGGGGTCGGGGCGGAGGGGGCGCGCTAAATGGTGGGTGTGGCAATGCGGAACGGGCGTGCGGGATGTGTGTGTGTGTCTGTGTGTGTATGTGTGGGTGTCTGTGTCTGTCTGTGTCTGTGTCTGTGTATGTCTATGTGTGTCTGTGTGTGTCTGTGTGTGTCTGTGTGTGTCTGTGTGTGCGTCTGTGTGTGTGCGTGTCTGTGTGTGTGTGTCTGTGTGTGCCTGTGTGTGTGCTCTTGTGTGTGTCTGTGTGTGTGTGTCTGTGTCTGTGTGTGTCTGTGTCTGTGTGTGCATGTCTGTGTGTGTCTGTGTGTGTCTGTGTGTGTCTGTGTGTGTCTGTGTCTGTGTGTGTCGGTGTGTATGTGTTTGTGTGTGTGTGTCTGTGTGTGTGTGTCTGTGTGTGTCTGTGTGTGTCTGTGTGTGTGTGTCTGTGTGTGTCTGTGTCTGTGTGTGTCTGTGTGTGTGTCTGTGTGTGTGTGTCTGAGTGTGTCTGTGTGTGTGTCTGTGTGTGTGAGTATGTGTGTGTGTCCGTGTGTGTCTGTGTGTGTCGGTGTGTGTGTCGGTGTGTGCCTCTGTGTGTCTCTGCGTGTCTCTGTGAGTCTCTGTGTGTCTCTGTGTCTCTCTGTGTGTGTCTGTGTGTGTCTGTATGTATATGTGTGTCTGTGTGTGTCTGTGTGTGTCTGTGTGTGTCTGCGTGTGTGTCTGTGTGTGTGTCTGTGTGTGTTTGTGTGTGCCTGTTTGTCAGTGTGTGTTTGTGTCTGCGTGCGTGTGTGTGTATATGTCTGTGCGTGTGGTTCTATGTGTGTGTGTCTGTGTGTGTGTCTGTGTGTATATGTGTGTGTTTGTGTGTGCCTGCGTGTGCCTGGTTGTGTCTGTGTGTGTGTGTCTGTGTGTGTGTCTGTGTGTGTCTGTGTGTGTCTGTGTGTGTCTGTGTGTGTCTGTGTGTCTGTCTGTGTGTCTGTGTGAGTGTGTGTCTGTGTGTGCGTGTGTGTGTCTGTGTGTCTGTGTGTGTCTGTGTGTGTGTCGGTGTGTGTCGGTGTGTGCCTATGTGTGTCTCTCTATGAATCTCTATGTGTCTCTGTGTATCCGTGTAACTCTGTGTGTCTCAATGTGTCTCCGTGTGTGTCCGCGTGTCTCCGTGTGTCTCCGTGTTTCTCCGTGTGTCCCCGTGTGTCTCCGTGTGTTTCCGTGTGTCTCCGTGTGTCTCGGTGTGTCTCGGTGTGTCTCCGTGTGTCTCCGTGTGTCTCCGTGTGTCTCCGTGTGTCTCCGTGTGACTCCGTGTGTCTCCGTGTGTCTCCGTGTGTCTCCGTGTGTCTCCGTGTGTCTCCGTGTGTCTCTGTGTCTCTGTGTCTCTGTGTGCGTGTGCGTGTGCGTGTGTGTGTGTGTGCGTGTGTGTGTGTGTGTGTGTGTGTGTGTGTGTGTGTGTGTGTGTGTGTGTGTGGGAGGGGACGGGAGTGAGAAAGTGAGAGCACACAGGCATCAGATGCATCACACCAAACAAAACATAAAACACCCACCCACTCCAGCTCCAACATTGCCGACCGAACGCCCTGAACACCTCTACTCCGCTGGGGGTCGGCGGAATTGCGCAAGCCATTCAAAGGAGGAGTCGACGACGGCGACGACGAGCGGCCTTCTTGAAGTCGCCCGTCCCGACGACCGCGAGCGCCTGTGGGAGCAAAGCGAATCTGCACCATCAACACTGCAACCAACTGTTTTGCGGTGCCCTGGCCGAGACATCCGCAGTACCCAGCTCGGGGGGACATCGTGCATCCTCGCTGGACCAAGAAACGAACACACACCACTACATCCGTAGCGGGATAAAACCCTGAACAGTTCTCTGGAAAACTACGCGGAGCGGTACAGCGAGTAACTGCATGGTTGCCAGCGTGGGCACCACACAATTACTTGCTTGCAAAGGCCAGCTGCGATAGTTCAGAAACAACTTTAGAATACCCTCAACCAATTACCATCTCCCACTTCTGCCACGGCCCCTGACACTGAAACGGCCCCGACTTTTTACGGTTGAAAGCCTCAGGATCACGCCGAAATAGCAGGCTTATCACCTGGGCATCCCAAGGACGCGAAGCAAGCGGAGCGCGCAGATCCACGGGGCGGGGCCCTGGAGGGTCAGCGCGGGGGAGGCGGGGCCCTTATGATTTGATGTCGGCACTCACCTGGCTCGAAAGAACATTGCAGAGACGCCGTCGCATGTGTGATGAAGTGTCCTTCCAACCTGTGCCACACGTAACTGGCGCAGGCGATGTGCAACCAGCAGCAGCAACCATTGGCGTAGGGCATTCTTGGGTACCCTCAGGGTGGCGTTGCACCTGGCTGATCGCACGTAGGTCGTGGCGATGCGTCGAGCGTTTCGCTGGTTTGGTCACGCCCGATTCCTCTCCGTCCAGAGCGTCATGACCACCGCGATGGGCTAGGCATAGCAAATGTGAAACCCAAGGGGAAGCAGCCAGGGGGTGCTACGCTTGCCTGTTCGCGCCACGAAACGCGGCGTAGGCTTTGGCACCTCCAGCCCCTCTCTTTCCACAGACCCAAGATCATCCCAAGGTCGCAGACATAGCAATTTGCATTCCAGGGGGGAGCCGCCAGGGGCTAGCATTCTCTAACTCAGACACGCACAGGCGGACGTGCCAGGAACTGAGATGCAAATGTGGGGAAGCGCCGACTACATATACCAACAACTCTCTGTAAACAATACATGTTGGTCTTCCTGCGCGCGCACGGGCGTGGCAATGCGCGGCAATACAATAATCCACCCGCCGGGCTTTTTGAGGGGATTCAGCGAATTAGTTGATGGTACCCTCGACTGTCGGACAAGAGATGTAGGATACCTGCGGCGATGGCGCGATCGGGTGGTTCGAATGCAAAACAACGTTCGTACCATGGGTAGGCGTGGCCGCCTGTCGCAACAAGCCTAACTGCAAGATATGCTTTACTATACCACGGCCCCGGGCCAAGACTAAAGCTACAGGCAGAGAGCAGAGACCATGAGCCACGACGAGAGGCTACAACGACCAGCGGCCACGAGTCACGACCAGAGACCACGAGTAACGACCACAGACCACGGGCCACGACCCGAAACCAATACCAGAGACCACGGACCACGGATTTTGGATTGCGCAGTCCACCCAACAGCTTGAATCGGCGGTGGACAAACCTCCCCTGAAAGAAAACGGCCTGGGACCGAAACCGACGGACCTGGACCCGCAAAAATGACGGCCCCGACGCCCTCTCGCGAATGGAACACTGCCAGTTCGCTCATCGACGTGTCAGGGCAGGAGGTCTATCCACCCCCGCGAAACATCTCATGCAAGCTGCAGGCACAACAGAAAGGTCCGCGCTGATGTCTCGGCCTGGCGCTGTGCCCCCCTTCACTGGCGGGCAGCAGCGTGCCAGGGACGGCGCCCAGGGTCCGACGCCGAGCCGACAAATCAGCGCGGACCTCCGGAATTCATCGTTGTGCCGTTTCCGTGCTTCGATGTCAGGACCACGGCGCTTTAGGATAAGCGCGCGCGTTGCTTGATGTCTGCCAACTCCAGGCCAATAGGCGGCGTCCAAACTGGAACGCCCGCGCAGGCGTCGCGGCCGCGTCAACGTGGCGCGAACCTGATGCGAGGGCCACACCAGTCCCCAATTGTGGATTGGCGGCGAGCCTGGCATTCACAGAAGGCTCGGAAGGCCTCCGATTTTGTGATGAAACTTCGAAGCATTCCCCAAAGACGCAGAAGACTTCTCAGGCACGAGGGTTTCTGAAAAGCCACACCGCCTTCTGAGAAGGCTTGCCTCCTCTCACTTCCCCCCTCGGCGCGCCCAATGCGGGCGAGATGTCTACCCATGCCAACTGTATCTCGAGTTTTGGGTTCTCCCCAAAAAATCCCAGAAGCCCGAGGCGCAGTGGATATGGATAAAAATCTGGCCCCCAGAGGGTACATGTCTATCCAGATCCACTGCGCCTCGGCCTTTTGGCGCCCCTTCCCCAGAAAGTCCAAGGCGCACAAGGCATGGATGTGAGTCTTGCCCGCGCAGCAGCCCCCGGTGGTGGACAGTCTGCGCCTGCGCCTCCAGCTGCCCCGCCTGCTCCGCGGCGTCAGGCGGCAGCTCCGCCTCGCAGAGCGGCGGCCGCGCTCGCTCTTGCGGGGGGGACTCCGGCTCGGCTGCCCGCAGCTGGCGAAGGTCGCCCGCTGACCCGCGGGCGACACGTTCGGCTACACGTAGGAGTGACCCTGGGCAAGAGTAACCTTTGGTGCGCGGCTTGCCGGCCGCTGCGCGCGGTGCGACAGCAGCGGCATGCGTACCTGGGCTTGGCCGCACAGCGCCCCCTGAAAGCTGCGCACCAAAGGCCACTCCGGCGAAGGGTCACTCTTGCGCGCAGCCGAACTGGGCGTGCGGGGATCAACTCTCGACGCCAGCGACGCTCGCAGTTCGCAGGGGCGAAGGAGGGGAAACCCGAAGATGCTGGGCCACTCAAGTGCCCAGATCTTGCCGAAATCGGCGCGTTCCCCCGAAAAGCCGACCGCGGCATGTCCAGATTGATCTTCATCGTCTGAAAGTTCGGCCCGCGCCCATGTGCGCGCGGGGATAAGCTGTCGACGCCGGCGACGTTCGCCGAACGCAGGGGCGAAGGACGGGGAGCCCGAAGATGTCGGACCACTCCGAAAGCCCTGGACCCGGCCGACATCGGCGCGTTCCCCCGAAATGCCGCAGGATCGCGCGCAAGCATGCGGTATCCACACGCAGAAAGCATATCCTGAGATCCTGGTGCGGCAACTTTTTAACGCCAAGCGTTTCCGTCATGTGTACGTGCCCCGCGAGACCCTCACAGACTGGTCTGGATCGGAAAATACCGCAGAGAATTGGCGTCCAGGTCTCTGGTGGTGATGTTCAACGGCGTTGCAACTCGTTAGCGATGTCGGGTTTCAGGGTCTGGACACCACCAGTGCCAGGCCTGGGCCCCTGGCATAAGTGTGTGGCGCACCCCTGGTCGAAGCCGGCAGGCCTTGCACACCATCCCCGGGCCCAGAAGACGTGCTGGTGGCGTATATCCGTAAACCCAGGCGCCTTCTGCGAAGTACGAGTTCGACGTCGGCGGCGCTCGGGGGGGGGGGGCGAAGATGGGGAACCAAAGGGCTTGGCCCCTCTCGCTCGGACCTTGGATCCAGTCGGAATCGGCGCGTTTCCCCCCCGAAATGACAGCCTCAACATACTTAACGTTGTGGCATTCGACCGGCAGTCCCACCCGCGCCCAGACATTACACGCAGTAGTCGCGGCTGGCATCGCAATCCATCAACAACACATTGAAGGTTTTCATGTGCACTGCAGGGGAATGCGTGATATCCGTTTTGCTATACGCCGATGGAGACGATATGTGTTTGGATATCACTATGCGTGCAGATACCTGGTCTATGCTTGTGTGTGGTACCTATAGCAAAACACGCAAATGCATATGCGTGGATGGACATACATGCATATATATATATATATATATATATATCAAAGTGAGGGGCCGAACGGTCATTCATTGTCCCTGGGTGCGCGGCTGAATAACCAATTCGTGGTGCGAGTTATGCTTGTTGCGTCGTTGTTGTTGGTGTTGTTGCTATTGGTGTTGTTGTTGTTGTTATTGTTGTTGTTGTTGTTATTGTTGTTGCTGTTCTTGTTGTTGTTTGTTGTCGTCGTCCCACCCGCGACCCACCCGCGACCCACCCGCGCCCCACCCCGCGACCTATCCGGCGACCCACCCGCGACCCAACCCGCGACCCACCCGCGACCCAACCCGTGACCCAGCCGCGACCCACCCCGCGACCCACCCGCGACCCACCCGCGACCCACCCCGCGATCCACCCCGCGACCCACCCGCGACCCACCCCGCGACCCACCCTCAAGGGAGGAAAAACCACCCGAACCCGACAATTGATACTTTTGGAAGGCCCTGGCCGTTGACTAAGCAGCCCTGCCCTGTTCGATACATCCCTTGTGTGCGGTTGCTAAACGGATTCGCTTGTCGGGGTGATAATTCTGGGGTGGATTTTCTGCCCTCTACACCCGCGACCCACCCGCGACCCAACAACGACCCACCCGCGACCCACCCGCGACCCATTTGCGACCCACCCGCGACCCACCCGCGACCTACCCACATTGGCTTAACGAAACAATCGGCGCCTGCGGCGGGCTCGTTGTTTAATGTGTGAAGCGGTGGCGCCTGCGGCGGCCTTCTCCAGAGTCTCGCAAACTGCCGACGTCCCCACCGCCCCCTCACTGTTATACGCGGATGCGGGGTGCGACGCGTGTGTGTGTATATATATATATAGAGAGAGAGAGAGAGAGAGAGAGATGGCCGCCCCCCCTGTGATCATACTTTTCTGTGTTTCCCTGCGTCTTCCTCGTGTTCCTCTCTTTCCTTTCTCCCCCTCCTCTCCTCCTCTTCCTCATCCTCCTGCTCATCCGCCTGCTCCTGCTGCTCATCTTCCCCCTCCTCCTTCTCCACCCCCTCCTCCTTCTCCACCCCCTCCTCCTGCTCCTCATCTTTGTAGCAATACAGAACCATTACCAGACAGTGCGTGGCGCCTTCCCCGTCCCAGCATCCTTCCCCGCGCCTCCCAGACCAACAAAAAACATACACAATAGTTGGCGTCACTGGTGCAAGGAAACACTCTGTATTGTTGCGTTTTTTGGTTTTGGGGGTGTGCGAAACCACGGAACACTGTATATGCTTGGCTTGTTTGCTTGATGTGGCGTTGTGTGCCCAAATGATCGCGCGACCCCCGTGCCCACACCCTGCCTCGCACCTCCCAGACCAAAACAACCAACACCACACAGTAGTTGGCGCCCTTGGTGCAACGATACATTGCGTGCTTTGCTGTTATGTTTTTGGTGTTCTGGGTATTTGAAGCCACGAATCACGGTGCACTGTTTGGTTATATGCGGCGAGCATTGGGGCTTGCAAAACCACACAAAATGTCTCCTGGTTTCACAACCAGGAAAACCAACGAAAAAAACAACACATGCACACAAGGGCACCAACTATTGTGTATGTTTGGTGTTTGGGCCTCGGAGGCGCGGAGCAGGGTGCGGGCAAGGGGGTCGCGGCGAGCATTTGGGCATACAAAACCGAAAACAAAAAAACATGAACAACCAATAATGTTTCGTGGTCCCACACCCCCCAACAAAAAGTGTCTCTTCGCACCAAGGGCGCCAACTGCTGCGTATGTTTGGATTTTTGGTCTGGGAGGCGCGGAGAAGGGCGCTGGGACGGGGAGGGCGTGAACCGGGGCCTGGTATTGGTTCTGTATTGCTACAAAGAGGAGGGAGAGGAGGAGGAAGAGGAGGAGGCATCGCGTTCGATGAGTGGATCTGGGCATCCAATGTTTCGAATGCCCCTTTATCCCTACAGGGGATTCAGCTGCTTTCTGTTTGCCGCCGTTGGTGTGATGTTGTTGCGTTATGTTGCTGTTCTGTCGAGTGCTTCCGCTGTTGCTTTCGTGGCGGTGTTGTTTCTGGTTGGTCAATCGTCGGTGTCGTGGTCGTTGTGGTTGTTGCTTTCTGTTTGCCGCCGTTGGTGCGTTGTTGTGGTGCTGCGTTGTTGCTTCCGTTGGCTAGCAGCAGCACCAGCAAGAGCAGCACCATAACCAGCAACGGCAACACCACCATCAGCAACACCACAAGAGGGCAACCTTTGTTGTGGATGCCCTCCTCCGCATCTGTACTCATTACCCGACGTCTATGCCATGCTGTGCTATTCGATACAATGCTATGCCGCCCTCTCCCACACTTTGTCTGCCGTCGCTTCCGTGCACAATGGCACGCTTGTATATATGCGTCCGACCACAGATGCTCTGTCGCCTGGGGCTCTACAACTAGAGCGGCCTCTGGGCGACTGGCGACGTCTGGAGCTCTGCTCCCCCATGGACGAAACATTATGGTGACGCAGTGTAAATTACGGTAAACGCTCCCAGTTTTTGCACCCATCCCCCTTCCACGCTGGGAAGGTTTCTGGGATCCCCGGACTTGTCGGCACTGCCCACCCGGTTGGCGCGGCGGCAAAGAAATGCAAAGGAAAGGAGAGCGAGGTGGAGTCTGTGGCCTTGTGGAATCTCCTCCCCCTCCCCTTTCCCCCCTTTTTCCTTCTCCTCCCTGCCTATTCCTACTCCTCGCCGGTGACGATGACGACGAACCCCTCCCTGAGGGAGTCCCAAACAGCACGACGATGACAGCTTCCTCCGCGAAGAGGCCCCAAGCAGCACGTCGTCGTCCTCATCCCCCTCCTCCACCTCATCTTCCCTCCTTCTCTATCTCCTCCTCCTCCTCCTCCTCCTCCTTCTCCTCCTCCTCATCCCCCCTCCTGAGGACAGAGAGGGACTGGGATCCAACGCGAGAGAACGCAGAGAAGCCTTGCACTGCCAGGCCGCCCCACGCCCGAGCTTGCACTGCCCCGCTGGAGGAGGATAACAAGAGGAGAAGGAAGCAGATGATGTGGAGGACGGACGATTACAAAAAAAGAAAGCATCGACGCCTAGGCTAATGGTATGATCACAGGGGGGCGAGCATACACATACACATATGTTTATATATATGTGTGTAAGGTATACATAATGTATGCCACCTAGCTTGCCGCCACAGGAGGGCCTGAAGTAATCGATACTCAGCTTGTGGGGTTGAGGGGTAGCAAATCTGAGACCGCACTAAAACAGTGCTGCGAGAGCGCCACACGTATAATCGAACATTTGGCTCGACAGCCTGACTAGCTTGCTCTGTAGTGTTGCGCATGGGCCCCCATCGGCCCCCCAAACTCTCCAGTACACATCTCCTGGGCCTCGAACGGTCAAGGACGACCAACGTTTCGACCAGAGTCTCTAGAAACAGAACATCGTGGCCACGAGCGCGCCCCAGGACGTAAAACATGTATACAGACTACAACAACACTGCTTTCTGCATGACGCTTGCGCCCAGGGGTCTCGACCTATTCTCTAGGGCTGGCTTTACCTTCTGAATGTGATGTATCTCCCCGAAGTCAAAAAAACCTCTGCCTTCGAAGTCCGAAAAGGCGAAGCAAAGATATGAGGGTCGAATCTCGTTCTGGCCCCCCTGGTGGCACGCCCGACTTAGGTAACGTCAAAAGTGGGGCCGCTGCCGGGCGGGCGACTTCTTGTCTCAAATGGACCATGTCCGCAGCGACGCCGACAGCGATTCCTGCTCAATATAAGCAGGAACTGCTGCTGGTTGCTGCGAGGCCCGAGCTGGATCGAGTCGCGACACCGCAGCAGATCGGACACGGCTCGGATCGCCAGCAAATCGCTCCGAATCGAATCGAAATCGGATCGCTGCGCCTGGCTCCCGCTGGCCTCGCCGATGCCAGGTGCGCCGAACCGACACCCGACCGAACCCAACTCGCGACCCCAGCCGGCGAATCGCAGTCGAATCGCTCCGCAGGGCGGCGCTTCGCAGGCGGGCCCTCTCTGCCCCCGCCCTCTCCGCACCCGCTGCGGAGTGCACCCGCCGACGCTCCCGCGCGGCGCCCCCCCTGCGGGGGCTGGGCAGAGCGCCGGGCCCCCCCCCCCCCCCCCCCCCCCCCCCCGCGGCGGTCGGCAGGAGGCAGCGCCCCCCCGGCCTCGGCCTCCTCTCCGCCGCCAAGGTCGGGGCCGCCCTGCTGCTGCGCCAGGATGCCGAGGCCGCTCCGGCTCCTCCTCCTCCTCCTCCTCCTCCTCCTCCTCCTCCTCCTCCTCCTCCTCCTCCTCTCCTCCCCCTCCTCCTCCTCCCCTCTCCTCTTCCTCCTCCTCCTCCTCCTCTCCTCCTCCTCCTCCTCCTCCCCCCCCCCCTCCTCCTCCCCCCCCCTCCTCCTCCCCCCCCCTCCTCCTCCTCCTCCTCCTCCTCCTCCTCCCTCCTCCTCCTCCTCCTCCTCCTCCTCCTCCTCCTCCTCCTCCTCCTCCTCCTCCTCCTCCTCCTCCTCCTCCTCCTCCTCCTCCTCCTCCTCCTCCTCCTCCTCCTCCTCCTCCTCCTCCTCCTCGTCCGTCCTCCTGGGGCGCTGCTGGGGGGCGCCAGACGGAGGGGGCAGAGAAGAGGTCCGCCGCTCGCGGACCTTCGGGGGCCCCAGGGAGGTCGCGCGCATGGGGGGCCATCCTCGGGACTGTTCTTCCTTGAGTGCGGGCGGCGGCGGCGGCGACCTCCTGGTTCCCAGGGCGTCCTTGGGTGCCCCACTTAGCCCGGCGTCAGTTGGGACGTGTCGGATCATCGTGCGAGTGGCTCGTCATGGGGCTTCATTTAGGTCGGGCATGTCCCCCTACATGGGGATTTTGGTTCTGGGCGACAAATGAGCAATACACCAAAAAGCCCCCAAACTTGCCAAAAGTGGTAAAACAATACTCAAAGTATAGGCCCCAGACTATGTTTGGACTATCTTCTAAGATCCCTCCTGCAGAGGGACAGGCCCGCCTTAAGGCTCCCTTTCGGTGCAGGGGCCCTGCCTGCAACCCTCGCCACCCCCACCTTGCCCACCAGTCCATGGCGCAACGCCCGGCCTTGGGCGTGGCTTAGTGGGGGGGTCATAAATGGGGGGGTCAGAAACGGTCCCCTTTCGTGCCCCTTTCGGGCCCCTCCAGAGCCCCAGGGGGCTCGTTTAGGTACCGTTTGGGTACCTTTTCGAACCACCCACGCCACCCCCCCATTTATGACCCCCCCATTACGCAGCGCCCAACGGCCTCCAGGGGCCGTTTTTCCGGGCCCTGCAGGGCCACCAGACACACGCCCGAGACCAGGACAAAATGCTCCGGCGGGGCCAGGGGCGAGTCCCCTGGGACCCACGGATTGTGGAGATCGCCTCGTCGCAAGTCTGGAATGGGCGCGGACACGTCGCTCTCGCCGCCGCCGTCGTCGTGGTCGCTGTGGCATTGGCCGTCGTAGTCAGGAGGCGTCGGCGCCGTCTTCAATGTCGTCTCCGTCGCCGACGTCTTCGTCGGTAGCCGCTTTCGCCAATCTCATCGTCGGCGCATCTGTGATCGTCGTCGTCCTCCTACTCCCACTCCTCCTTCTCCTCCTTGGCTTTCCCGCCCACTCTACCTCGTTTTCGCACGCACTGCGTTAACACCCGTCTGATCCTTCTTCACCCTACCTCCCTTCTCATCTCCCCCCGCTTGACTCTGACTGATCAAACCCCTTCGTCCTCAACCTTCCGCTTTTCGTTATCCTTCTCGTCATCTGTCGAAGCCTCATCCTATTCAGCGCATCCACCTTGAGAAGGAATGAGCAGGTATGTGCAGGAGGAACCCTCATCCTCCTCCTCCTCCTCCTCCTCCTCCTCCTCCTCCTCCTCCTCCTCCTCCTCCTCCTCCTCCTCCCTTCTCGGTCCATTCGACGCCTGAGCCCATTGAGTCGCCGAGTGGCCAACCGAACTGGAAACAAGCCCGTTCGGCCGTCGGGGGGGCTCGATCCTGGCACCCCTCGACAACGGAATGGGCTCGCACGTCGAGTGGGCTCGGAGAAGAATCCTCCGAGCCCACCTCCAAAATCGGCCCGCTGGCCTTCAATTCGACCCGAGGCGGATGCGGCTGTGGCCGCGATGCGCTCCCCAGAGGCCCGAACAAGCTCGGAAACATGACACTCCTCCTCCTCCTCCTCCTCCTCCTCCTCCTCCTCCTCCTCCTACTCTTCCTCCTCATCCTCCTCCTCCGCCTCCTCCTCCTCCTGCTCCTCCTCCTCCTCCTCCTCCTCCTCCTCCTCCTCCACAGCACGGTGCGATGGGATCGAGAGCCAGAGAATCGCTGGACCCTGCGGCGGTCGAGCCGGGCCCAGGCCCCTGCACGTCCTGGCGACCCCGCAGCCGATGCACTTCATCCCCGCGCCCGCCCGCGCGCGCGCCGGAGGGGGCGCCCGAGGCGCGTCGCCCAGAGGGGCACCAGGGCATCTCCATGGAGCAAAGCATCGGGAAGGGCGCGTGGGCGGAGGAGTGCGCGGTGAGAAATGCGGTGAGGACGTTGGGCAGTAGGCAGGGAGCCACTGGATGAGGAGTCCAGGGTCTGGGAGCCGGTGGAACTTCAATCGAGTACTGGTCATGGATCTCACCACCGCCCTCATCGGAGAAAGAAGCCTCCAGGGTCTGAAGCATCCTGGGCACATTCCTTAACGAACGAACGCCCTCGCCGTAGGGAAAGTGTGCGCTGGGAGGCTCGACTCGACTGTGAGACAGTGCACAGAGGCGAGAACGCGAACGTGGCAACATTGAAAGGCATGACAGCAGGGCAAGAGCGAGCGGACGCCCTGGGCACCAGGGCAAGAGGGCAAGAGGGCACCAGGGCAAGAGCGAGCGGACGTCCTGGGCAGCTGGGACGTGCGGCTCCTCGGCGCAAGCTGAGCGGCCGCGGGCAGGCACGCCAACGCCCCACCCGCGTACGCCCCTCCGGAGGGCTGGGGTCTACAGGGTCGCTCAGCGGCATCCGGAGACGGCCCTCGCCTCCACTGCGGGGCAGGGGCGTGCACAGACGGGGGTTTTGCCTTGTCGCCGGCGGCCAGAGGAGGGTATGCCGTTGAGACTCTGGGTTTGGGATCCCAGGCCCGCTGGGGGAGGGGCCGCGCGACGCGCCGGGCTCCTTTGCGCGCGGGGCTCCTTGACGCTTCGTGCCTTCCTCCCTGCGCCCCAATCTACACTTGTTGTGTAGCGATCTGCCGACGCCTGGTTGCTGGATCCCCTTCCGGGGGGGGAGCCTGGGTATAGGCACGCAGATCCCCGCCGGTGTGGTACGGCTCGCGCAGGGGATGCGGCTGCGGAGGGGGGTGTCCCGTGTTGGGGGGGATTCGGTTCCTCATCGTCTTCTTCTTCTTCTTCTTCTTCTTCTTCCTCGGGGGGCTCGCCCAAAGCATAGCTTGTGTAGCTGAATTCCCGCTGGCACCGAAGCGTGTCCCTTACATGACTTTTCAGTGTGACAACTGATGTCCCTGACTGCGGTTGGCGACTTGGCCACCGCCTTCGACTCGAGAGGGGGGACTTTCTTCCCCCCTGGCACACCGACGGGGGCCAGGACCAGTGCTGCGGCCAATCCTCTCCTCCTCGGCTGCTGGTCGCCCGGCCTGGCTTTTTCACAGTTGGTCCCAGCCCGGAGCGGCCACGGGGCGGCTCCAGGGTGACATCTTCTTGACCCCTGGCTACTTTCTCGGCCTCCGGCCGAGGGCGTCTACGGCAGAGGCACCGTGTCGCTAGCAACCATCGCAAGGGCAAGAGCGAGGCGATCGCAGGACTCAAGGGCATCGTAGGGCACCAGCCAGCCGGCCAGGCTCGGTCCTTAGGCAAGCGCGTTCCACTACCTGCAAAGTCACTACTCGCAAATGGCCTGGATCCGACGCGGGGGATCTACGATAAATTACGTCGGAGCAGACATGTGTTTCTTCTGACGTGTGCGAGTAGGCACTTTGCGAGTAGTGGAACGCGCTCGGTAAATCCTGGCTCCGCTCGCCCGCAAACGCGCCCCCCGCCCCCCCCCGCGCGTGCGCGCCAGAGGCGCACCGAGCACCGTCCGGTGGACCGCGGGGCGACTCTGGGGGGCCTCAGCCACGCCCATCGGAGGCACAAGGAATCCACCAGAGGGCCCTCGGAGGCGACCGAGAGCCGCAAGGAGCCCTCGGGAGGGCCCTCCTCGTTCCTCAGAGGGCCCTCGGAGGCGACCGAGAGCCGCAAGAAGCGGAGGCCTCCGGAGGTCCTGCAGGAGTCTTGACACGCACCCGCAGGCAGCCGGACGCCTTCGAAGGCCCTCGGAAGGCCTCGGAGGCCTCAGGCGGCCCTCAGAGGGCTTTCGGAGGTCTGAGTCCGAGGCCTGCGAGGGCCTCCACGAGTCCTCGGAAGCCTGTGGGGGCCTCGAGAGGCTGTGGCTGCTGCTCCCCTGGCGCGCTGCGCCTGCGCGGGCGGGGGGGTCGCCGCGCGAGGGAAGCCGTGGCCAGCTTTCCGGCGAAGGTCGGCGCCCGTGGGGTTAAATCGGGCGTGTCCCCCTACAGGGGGATTTTCGACAAAGAATAAAGAATATAAAAAAAACGCCAAAATAGTTCACAAATAATGCAAAAAAATAGTCCCCAGACAATTTAAATATTTTTGAATACTCCTCCTGTTGAGGGACGGGCCCGACTTAACCGTGGGGCAGGTTCCCGGGCCCAGACGGCCTGACCATCAGAAGTCGGTCCAGCAGGGGGCGCGATCGGGAAAAATCCGGAGACCCGCACCGCGAACCGATCGCGACGTCCGATGTCTACGAGGGGGGCCAGCCCGGGCGGGGCAACATCGAGCTGGGATCGGCGAAGCATCGCTCATTGATCGGCGACACGCCCACGATAGCAAATCCGCAAGTTCCTGGGCGAGGTGTGCTATCGGGCCGCTATCGGCGATGAATGAGCTAGAGGGTCAATGCATCGCCCCATGAGCCTCCCCCCCAAACGTAGCACCTAGGTCTAGGTGCGAGGTGCGCTCAGCCCCGCCGCCAGCGCCGCTAGCGCCGCCGGCAATACGCGCTGAACGCTGCGCACTGCGCGCTGCTCGCGCGATCGCGGCCAAGAAGGAGGAGGACGAAGAGGAGGACGAGGAGAAGGAGGACGAGGAGGACGAGGAGGAGGAGGAGGAAGAGGAGGAGGAGGGAGACGACGACGAGGGCGTTGCCGACCCTCGCACTCCTCCCTCTCCTCCCTCTCCTCCTCTGCCCCCCTCTGCCTCCCTTCCTCCCCTGGGATCCCCTCCTCCTCCCTGGGATCCCCCCCTCCTCCTCCTCCTCCCCATCCTCCCCCTGAAGTGCAGCGCGCTCATGCCGTGGTGGCGAGGGCAGCGGTCTGCGCACCCCGTGAGCCGCTGGACCACGAGCACTCCTCCGCGGTCGGGCCTCCCCGCTGCCCATGCGCTGCCTCCGCGCCGAGACTGCACGAAACCACCGTGCGCACACGAGCACAAAAGGGGGAAAGCAGAAGCAGCTGCTCGCGCGAAGCATGTGAGGGCAGTGCGTTGGTGATGGGCGGGGGCAAAGGATGACGAGCACGGCGATCTCGGCTCTCTCTCTCTCTATTCTCTACCTACGTTCGACCCTCGGCCTCTACACGCGTTCCCTACCCTCCACTCTCCGCCCTACCCTCTACTCTCTTTTCTCGCCGCTCCACTGGTTGCTCTCAGCTTTCTGCACTACTCGTTCTGCTCCAATCTCTGCCGTATCTATTACCCCAGATGTCTCTACAATGATTTTACTCTCTGGCTGCCCTACACGTTCTGACCTCTCTCTCTCTCTCGCTGTCTCTCTAATCTCGGCACGAGATCACTTGTGCTCACCGCCGGCCACGGCGCGAAACCGTCCGCGCCCTTCAGCCTACTGAGGCCGTAACCGACCGTACCAATCGTACGACACCGATTCGTGACACATCCCCCTCGATCACGCACTCGTGCCCTGGCCTCGAAAGGTCCGCTCCGCGAGCGTTCCGATTCTCCGCAGCCCCCAAGCCATCGGTCGAGGGCCGACAAAAGATATGGCTGCTGGGTGGCAGCATGTCCCGAAAGGAAAGAGGCGTCGCCGCACTCCGGGGCAGTGGTGGCGTCGACCCAGCAATATTGCTGCATATAGCGAGCTGGTCCAGAAGCGTAGCACCAAGCACGACACAATCGACCAACAACATCGCTCCAACCCTTCCCATCGCTCGGACGTCCATGCCCCGTGCAGTGTTCGGTTCCGTGCGTGCCTTTTCCGCCAGAGGATCTAGGATGCTCCTCGACGGCCCCCGCCCAGAGTAGCCCCGTGTGGCCTTGACAGGCCCCCCGAGGAGCCCAGGGCGGTCTCAACACCCCAACGCTGGGGCGCAGAATGCCCCAGGGGCGCAGCCGGAGGCGGCGCCAGGGTGTGGAGACCGTCGCAGGCCACTCGGCAGGCCTGCTGAGGCCCCTCTCGGGGCCAGACGGGACTGCCTGGCAGGGCTGCCTGCGCGCAGCCCGAAGCCTTACCACCGCACGCCTTCGTGTTGACGGCCGTGGCAACCGAGAGCCCGCGCCTGGCCACGTGCGGGGAGCAGTCGCCAGCTCGGCCGCACAGAGGCCAGGTGCCAGCAGAACGTCGCCCGGATGGCTCCTGGCCCAACACGCAACGTGGTCTGGATCCGTGGACCGATCTGCGGAACCGCGGCTAGCGCCGTCGCGCCAGCCTCGCGGGAGCACTTCTCTTCCCAGTTTTCGGGGGCAGGTCCCATCAGCGGCACGCGCCAGCAAGGAGGCTCAGGCACAGCACAGCAGAGGGTCAAGGAGCGCCATACAACGGCTAAGCTTGACTCGACCGAAGTCCCAACCGTCTTGGCCGCCCCAAGCCAAGGGGGCTCCCGGTTCACATTCAATATCACAACACCCCAAAGCACTGCACCCAGATACATCACGGGGTTGGACCAAGACGGCCAACATACCCGACTCCAAGATGCCCACCAAAGTTCCCAAAGGTTCAACTCTTTCGGGCCCAGTCGCGCCGATAAACGCAGAGGCATCCGCGTGCAGCCCGACACCAACGAAGCCAAGCAAGCTGCTCTCAAGATCGATGGAACAGATGCGGCGCTTGCGAACACCAAACATCGGGTCAAGGGCATCGAGCCCCAAAGTGCTACGACCACGCACACCACCAAACTCGTCGTGTCCATCCAACGGCACCGGAGTCCAGCACACGGGATGGGACAAAGCCACCAGGGGGGGGACTTTGCCATTGTCAAGGCAGGCACACCCCCGCCCAAAACCACCGTCCACGCGCAAGGATCCACAACCCCACGGACCATCTCTCAGGTGGAGACCACCGCCAAGACCCACCCACAGAAAACGCCGGCAAAGAAGATCATCTCACCCCGTCCAAGATCCCGATACCGATCACTGCACGCCCGATGACCCCATCGAGGATCCAGACGACGATAGGGGGGTACATCCAGACGACGATAGGGGGGTACATCCAGACGACGATAGGGGGGGACCTGGATCTGGAATTGGAGGCGGGGGTTGATCCCAATCGACCACCTGGGCAATCGAATCGTCCTGGGACCTCAGTGGGCCGTGGGTGTGAACCCACTTCTGCCCCGAGGAGGCTGAGTGTTTTCCTTGCGCCAGGAACGACAGTCCCAAGGATACACCAAGTTTACTCTACCGGTGTGCACGCATGTGGTACTAACCACAAGCTTGGACATCCGGATGAGACGCGGCCCACAATCCGCCCGTCTGCCCGTCGAGCAGGAGCAGCGGCAATAGGATGGCTGCGGCCTGCCTGCTGAGCGTCACGACGCAGGGCGCGGTCAACTGGAGCAACTTGCCGAATATAGATGCACATCCGCCGCCCGCCGAGGTCCCCGAACATCGATCCCCGAGGCGGTGGGTCATGGATGTACCCCCGCCTTGGATGAGATCCTGGGAGCCCGGCGGCCTTCCGAGCTCGGGATGAGACACTCTAGGGAAGCGAACTCTATACACCGACGCTTCTTCCGGCCCTGCGCTGGAATTTGCACCGGAGAGCGGATCCTGGTGTATACGGGACCCTGGTGTGTATACATGTTTCGCTGTTTTCCCGGGACATCGGGGAAAAACAAATACACCACACCACCCCAGCGTCGTCCTCGACCCTCAAGAAATCCTGGTATTGAAGAACAGCCCGCCACTGGTAATGTATATGTTCCAGTTTCCGACATTCGTCACACGCTTGCTGCATCCTTGAAACATCCGCCAGGAGCCCTTTCGGTGCAAACGCATGCTGGGTCACGAGGCGTCTGTGCATTCACGTCGAGCTTCGCCGAGGTTCTGATGAGTCCCCGTGGGTCCGAATATTTTACCGGGCAACGAGAGATTTTCATTGGCACCCGCTGGCCAATCAGCTCCTTGTCTCATGTGCCTAAGGTGCGGCCCCACCGCGCCACGCGAGTAGAACCCAGTCCCGAAAAAAGCCGCAAACTCGCGTCGGCCGCGTCTTTCCAGGTGCCGGAAGCACTGCCTGCACACCCTCCCAGGACTCCCCGCTACCCGTTGGGGAGAACGCGTGCCAAGCCTGATGCAAGCTCTCCAACACAAGTCATCGACCAACCAGGAAACACAGATTGTCGCTGCGCACTGCACGCACCTCCCCGCGCCCAGACGTACATGCAAGACGACCCCGTCATGCTCAGGTCGCACGGCGGCTTTTCAACGAAAAAGCTCAGCGGACGACGCAGGCAACATCTGGGAAGATGGGGCGGGCTTAAAAAAAGGCCGCTGCGGGCGCATGCGCAGAAAGGCCTTGACGCTACCAGTGTTCCGCCTGGCTCGCTTTGCGCAGGTGTCACCAAGCTAGGTACAAAACGCAGGCGTAGGAGAGGCCGAGAGTGAGCAGACCTCAGGCCCTGTTGGCCGACCAGATCTGAGCCACCCCAGGGATCCTCCCTTCTGAGACCATTCGGGGTCCGAGCCCATTCGGGACCAAATGGGTTTGTTGCTCTGCCAAGATGGCGGGAATTCAACTCGTTCGGCCGCCAAGCGAGCGCGATCCTTTGTCAGCTGGGCGGCCGTGTTGTCCCAGGTTCCCAGACTCCACAGGGTGTCAAAACTGAAAGAAACCTGGGGGACAAGTGAAACAAAGAAAGACCACAATAACATCGACGACCCTCTCGTTCGACATTGCAACTTTCTGTGTCGTGGTCGTGGCCCCCCGGGAATCTCGACTCTTTCTCGGGCGTCGGCCTCTGACGCTGACTCACTTCTTGACGGTCCCAGGGAGGGAAGCGGCCTCCAGAGGCCCAGAACGCAGCAAGAGAAAACGCCCGTCACGGTTTGGATGCGACGCCCCGTTCTGAGGTAGAAGCACCGGCGGCGCCGCAGTCGTCGGCCGGCCGTACACCGGCGGCCAGCGTCAGCGTCGTCAGCCGCGCGCCTGCCGCGCGCCCAGCGCCGCCACCTGGACGAAAAGGGTGCGGCGCCGCTGCCGGGCCATCTGTCCAGACGAAGCCGCGCTGTCCGCCCGCGCTTTGGCCGTCGGCGCTATGTAGCCAGCTGCGCCGGCGCGGCCAGCAGGGCACTCCAAACGAGCGCCCGCGGGATTGGCGGTTGCGGCTGGCCAGCCGCGCGAGGCGCTATCTGGACGAGCTGGATGGGCCCATGGTGGACGGTCCAGCCTCCGCGCGGCGGGGGAACGAGACCGCATCCACGACGCGGAAGCTCGGTGGCGATGGCGCTGTCGTCGTCGCCGCGGCAATCGTCGCCGCCGTGGCCGTCGTCGTCGCCCTGGAGCCGCCGTCGTCGTCGAGGTGGGGGAGCAGGATTGGGGGGGAGGGGACAGAGAGGGGGGGAGCACGGGGATGGAGGGAACGAGAAGGACGGGGAAAGAGGGCGAGGGGGGGGCGGTCGAGGGTATGGAGGTGGCGGTGGACGTTGGCATTGCGGTCAACGCGTGCTCACGAAGTGGAAACGCGTGGGTGCCACCAGAAAGCTCGCAACCAAAGAATGCCGCTGCCCAAGATTGGGACAGCGACAATGCGTAGGGAGACCCCATTGAACAGGGACATGGTCCTGGGGAAACCTATGACTGGATAAACAGGTGGGGGTACTTGAGCGCGGAGGGCTGCTACGAACAACCGCCAAAATTACGCTGCTCGCGCGAGTGCACGGGAACAAACTGTTCAAGGCCAGCTCTGAGAGCGGAGGCCCCAGCAAGGGAGGGACAAACAAGTAGGGGGGAAACGGGGGAAAATTCGCGACGCAGAGGGCACGACGAGCCCAAGTCAGGGCTCGTCGACGCGTGTGGACGGCTTCAAGACACCGCCTGCCCAAGATGGTAGCACACATGGGTACGAAACAGTCCTCTCAAATCATGGGATGCCGAAGTACGCGATGGAAACACAAGAACAGGAAGGAAGCTCACGAGCAACGAGCAGGCGAGGGCGGGGTGGCGCGGGGAGGAATCTCGCAGGGCAGTGGCAGAGGCCAACGAAGGTTCATCAAGCTGCTTTGCGAGAGCGTCTCGGACTGACTGATACCCATGCCTTTAGCAGTCAGCGCAAAGATGCCAATCCAACGTCTGTTTGGGCTGCCCTGCGGCCCGGTGCGGCATAGCGGTTTTGAGAACAATGCGCATCATCCCAGAGGGGCCCATGAGGCATTGAGCGCAGCAAGACCGAGCACTGACACCCAACCCTGAAGCGGGCGACGAGAGGCTTAATCATAGGGGGGCAAGCAAGGCGGGGGCGACCCGCAACAAGACGTAGCATCTCATGGGGACTAGAACCACGCGCGCTTAGGCTCTAGCAAGCTCCAATCGGGCCGCACCATGCGCAACTCGCACCGGCGAGCCGCGCGCCCCGCGCCCGCGGGGCCGCGCCCGGACGCATCAAAGCGCATGTTCCCTGTGCCCGCGGGGCGCGCAGGCAGACGCCTCAAAGCGCCCACCGTGCGCGACTCGCGCTCGCAGGCTGCGCGCCCCGCGCCCGCGGGGCCGCGCCCAGACGCTCCGGAGGGCCTGTTCCCCGCGCCCGCAGGGGGCGCTGGCAGACGCCGCAAAGCGTCCACCACACACGACTCGCGCCCGCGAGCCCCCGGACCCGCAACAGCACGGGCCCGCTGCCTTCCTCAGCAGCGAAATGCGAGGGCACCAGGTCCCAGCCATTCGAGCGCCGCAGTGCTGGAGCCTTGGCGGAGAGACTGGAGGCCCCATTGAATGAAGCCTCGGCGAGGACTCTCCTCATCCGAAGAGAGCTTGCTGCCGACGACGCCTGCGCCTCGCCCTCGTGCTTAGCGGGGCGCGCGCCCCCCTTCCAGCAGGACCGGCAGAACTCGCGGCACTCCGAAGCGCCAGGGATCGAGATGCCCATCTTTTCGAAAATCTTGCAGTCCAAGCCCGGAGCCCTGTGTCACATGCCCGCCAGTGCAGTCGCCGGAACCCATTGCGCACGACCGGCGCGAAGTAGCCCTGGAAGACCTCGGGCAACTTGCGGGCGTAGGCCCGCCCTTTCGTCGACGACAGGCGCGCCGTAGCTGGCAACTCAGAATCTCGGCGCTTCATCGGCGGGGCCAGGGCCAGCAGCGCCGACGAAGAGGCATCCCCTGGAAGACCCTGCTGCGGGCGCGCATCGCCCGCTGCAGGAACGGCCCCGTCCAAGATGCGCACGTCCTTGATGGGCGGGCCTGGGTCGAAGTACCGGACCCTTCTGACCAGCACCGCCTGCTCGCCCATGCCGCTGCCACAGAGCGTCTGACCCACAGCCGCAAAGAGTGCCGTCCTCGTCGATCGCATCCGCCTTGCCCTTCTTCTCGCGGATGGCGCGACTGACCTTGTGCTGGGCGGTTTAGACCCTGCCCGTGTGAGCCCGCATGTAGGCCTCGGATTGGTCGCCCTGCCCGCGGCCCATGGTGTTCACCCACTCCTTGAAACTCAACGGCGTCGCAGCACTAGGCAAGAACGATCTCTCGGAGTGTTCCGCCCAGAGACGAAACCCACGGACTCCTCGTCGAACATCTTCTGGGGGGGGGGGGGGGGCGCGTCCCAGCCACCGAGAAGCTCGCCAAGAGTGCTCTTGACAAGGCTGCGCCCTCGTGGTACTTCACCCCCCCGTGCACGACCCCCGTGTAGTTCAGGGGCGGGGCAGCGAGAAAGTAGTCTCGCTCCCCAGAGGCATGGTGCGACCACAAGCCTGCACCCACCCACAACCGCATGGGCACCTCCAGAAAAGACTCCGTAGAAATCGTGAACGGGAGGGTTGCGTTGGACTTGTCCTTGCCGCTGGTTTTCGTCCAGAAGTGCGTCGCGAAAAGACCTTGCTCAATGAACGAGCTCTGACCAAAACTCCACCCAGACCTTGCACAGCCTCCAGAAGCAGCTCGACGGTCTCGTCGATGACCAAGCATTTGAGAGAGAGCGACGATGCTGATCACAAGTAGACGAGGTGCTTTGCGACTAAATCTACGACGGAGGCATCTTTCCCTGCGCCATCGCCTTGAGGATGAAGTTCTTGACCATGGGATCCGATGCGAGCAGCATCTCCTGAGGGCGGTGGCCGCCGTCGTTTTTCAGGAATCCCAATCGCCTCAACCGCGGCTGTGAGAACCGTGCGCCTGCACGGCTCCTCCAAGCGTGCCTGCAGGTCCTCCAAAATGTCTCCCACATCCCAGGGAAAAGGCGTACCCATTCCGAACGAACGACCTCACCTTGAGGAGGTCGCGGTATCTCCTCTCCAGCGTCGTCGCCCGGCGGCCCTGGGCGACATTGCGCAGAACAGTAAGTGGGGCGACTGCCCCATTGGGTTACCGAGCTGTCGGCAGGCCCGCTTCCAAGACGAAGTCGATGAGCAAAGATACGCACTTATCCCGCTCCCCCTGCTCAGCTTCCTCCCGACCTCGTGGGTCCTGTCTCTCATGGATCCTCGCCTGACCTGGGGAGGGCCATGCAACGCCTGGCCTGGAACACACTGGAGGCGTTGCTGCCAATGCCGTCGACGATAGATCCTTCACGACCAGGGCCTGCTGGAGCCTGGACCGCTTGACGTCCATGGCAATGTTGGCCTCGCTGTCCGGAAACGACACCGTGCGTCGTATGGGAGCCGCCCCAAGCTTCACAGCTGCGGCCCAAATAGTAACGAAGTGCTTGGCCGAGGACTCCAACCCGCGGGGGGGCAAGCTGGGGACAAACGACTTCACGAGCTACACCGCCTCAAAGACGTCCCCGTCCTCGAACAAACCATTGACGATTTTGGGAACGTCAACTTCTGCGCGCTCGAGTGCGAGCGCAACTGGTTCCGCCAGGCGTCGGAAAGGCGCCCATGCCGCCGGCCAAGCCATTGCTAGCGATCAGCAGGGCCCCAGAGTGACCTAGAGGGGTTGCGAAAATCGTTACTTTTCTCCTGGTGCGTCGTGCCCGGGAGCCAACATATGCAACAACTCAGCCAAACGCCGCAGCGTGTAGCGCGCCTGCACTGGTAAGGGACCCCGATGGGACCAGTCCCCCGAAGGGAGGAGGAGGAGGTGGAGACTGGAGGGGTGGAAGAGGAAGGAAGAGAAAGGAGGGAACGGGGAGGTGGAGGGGGAGGGGCGGGAGGGCGGGGAGGAGGTTGAGCAGAGGAGAGACACGGAGGGGGAGGCGGGAGCTCAGGAGGGAGCCGGAGCAGAGCAGAGCAGACTGCCGCCCCGCCCTCGATGGGGCTGCCGCGTGCGGTGCCTGGAGAGGCGGCGGAGCAGGGCTGTCATTGAATGCCCTCCGGGAGAGCCTGGGAGCCTCCTGGGAGCAGGAAGCGGAAGGGGTCGCTGCGTCCTGCAGTCGGACTCGATTGGAGAGGACACGCGAGAGGGCACAGGACCCTTCCGAAGGCCACACCGCCAAGGGAGTGTGAGGAGGCACGTGTCGCGAGGCACAGGACACGAGGGTAGCCTTGAGCTGGCAGGGGCGACCTGCTGATCCGGGCCGACGGTGCCCCTGCGGAGGGGGGGGGGCACGGGGCGGACAGGGAGGAGGCAGGGGCGCCCGCCCGAACTCCATCCCCTGCCTCCCGGCGGCAGCGACCTGGTGGCCCGCGAAACGGGGCGGAGGAGGAGGACGGACGGAGGAGGAAGCTGAAGGGGCCCCAGGACACACAAATAAATACACACAAATGAAAATATGACCTATATTTTCACATATGTTCTGGGTTTCTGTCTTCCCCCACTTCCCATATTTTCGAATATTTTCTGGGGGATCGACGATTAATTGTGTCTGTGTGTTTTTCTCCATCCTGAGAAGCAGCAAGAGGGCGGACGAGGAGCACGAGGAGGACGAACGGAGGCGGGAGGAGTCCGGAACGAGGAGGAGAAGGCCACTGCTCTGAGACTGGCCTTGACATCATACGGCATGGTGGCTGCCGAATCTAACTTCGGCGCCACTGCAGCAAGGTGTGTTGTGATACCGACCGTGACTTCCCAAAACGGCTCCAGGCGCAAAGGGGGCCTGGTGGTTTTTGTGCGTGTTGTTTTTAATAAGAAAACCTATGCGAATCTCTCTCTACGACTCCTTCTCTCTCTCTCTCTCATTATTTTTCTCGATGTGTTTCCGTTTCTCTCTCTCTCTCTCTCTCCCTGTCTCTCTACATGTTTCCATTGTCCTGCGTCAAACCTGCGCCGATCCTTCTCCCACCTAGCCGAGAGCATTTGAAACCTTCACAACAGGAACCCTTTGGAAAGCACCACAAAGGGATTCCATGTGAAAGCCTCTCAACAGGAACCCTTTGAAAGGCACCACAAAGGAGTTCCATTGGAAAGCCTCTCAACAGGTCTTCATTTGGGAAGCGCTACAAAAGGATTCCATTTGAAAGCATCTCAACAGGATTCCTTTGGAAAGCACCACAGAGGGATTCTATTGGAACGCCTCACAATCGGAATCTGTTGGAAAGCGCCACAGAAGGATTCTATTGGAAAGCCTCTCAGCAGGATTCGTTTGGAAAGCCCCACAATGGTACCATTGGAAAGCCTCTCAACAGGATTCCTTTGGCAAGCCCCACAGAGGTACTCTATGGGAAAGCCTCACAATCGGATTACATTGGAAAGCTTCACAATCTGATTCCTTTGGGAAGCACCCCGAAGGGAGTCTGTTGGAAGGCCTCACAACAGGAACCCTTTGGAAAGCACCCCAAAGGGATTCTAGTGGAAAGCCTGACAGCAAGAACCCTTCGGAAAATGCTACAAAGGGTTTCAATTGGAAAGCGTCACAAAGGAAATCCTTTGGAAAACTACACAAAAGGGATTCCATGGGAAAGCCTCACAATTGGAATCTTTTGAAAAGCGCAACAAAGGGATTCCATTTGAAAGCCTCACATCAGGAACCCTTTGAAAAGCACCACAAAGGAGTTCCATTGGACAGCCTCTCAACAGGATTCCTTTGGAAAGCACAACAGAGGGATTCTATGGGAAAGCCTCACATTCGGAATCCTACAGAAATCGCAACACAGCGATTCTACTGGAACGCCTCACAATCGGAATCCTTTGGAAAGCACAACAAAGGAGTTCCATTGGAAAGCCTCCCAACATGGTTTCTTTGGAAAGCGCAACAGAGGGATTCTATTGGAAAGCCGCAATCCAAACTGCTACCGTTGGGAGGATGGCGCTGGAACACAAATCCTCACAACAGGAACCCTTTGGAAACCATCACAACAGGAACCCTTTGGAAATCCTCACAACAGGAACCCTTTGGAAATCATCACAAAGGGATTCCATTGGAAAGCCTCCCAACAGGATTCCATTGGAAAGCGCAACAGAGGGATCCAATTGGAAAGCCTCACAACAGGATTCCTTTGGAAAGCACCCCAAAGGGATTCTCATGGAAGGCCTCTCAACAGGATTCCGTGGGAATGCATCACAGAGGGAGGGTTCAGCGCCGCAGGTACGAACCCCTCCCGCGACCTCCTCCCTGCGACTCCTCTCCATCCTCTTCCTCCTCCCCCTCCTCCCCCATCCACCCCTTCTGAAGGAATGCAACAACTTTGGGAAAACCATTGGAAAAGCCAAAAAAAACAAAGAAACCTAAGTGCTGGAAACGAAAACTTTAGAAAACCCATTGGAAAAACCAAAAAAAACAAAAAAAACAAAGATTCCACAGAGAGTGCGGGGATTCCCTTTGGACGTGTCCCTTCGGACGGGTGTTCCCCGCACTCTCTGTGGAATCTTTGTTTTTTTTGGTTTTTGGGGTTTTTCCTATGGGTTTCCTAAACTTTCCGTCTCCACCACTTAGGTTTCTTTGGTTTTTTTGGTTTTTCCAATGGTTTTCCCAAAGTTCTGGCATTCCTTCAGAAAAGGGGGAGAGGGGGAGGAGGCGGAGGAGGACGAGGAGGAGGAGGAGGAGGAGGAAGAGGAGGATGATCGGGAACAGGATGAGGAGGAAGACGGAGAAGGATGAGGAGGAAGAGGAATGCGCTACGAACGAAAACACACAGAAGAGAGAGCGAGAGAGAGAGAGAGAGAGAGACGCATGAAACCCTCGGAGGGCCGAAAGCCCGCCGAATCATCCAGTCTGGAGCTGAAAAAGATCACGCTTAAAAACCACCAGGCCCCCTTTGCGCCTGAAGCCCCGAAAACACGCCCGCGCCAGGTGCCAGCGCGCACGCGCGTCAGCAAGCCGTAGGGGGCCAACCCATTGCGAAGGGATATTGACCGATCTGTTCATCGGCTGTCCAACCCGACCACCCGCCCGACACACCTCCCCCCTCGCGCAGCTGCCGTCGACGACCACGACCTCGGAAGAGCGCAGGCAGCTCGATCGCGCCCGCGACGCGGATCCCCCCCTACTGGGCCTCCCCAGCGGACGCCCAGTACGTAGAGGGCGCCAAGGAGCCGGATGGCCCCGAGGGCCCCGAGGGCGAAGTACCCCAGCCGCCCGTTGGGTCCTGCCGCTCTGGCGCGCGCGCGAAGAGGATGCCGCGCCACAGCCGGGCCCTGCGGGGCAGAGCCGAGCCGAGCGGGGCGGGCCGTCGGCAGGCCGGGGCCAAACAGAGGGGCTGGCCACCCGCAGGGCCGCTGGCAGGTCCGCGTGGAATGGCCACGGGGCTGGCCGCGGGTTGGGCCTGACAGGGCTGAACCCACGGTGTTTTTCGTTTTCGTTTTGTTTTCGTTTTCCCTCGTTTTGTCTTCAATCCGCCTCTACCGCAAAGCGAAGTCAAAACGAAAACGGCCCACGAAATCGCCAAAACACCGTTTAGGTCCAGCCCTGGGGCCTGATCCTCCTCCCGTCCTCCTCAACCCTCCTGCTCGCCGTCCTCCGTATCCTCCTCGGTCGGTCGGGCTTCCAGTCGTGCGCAAGAGGGTCGAAATGCAAGATGGTCGAAGGCAAGCCTGTGCCGAAGATCCCCCAGAGAGGGGCGAACGCCTCTTCCATTCCTTTTCCTTGAAAAGAAATCCCCCGTGTCGCACCCCGAGGCCGGTCGAAAGGGCGGGCGCGGCGTTTCGCCTGAAACTTCTTAATCACTTATGAGTCTGAAGTTTGACTTTCACAGATGAAGGATGGGTGGCTTTCAAAATGTGGTGTTCGCTTCAGCGCCGCGCACCACCGCCTTAAACAGATACAGGACTTTCACGGATTGAGGGCGGCATGTTTTCAAGGTGAGGTTCTCGCCTTAGCGCCGCGCGCAGTCGTCATTAAACTTTGCAACAACTCCAAGGATTGAGGGCGGACCGTTTTCACAATGCAGCACCTGACTTAGCGCCGCGCGCTGTCATCCTAAAGATTAGCGAGATCTTCGCGGGCCGAGGCGGGTTGATTTCCAAGTGTGGCTCTCGCCTTAGCGCTTGGTTCACTCGTTTTCAAACTAACTCAAGTCTGAGAGGATTGAAGAAGGGTTGGGTCGATTGCAAAACGCAGTTATCGATTTAGCGCCGCCACACCCTCGTCTCAAAAGTTTGAAATCATACACGTTTATTCCCCAATCAGTGCTTGCACTGAAGGGGTCCTAGCGGATGTTGGAAGACTTGGCGGATGTTCCCCGCCGATTTTGGTGGCAGGCTGGATTCCCGGGTTCCCGGGTTCCCGGTTCCTGGTTCCCGGGTTCCGGTTCCGGGTTCCGGGCCGATTACCGAGGGCGGCGAGGTTCCCGGGTTCCCGGGTTCCGGGTCGATCTTCTTATCGATCGGTCTCACCATCGATCTCAGTACCGACTTCTCGATCGATCTCACCATCGGTCTCACAATCGATCTCGATATCAATCTCACAAGCGATCTCACTAGAGATCGCATGAGCGATCTCGCGATCGATCCCACGATCGACCGCATTGAATCGATTTCACTTTCGGTCTCACGACCGACCTTACAATTCGTCCTCGCTATCGATTACACGGTCGATCTCATTATCGATCTCACAATCGATCTCAAGATCCGTATTATTCATGTACAAGTCATCCACTGATTGGGTTCCTCGGGTGTTATATATGAATATATGTATATATAATTCCACAGTCACTGCTTCCATTGACAAAAAGTACGAGCGGATCTTGAACGATTTGGTGGAAGTCGGCGGCCCATTTCGGTGGGCGGCCGGGTTCCCGGGTTCCCTGTTCCGGGCTCTCGAGGTTCCAACTGCTGGTTCAGGGCAGATTTCGGCGGGCTGCGGGGTTCCCTGGCTTCCGGGTTCCCAGGTTCCTGATCGATTTATCTTATGGATCAGTGGCACCATCGATTTCATTACCCACCTCTCTATCGATCTCGCAATCGATGTCACATTCGATCCCACCATAGATCGCACGAGCGATATCACGATCGATCTCATTGAATCGACTTCACGATCGGCCTCACGATCGACTTCGCCATCGCCGTTTGTATCGATCCACGATCGATCTATCAAAATCAAGATCGTTGTCAATTTCCATATCACTAGTATTCTGCCCATCCACTGATTCGGGTTCCTCTCTGGGGATCTATCTACATATACAAACGTATACACATTCCCCAATTAGTGGATCTTGAACGATTTGGCGAAAGTCGGCGGTTGATTTCGGTGGGCGGCCCGGTTCCAAGCTCCCTGGTTCCCAGCTGCTGGTTCTGGGCCGATGTCAGTGGGTTGTGGGGTTCCTGGGTTTCTGGGTTTCCAGGTTGTTCGTCGATTTGCTGATGGATCGGTCATACCGTCATACTCATCGATATCCTTACCCACCTCTTTATCGATCTCACAATCGATCCCTCAATCGATCTCACAGTCGATCTCTCTATGGATCGCGTGAACGATCTGACGATCTCACGAACGATATCACTGAATCGACTTCACTATCGGTCTCACAATCGACCTTAGTACCGTCCTGTCTATTGATTCACGATCGACCGCATTGCCAATCCCACAATCAATCTCAAACCCCATATGACAAATATTCAAATCGTCCACTGACTGGGTTTGCCCCGGAGCAATACACCAAATAATAAATACGTCGGTGGGTAAATCGGGAATCGTCCAGGACATATGGACATGGATATATATATATATATATGTATATATATATAGTGTGAAAACGATCATGATATAGATCATGGAATCCATAGCGAAAGCGATTGCGTGGTCGGTATTGAGACTAATCGCGACGCCGAAACAATGACATCAATGGTGAGATCGATCGTGAGATCGCTCGTGCGATCTATATTGCGATCGATTGCGAGATCGGTAGAAAGAAATCGATTGTAAGATCGATCGAGAGATCGATGGGTAATGACGTCGAGGCTGGAACAGATCGATGAGAATATCAACCGAGAACCTGGAAAACCGGGGATCCAACCGCCCACTCAGATCGCCCCGGAAACCGGACCCGGGAAGCTGGGAACCTGGAGCCAGGAACCCGGGAACCTGGCCGCTCACCGAAATCGGCCCAGCACTTTCGCCAAATCTTTCCATCTCCGCCAGGACCCCTTCAGTGCAAGCACTGCTTGGCGAATGCAAGAAAAAACATGGGTTCCCATGGTTAACGCGCCAGAAACTGTCTGTTAGAAGAATTGAATATTGGCTGGGCGCAACAATTTACACTGCTTCGCGACGGTAGAACCCAAAGAACGAGGCCCCAACACGGTTCTGAATCGTCACGACGCAAGAATATCTTTCAGTCGTGGCGTTGAAATCCCGAGAGTGCTGTTCCAGCACGCTTCGGGCTCTTTTCAAACGGTTGTTTCCCAGAGAAGCACTACCTGCAGCGAAGATGAAAAGCAATCTGCCTAGTAATGTCCATGCTGGAAATATCCAACTCCACAGGCAATGGCAAATTATGATATTGTTGTTCGTTTAAATCGTCTTGTACTGGTCCCGAATTCGACCTCGGCGTCGGGGGCCTTCTTGTCGACGTGGCTACGTGGAATCCGTAGAGCGGCACGCTTGACAATCGGATGTGCATAGAAAGGGCCGGCCGGCCGAGGGGGGGGTCCGGGCGGGCCGCGCGCGCGCGGACCTTTTTCCTGACTGCAGCGCAGAAGGCTGCGCATAAGTATATGAGTCGCAAATGCAACAAGCGCTCATCATAAGTGGGCGCCGCGAGCCCTCTGCTGGATGGCATAGTCGGCCCAGCAGAAGGGGGCGAGGGGGGCGTTGGGAATGACTCCCCCATGCGGCCCTCGACGCGCAGCTGTCCTGCGCGCCGATGGGCGTCGAAGAATTTGTTGCTAGCGCGCCGCGCCGATCCTGGGCATGCTACCCGGGGCGCAAAAGGCTCGCGATGCGATGGGGCGCATTCGCCCGGCTTCGGCAAGTCTCAGGGCGCCTAGACTTCATTCCTTCCTCCATCCCAAGGCACAGTGGCCCCCGCGGCGGCAGCGGCGAGGAACGTTGCGTTTCGCCGCGCGCCGTAGGGATGCAACCCAGTTCTGGTAGAACCGCTACTAACCCGCCCTCGCGCCGCGACCGATCGCCGGGGGGGCCATCGCATAGCGGCGGGTCGCTATCCCTCACTTCCGGGGCGACCATCGCATAGCCAGCGGCGAGTCGCCCACCCTGAGCGCCAGGCGCCGCGCCAGCGGTCGCCCCCGCTCCAACGGCTGCCGCGGCCATGCAAGTTCGACCAGCTGCCGGCGCCCCGCCGCGAGCTGCGCCGCGATGACCACGGCGCGTCCATCTCCTGGCCCGGACGGGGCCTCTCATCAGCAGTCGTCTTCCTCGCGTCCTTGGGCGTTGCGCTGAGGCTGCGGGGCGTCGGCAGGGGCCGCCGATGACGATGCCTTAGCGCGGCGCCCAGCTCGCGCAGCGTCGGCCGATGGTCTCGACGCCGCGCCGACGGTGGGCGATCGCGGGGCCACTGACTTCCGCGCCACTTCCGCCGCAGCCCCCCCCCCGCCCTTGCCCCGCCGGAAGCAGTACCAGGTGTGGGTGGGTGGGTGCGGGGGGGGGCATCGCGCCTGGTCTCCACGGAGCCGCTCTTTCCTGTCGAAGTCATCCGCGCAATGCGTTGGCGGGCCGTGGGCTGAGTGGACCTGAGGCGCTTGTCGCCCGCGCGGCCGCGAGGCTGGCCGGGCCCCGATCCATCGCCAGGAACGCAATTCCGAATCGCTGGTGGCCTCCGCGAGGTGCGCCTTGGACCCGTCGGGCACGGCTAGGGAACGTCCGACTTGGCGCGAGCAAAGATGCGCCCGCGATGCGCGCATCGAACTCCCGAACCGCCATCTGCCGAAGGGCGGATAGGTCAGGCGTCAAGAAGTACGCTGTAGTGCCAATTCGGTGTTCTTCTTGGCGCTGCTGAAGATACTGGAGACAGTCCTCGACCTTTGGAACTTTTGCCAGTGCGGACTGCAACTCGTCCGCTCACGGCACAGTCGTGAATCATGACGACGGCCCCCTTATGCGCTCGCACAATCATCAGATGGTCCGCAACGGCGTCCCCATATTTGACCCAGACGCGGTCTTCGTCGCCCACTTCTCCAGAGCTGAGCGGCCGCGCGAAGTCCTTCGCCTTTTTCGAACGCCGCACCGCGTGACTGCATCGTCCACCACGAACCATGCAATACGGCTGTTGGGTCGTGCTCTGCGGGGAGCGGCGGCACCGCCCGCGGCTGCTTCGCCATGGTTGGCACCTCCAGCAAAGCGTGCTCCGGATTGCACTATGGCACGTGGTTCGCGCGGTGGATATTCGAAGCAGCCTGGCGCATGGCGTGATCCTGTCTGTGGAAGTCTGAGTCTCCCCGGACCGCCCTGACCTGTCGGGGCGGCGCGACTGCTCTTGGCCACGGGGCGGAGCCCCGGCCCGCACGAACGGAGAGGAGCATCCCAGGCACCGCCGCCACAGTCGGCAGATGCCCTGTGGGCCGCGGGTCTGAGTCGCAACTGCCCGCTCGCCTCTCCCGCCACAGGCGGCCTCTCCTAATGCTGCCAACCCTCTTCGGTATCCTCGTGCATGCTCTGCTTGCGGGTGCCCGATGGAAGTGCGGCGGCCGCGTCTCGATCTCTGACCCACTCCCCCCATCCTACGGATGGCGCGTCCTGCTCGCGGTCCGCGTGGCTCTCGAGGTCCCGTAAGAAGGCTTCCAGGACGGCATGGTCGCACTCGTCGCCGTCGATCATGATTTTGCGACTGATGCGTGGCCGCAGCACCTTCGCCGGCGCGACAGCCCACCCCGACGGCGCGATGACCGATGTAGGCCCCGCGCTTGATCCACCACTGCGCCAGCTTCTTCACTGGGGTAAGCGCGGCCTGGCCACGCTGTGAGGACGGGGGCCATTGGCAGGCGGAAGTGGCCAGGCAAGATGAGCCACGGCGTTCGCACAGCCCCGGTTTACACCTGGCGGCGGCGCCTTCACGGTTGCCCCGCTGCCACTCATCGGTCGTCGCGTTGACGCCCGCGTCCGTTATCCGCCCTGCTCCGCGGCGCCCCCCGCCCGAGACCAGCAACGTTGTCGCCCGAGCCCGGAGCGGACTGCCCATTGGAAACACGCCACCGGCCGAGACCCCGCCAAGTCTTGAAGCGGCGCGGAACTCCGTGGGGGCCTGCCCGGCCCCATAGGCGACATTGCGACGACTGTGGAAGCAGTGGGCGATGCCGACCCTGTTGCGACACCCAGATTTGCAAGACAAGATGCCGTCGTCACTCCACGGCGGGGGAGGCGTCGCATTGTTCTTCCCGCCGTGGAGAACCCGTCGAATTGATCTCCCTCTCTCCTCGCGAGCTGCTCGTCGCAATTGATCCGATCGACGCGACGCGCGCGGATTCGGCCTTGGCGGCGAGAGCATCTCCGCGATGCCGACGACCACGCGTCAGCACCCACGATATTGCAGTCCCGACGTTCAGACTGAATGCCTGGTGGGCCTCGGGCCACAAGGGGCGGAAACTGGCGATCAACGCCCCGTCGGGCATGGCCCAGAATTCGCGCCCCTCGAGAATGCGGGGCGCAAGCGTTACGGCGATCTGTCCGTCGAGCATCGCTGGGTCTGCCAGGCGGTAAACCTTGGGGCCCAAGCCGTCGCCGGCGAAGTCCCGCGCCCGTCTGTCTGGGCGCTGCCATTGGGGCCCGTTTGGCAGAACTCCATGGCAATGTTGAAAAAGCGATGGTCTTCTAAGAATTCAGAACGCCGCGAGCGCACGCTTTTTTTGCAAACTGCTGTTGCGGAACCCTCTGCGCTTATGTTTGCTTGTTATCGACGCTCGGTTGCGACGCCAATATGGAAAAGAAGGCGCTCGAAGGATCTCGGCGCGCGCGACGACGCGCGCGAATTTCGCCCTATCTTCTGCAGAGGCGTTCGAACGAGTTCGACGCGCGCGCGAAGCCTGTCTGGTCGCACTTTCTGACATATGTTGAAATACGCATGGTTGCATACGACCTCGCAAAAAAAAAAAAAAAAAAAAAAAAAAAAAAAAAAAAAAAAAAAAAAAAAAAAAAAAAAAAAAAAAAAAAACGCGCGCGCAGTGTTTCAATTCCGAGTCGCAGAACTCTGCGCACATGTTTTAAAAAATTGCAGCGCAAACGCTCGGTTGAAAACTCCGTGCAAAACCTGAGGTTTTAAGAGATTTCGGCAGGCGCGCGCGACGACGCTGGCGCGCGCACTCCGTCCAATTTGCTGCAAGGGGTCCTTGGAAACTGCGGATGTTTGGTCAACGAGTGTGGGCGCATAATATTTGTTACGAGGGGTGGCGGGGCGGGGGGGGGGGGGCGATGCCAGCTCGGCTGGGGCGGCGTGAATTCAAAATTCGGATGGGCGGCGGGGCAGAATCACGCGTAAATTGCGACACAGAAAGGAAACATATAATCACGGGGGGGATCGTTTTTTTTTTTTTTTTTTTTTTTTTTTTTCATCTTTGGGGAAGGAAAGGTGACTGCCCTGCACCGCGCCTGGCCACCTCCCATGCCCTTGCAGACGCCCCACCCACCCGCCCGCAACTTGGTTTGCCAAACCCATGCGGCTGCGATTGCGATAACTGCTCGGCGTTGGCTGGCGCATCTCTGCGGCCGCGCCAACCCAAGCATGCGCGCGCAGCGGCCAGCTAGTTCCGCGCGGCCGACGCGGCCGCGGTGGCGCTGACCGCTGGGCACATCCCAACGGGCACTTCAATGCGAGTCGGCGGCTTGGGCGGGCGCGGCATCGCGGCGACGTCGACAACGGTGGGCGCGATGATGATAGTAGCGATGCTTGTGGCGATGTTGACGATGACAGCAGCGCGGCAAGAGCGGGCGCCGATGCTGACCGCGCCGACAACGATGGCGGCGCCCTCGCGTCGGCGATGACACGTTTGAAAGGAGTTCGAAATGCGCGCGCGGCCGACGCGCGAGAGCGACCCACATGGTATTATTTGGCATGGGTCGTGCCCACCCAGCACGCGCGCAAGGGCGCGCGAATGAATTCGGCACGCGGCGCGAGCGGCCCGTTTGGCAGAATTCACTGACAGGATTCAAACACCAACGCAATGAGTTTTTTTTTGAAAACTGGGAAAGCGAAACCATGCGCTTTTCTATGTATGTTGGACACTCGGCTTTTGAAACCGCTGCGAAACCGAAGATTGCGACTGACCCTGGCATGCGCGCCCGACAACGCGCGCGCGCACTTCGCCCCATTCTGGGCAAAATGATTCTCGCGACAGCACGCATGCAAGGGCGTTCAAACGACTTCGTTATGCGCGCGCGAAGCCCTTTTGATAGCATGGTACAAAATCTGTTCGAACAACCTATGTTTTGCTTTGCAAATTCGCAAGAACGCACGCAAACGTCGTTTGGGAATCCGTGTTGTGATATAGTGCGTTGTTACAAGTTTGTTTGGACACTCGGCCTTGGCATCTGCGTGCAGACGAATTGTTTTGAATGGCTCCGGCATGCGCGCGCGACGACGCGCGCGTGTGAAATTGAAAACTGTTGAAAAACGGCTGCGCGCGCAGACTTTGTCGCAGGGGATGGCGGGGGGGGGCGGATACCGGCTGGGCTCCGATGGTGCGACTTGAAAATTACGTTGGGCGATGGGGCAGATTCAGGGGTGGGCGGGGCAGAGTTTATTCATTCTCTTTTAAGAAAGAAGAATTCACGCGACGGCGACGGCGGCGACGGGCGGCACTGCCCGCAAAAGCCGCCACTCGCCCCGAGCGGCGACGGCGACGGCGGCGACGGTTGGCACCGCTCGTAAAAGCCGCCACTCATCCCGAGATGGTTAGGACAAGAAAGAACCCCGAAGTGCAAGCACTGTTTGGAGAAACGTAGCAACAATGATGTGAAGACTGTTCGCTCTGAGCCCTCGAAACCCGCCATCTTCGTCTTCGATCGTGCCAATCTTGAGGCTATATCTCTGCCTTACCTGCCACGCGTAGATGGCGCAGCCCCTAACACAGTTTTACGTCGCAGAGCGGCAAAAACAGTCCGCGCGCGCGCTCAGGCGGTTCGGGCAGCGGGAAACGCAAATTACTGCAGGAGGAGAGGAAGACAGGCGGTCCGGGCAGGCGGTCCAGGCAGGCGGTCCGGGCAGCGGAACCCGCTGCAGGAGGAGGGATAGACATGCGAAGGCGGCCGCGAAGGCCGCCGCGAAGGCGGAGGGAGTGAGGGGAAAGCACTCACATGGCGAGGTGCGTCGCCGTGAAGCGGCCAGGGCGGCCAGCCATTGTTGCACCCCTGGCAGCGGGCACAGGGCGGCATCACGGCCGCACCCTGGGGCTAAAGCAGGGGGTGCAGCGTGCGAAGCGCAAGAGGCACAATACCGGGGCAGGGAAAGAGTGGCCACGTCGGCAACCCCTAAAACATGGGGAGGGAGGGAGGATGGAAGAGACAGTGAGGAGGGAAAAGGATAGAGCACGAGAGAAACTAGCAGGAGGGGGATTCGGAGCAGGAGGTCAAGCGGCAGAACCAGACGGACAGGTCGGGCGGGCGGACCCTTACGGGCGGGTCGGGCGAACGGGTCGCTGAAGCATTAATCATTCACGGTTCGCGAGGAAATCTCGAGCCATAGCGCGGTTCCCAAGCAAATAGTGAGGAAGTCCAGGGCGAGAGCGTGGTTCCTGAGTGTCGAGGGCGCGGCACCGCTTGGAGGACGTCTCGTACGAGAGAGCGATTCTCCAGTAAAACCTGAGAGCGTCCGTAGCGAGAGCGCGATGTTTTATGCACTGTGAAGGAGTATCCGGCGGAAGCCGTTGTTGTTGTTGCTGTTGTTATGGTTGTGGTTGTGGTTGTGGTTGTGGCTGCGGTTGTGGTTTGTTGGTGTTGGTGGTGTTAGTGTTGGCGTTGCTGTCGTTGTTGTTGTTGTTCCGGGGCCAAGACCGCAGATTTAGGCTCAGGACTTTCCCTTGTAGAAAAGCAGGTGCGAGCCCTGGAAGAGGCACTTCAATGGAACATAACACAACGGGCACTGGCTGGAGGGAATCAACGACAAGTTTTTCAGCAATGAGATATCACCATTGCGAACTATCTTATCTTGAATGTAGTATTGCCTAATCCAGGCATTGTTTCTACGATGCCCCAAGATAGCTTCAAGAAGGCTCACAGGGTCCCCGATATTGCACAGGCCCCAAAGTGGCCCCAGGATGCCGCTGAGATCGCCCAGGATGGCCCAACGAGGCCCCAAGATGGCTTCCAGATGCCCCCACGAGGCCGAGGCCCCAAAGATGGCCCCAGAGGCCCAAAGTCACACCCAATACCGTCACAATTTTTCAAAGGTGGCCCGAGAGGCCCCAAGATGCCCGCGAGAGGAACGAAGATGGCCCAAGATGGGCCTCAAACTGCAGTCACTAGATGGCTCAGCCTGCGACGACAGCCGTGCGAGATCACATTGCCCATCTGCTCAACAAGCATCTGCTGGCTCCTGGCTCAAAAATACCAGAAGCTTCGGGGGGCTGCTCTGCCAACGGCCTCCCGCGGCTCCCACTCGCCTCCGCGGCCGGACGCACTTGCCCGCGGCTCAACAGCCCAAAGACCGCATCAAGACCGCACCAAGACGGCTGCAAACTCCCCCAAACCAGCCCAAGACGGCCCAGTCAGACACCGAGGGGTCCTACAAAATATGCCCGCGGAGCACCCCGGGGGAGCCCGAGTTGCCTTGAAGGAGGCACCCAGCGACTCCCTCGGAGACCAAACAATGGAACAATTACAAATGGATGTCGATGAGGTCTGCTTCCGAGGCTGTTCTGTTTGAGATGGCCTCGGGAAGATTTCTGAGAGCCCAAGGCGCTCCCGAGGCAGCGCAAGACGCCCCCAAGACGGCCCAACGACGCTCAAGGAGGACCCCACAGACCTCTGCAAGACCTGCCCCGAATATGCCAAACTGATTATGCCGAGCCTCTCCGAGAGAATGCGGCAGAACTTGCGCGATCAAGACAGCCCCCGAGCCCCCAACAGGCTCCCAGGAGACCCCCGGAAGCTGTAGAGGGCCACGCAGAGGGCACCCTGACTCCCAAGGGGCTTCTGAGAAGCCCCCACAGAAGCCTCCAAGATGATCCCGTCAAGACTTGTTGGATACGCGACGCGTCAACTCCGCCAACTCCGCCAAACTACCAGGGAGCGGCTGGCGATGCGCCGAGGGCGTCCTCGACATTTCACGCGGGAGGGAGGGGAAGAGAGAGAGAGAGGGAGAGAGAGAGAGAGAGAGAGAAAAAAAAAAAAAAAAAAAAAAAGAGGGGAATATAGAGTGAGAGAGGCAAGTAACGAGAGAGAGAGAGAGAGACAGAGAGGATGCGACCACATGTGAGCACAGAAGGAGAGGGAGATCGGAAGATGAAGGCGGGACCGAGGTAAATGGGGGGGCATCCTCGCAACGCTAGTCTGCGCCAACGAATGGCAGATAACACAAGACCGAATGCCTGAGACCACGCCCGCCGCCCGTCAGGAGCGGAGGTCCCGACCCTGCTCTCGGTCCCCGCGCTTCATTGCATGCAATGCCCGGCGCCGCTCGGGCCGGGCATCTCATAGATGGGCTGGCGAGAGCTCGAGAGGGCGGGTCCCCTGTCTCTTGGTTGAGCTGCTTCCAGCAGTGGAAGCCCATGATCTTGTTGATGCAGACTTTGGCCTCCTACAGAATAAGAAAAGGAGGAGGGAGGGAGAGTGAGAAGGCAAGAGAGATAGAAAGAGAGAGAGAGAGAGAGAGAGCGAAAGAGAGAGAGAGAGAGAGAACAAAAAGAGAGAGAGAGGGGGCAATAGTCAGTGTCAAAGAATGAGAGAGAGAGAGAGAGAGAGAGAGAGAGTGTGCGCATGTTTGGACGCGTGCATGCGCGCACGTGGGCGCCTGCGTCTGCTGGCGCATCTTTGCGCGCGCGTGGGGGCTGTGGATTACAGCAGTGAGGTAAGCAGGCCAACACCAGCTTACGCTACCCCTCCTTGTGCCCGGCCTCTTCCACCAGTTGCACCTACCCCTTCCACTGCACAAATTCAGCTTCTTCACGCGTGCCTCTCCTGACCCTGACTACTCCTGCACACCTGCTGCATCAACACTGCCCCTCATTTGCACCGTCCCCCGTCCTCAACTGGCGGATTGCAGACACCCAGGATGCACAGAATTTGGCCTCCTTTGCGGGCAAACTTGCATTGCCGCTGGGTTCCGCCGAGCTTCTGCCAGTGGAGCCACCTTCGATCCACTTCAGCCGACCTGCCAACTTCCCGACCCCTCGCACCCAAACCTGCGACAGACTGCTGACTGCTTTTCTGTTCAGCCCGCGGTCCCAGGTGACCTCGGCCCCTTCCATGGATGAAGTTTCCTCTAGGGCCGAGTACTCCCCCAGAGGCTTACCTTTGGTGGAAGACAAACTCCAGATCCGCCAGGGGTCCTGGAAGGCGAGGCCCTTGCTGAAACGCCCTGGTTAGCTTCCCTCCCGCCCCAGACCCCGTATCTGAGCCCATCCGGCGTGTGACCCCACTTGGCCCATCGGAGGATCCAAGATCGAGCCCGCCCGGCGGCCGAACGGGTCGCAAATCCCACCCCCCTTTTCGGCACGGAGCCCATTCCTGGGTCGCCGCCGCGTCGACACGATAGGTATGCCCAATGACGCGTCGGCTCGGAATGCGCAATTCTCATGTGCCCGCATTTCGTGCCTCGCGACTGGGAACGGGGAGAATCACCCTGCGACGTACCCAACCCATGTGCATCAAGTGGCAAAAGGAGTAGGCCAACATTAGCAGGAACAACGACAATGTAGACACGGTGATTTGTTGCGCAATCTACACGGGACGCGCATGCGTTGCACGACTCACAGGACGACGATCGAAAGAACGAGGATCGAGGCCCCAGGCTCGAAGAAGAACGGGGACGGGAACGAAGGGCAGGAGGAGGATGGAATGGGGGGGCGAAAGGCCATCGCGGCAGCAGCAGCATGCATGGAGCAGGCGAAGCGGGGAATAGGACGACAATGGAGGTGGCGGGAGGAGACAGAAAAGCGCCGCGTTTTCAGGTACACGCTAAACACTGAGCGCTGTCTGCGCCATGTCGTCGCAGCGTTCCACAGGCTCAAACCTGCTTATAGTAAGTGCAAGAAGCGAGCGAGACTTAGCTCGCCCGCTAGATTCTCCGCCTCATCCCTGCACACTTAGTGCGGGAGCTGAACGTTCGCAGGCGCGCCGCCAGGTCTGCGGGCGGCCCGCGGGAAATGACACATTTTCACAGATCGCTGCCCTCCAGAGATGGCGAAGTCTAATCTGAATCCCCGTATGACGTCACTCCGCTGGCCACCCCAGCACCCCTCGAAAGTGGCGACAGGCTCGCAGATCGCAGCCCCCCAGAGATGGCGAGGTCTAATATGAGTCCCCGTGGGGCGTCACTCCGCTGGCCACCCAAGCAGCCCTCGAAAGTGGCGACAGTTTCGCAGATCGCAGCCCCCCAGGGATGGCGAGGTCTATTCTGAGTCCCCGTAGGGCGTCACTGCGCTGGCCACCCCAGCAGCCCTCGAAAGTGGCGACAGTCTCACAGATCGCAGCCCCCCCACGGATGGCGAGGTCGAATCTGAGTCCCCGTAGGGCGTCACTGCGGTGGCCACCCCAGCAGCCCTCGAAAGTGGCGACAGTTTCACAGATCGCAGCCCCCCAGGGATGGCGAGGTCTATTCTGAGTCCCCGTAGGGCGTCACTGCGCTGGCCACCCCAGCAGCCCTCGAAAGTGGCGACAGTTTCACAGATCGCAGCCCCCCAGGGATGGCGAGGTCTAATCTGAGCCCCCGTAGGGCGTCACTGCGCTGGCCACCCTAGCAGCCCTCGAAAGTGGCGACAGTTTCGCAGATCGCAGCCGCACAGGGATGGCGAGGTCTAATCTGAGTCCCAGTGGTGCGTCACTGCGCTGGCCCCCCCAGCAGCCCTCGAAAGTGGCGACAGTTTCACAGATCGCAGCCCCCCCAGAGATGGCGAGGTCTAATCTGAGTCCCCGTAGGGCGTCACTGCGCTGGGCCCCCCAGCAGCCCTCGAAAGTGGCGACAGTTTCACAGATCGCAGCCCCCCAGGGATGGCGAGGTCTAATCTGAGTCCCCGTAGGGCGTCACTGCGCTGGCCACCCCAGCAGCCCTCGAAAGTGGCGACAGTTCACAGATCGCAGCCCCCCAGAGATGGCGAGGTCTAATCTGAGTCCCCCGTCACTCCGCTGGCCACCCTAGCAGCCCTCGAAAATGGCGACAGTCTAGATCTGAGTCCCCGTGGGGCGTCACTCCGCTGGCCACCCCAGCAGCCCTCGAAAGTGGCGACAGTTTCACAGATCGCAGCCCCCCAGGGATGGCGAGGTCTAATCTGAGTCCCCGTGGGGCGTCATTTCGCTGGCCACCCCAGCAGCCCTCGAAAGTGGCGACAGTTTCACAGATCGCAGCGCCCCAGAGATGGCGAGGTAAAGATAAGTAAAAAGCAAGCGAGGAGAGGGGGAGCGAAGAGAAGAGGAGGGGTAAAGGCAAGAGAAGAGAAGAGGAGGCGGGAGGAGGCGGGAGGAGGAGGAAGGTGGAGACCACACCACAGTGCTCTATTCAAAACGAGTACCCAAAGCAGGAGGGTTGGGAATTACCCTGCGACGTACCCAACCCACGTGCATCAAGTGGCAAGAGGAGTAGGCCGACATTAGCAGGAACAACGACAGTGTAGACGCGGCGATTTGCTGCGCAAGCTACATGGGATGCGCATGCGTTGCACGATTCACAGGACGACGATCGAAAGAACGAGGATTGAGGCCCCAGGATCGAAGAAGAACGGGTACGGGAACGAGGGGTAGGAGAGGGATGGAATGGAGGGCGGGGGGGGCGAAAGGCCATCGCGGAAGCAGCAGCATGCATGGAGAAGGTGAGGCGGGGAATAGGACGACGATGAAAGTGGCGGGAGGAGACAGAAGACTGCCGCGTTTTTCAAGCGCGAGCTAAACCCGCAGCGCTGCCTGCGCCATGTCGTCGCAGAGTTCCACATGATAAAACTTGTTTAGAGTGCAAGGAACGAGCGAGGCGTAGCTCGCCCGCTAGCTTCTCCGCCTCCTTCCCGCACATTTCAGCGCGGGAGCTGAACGCTCGCAGGCGCGCCGCCAGGTCTGCGGGCGGCCCGCGGGAAAGAAACTCAAGGCCGGGGTCGCGCATCATCAATCGGTTGTCCATCGTCCAAAGTTGCACTGGCGACGTACTGGTTGAACGCGGAGCGAGCAGCATCACGCGCGTGCCTGAACGCCACGCAGGTACAGTGCACGCGCGATTGGGACTTCAGGTCGATCACGCGCGTCTCCACCAGGCTTGGCAACACCACGCGACTGAGGATCTCACTGCGGTCTGCCATGCTGCTGTCCGCGAATGCAATGCGCTGCCTGCAAGTAAGGCGGCGGCGTCCACTTGTCTCAGAAGATGTTCCCGCGGGCCCGAAGGGCGACCGCCAGCTCGAGCCGCGGCGCCGGCAGGCCAGATAAGGATCATGCAACAGCAAAGACGATGACAGAGCAACGAGGTATCGGCGAGTGCATGACCGGCCTCCGTTTCCTGCACTTCTTTCCTGTAGTTCCCCTAGCTCATCGAGCTCAGCAGATGTTTCTGCGGGTCCGAAGGACGACCGCCAGCTCGAGTCGCAGCGCCGACGAGCTGCATCCACATCAGGCAACACCCCAGGAGACACTGGCACACAACGATTTGACGTCAGTCAGTGCCAGACCACTCCATGTCTAGTTCCTCGCACACATACAGTCGATCGCAGATGCGGGATAATCGAAGTAGAATGACGGGTCCAATCTGCGTCCGCGTAGGACGTCACTATGCTGGACCCCGCAGCAGGTCTCGAAAGTGGCGACAGTTTCGTGGGCCCCACAGCAGCCCTCGAAAGTGGCGACAGTTTCACAGATCGTAGCCCCCCAGCGCTGGCGAGGTCTAATCTGAGTCCCCGTAGGACGTCACTCCGCTGGCCCCCAAAGCAGCCTTCGAATGTGGCGACAGTTTCGCAACCAGCAGCCCTCGAATGTGGCGTCAGTGTCGCAGATCGCAGCCCCCCAAGGATGGCGAGGTCTAATCTGAATCTGCGTGGTGCCTCACTCCGCTGGACCCACCCTCAGCCCTCGAATGTGGCGACAGTTTCGCAGATCGCAGCCCCCCAAGGATGGCGAGGTCTAATCTGAATCTGCGTGGTGCCTCACTCCGCTGGACCCACCAGCAGCCCTCGAATGTGGCGTCAGTGTCGCAGATCGCAGCCCCCCAGGGATGGCGAGGTCTAATCTGAATCTGCGTGGTGCCTCACTCCGCTGGACCCACCAGCAGCCCTCGAAAGTGACGACAGTTTCGCAGATCGGGACGGCGAGGTCTAATCTGAATCTGCGTGGTGCCTCACTCCGCTGGACCCACCAGCAGCCCTCGAAAGTCGAGGTCTAATCTGAATCTGCGTGGTGCCTCACTCCGCTGGACCCACCAGCAGCCCTCGAAAGTGACGACAGTTTCGCAGATCGCAGCCCCCCAGGGATGGCGAGGTCTAATCTGAATCTGCGTGGTGCCTCACTCCGCTGGACCCACCAGCAGCCCTCGAAAGTGACGACAGTTTCGCAGATCGCAGCCCCCCAGGGATGGCGAGGTCTAATCTGAATCTGCGTGGTGCCTCACTCCGCTGGACCCACCAGCAGCCCTCGAAAGTGGCGACAGTTTCACAGATCGCAGCCCCAAAGGGATGACGTAAAAGGCAAGAGAGAAGAGGAGGAGCGAAGAGAGGAGGAGAAGGGAAGCAAGAGAGGAGGAGCGAAGAGAGGAGAAGGGATGCAAGAGAGAAGAGGAGGAGCGAAGAGAGGCGGAGAAGGGAAGCAAGAGAGGAGAGGGAGAGGGAAGAGAGGAGGAGGAGGCGGGAAGGAAGGAAGGTGGAGACCGCAGTGCTCTATTCAAAACGAGTACCCAACGCAGGAGGGTTGGGAAAAAACAAAGGATTCGGAGGCAATCCCATGGGAGGTCTCCCAGCCCCACGGGACCATTGAGAGCAATTAAGCCTGGATGACTGTTGACCGGAATTGCTAAAACATTGGGTATCTTAAATAATGAGCGGGATTGTGAGTGGGACCAGCAGGCCAAATTAGATTAGCTTTCGACCGAGGACATACCAGGGCCGATGCGAAATTCCACCTCCCAGATGTTGCAACCCTGAAGAGGAGGTCGGGGTCGGCGAGTGCGGGGAAGAGGGCGTTGAGGTGAATGGGGAGCGCGGCTCTACGGGTGAACGGGTGCCACGTGTTTGGCATGATGATGCACGAAAGCACTGGCATCAACACCTCCTCGTGGGATTTGCACGGCGCCGCCTTTTGCGAAGACTCCACTCTGGCGGCCAACCTTCACCCGCTGGAAAGCGAATCCCTCTCGAGTGGGCACTCTCTTTCTGCGGGATCCTGGCTAGCCTGTTGATGAGAGGACGGACACCAAATAGCTCTAATGCAACCTGTTGTTCTCTAGATCTCTAGCATCAAGCCCTCCTGCCCGCGTCCACTCGCTGGGGCCTAGGGGGATGCGTCAGCTAGGCGGTGCAATTTCGGGCATGGGGAGACGGCGCCCAAGCGCAGACAGATGGCCACAATTGGACCAACCAGGGGGAGCCCCCACGGCAGTCAAGGACTCAGGGTTCGTCCTCGGGACTGGCCCCCATTGAGCCTTGGGGCAGTGCCTCGCCAGAGCTGCCCACCATAGAACCAGGCGGCTCGCATCGTCAGAGGGTCGCGGCTCCTCCATGTTCACCTTCGCTGCCGAGAAGAACCAGCCGTCGACCTGGGGCACTGACAGTAAACGTCGAGGGGCATGCGAAAAAAAGGCAAGTGCTGATTGGAGATATATTAGACTGCCTTCTACCTCGTTCAGGGTACAGCGACAAAGCAGGTCGGCAAGAGCAGTGCCCAGAGCAGCAGCAGCAGCAGCAGCAGCAGCAGCAAGAGAAACAAAAAGAGCTTGGGAACGACACCAGCCTGGCCAGGCAAGGAAACACCGCTAGTGTTCATTGGACCCATGAAGAATTATTGAAAGTGTGTGTCTGCACGGTCGTGGTGCGCGTGCGCTCAGGTACGCGCGTGTGGATGCGCGTGTGGGCGCGTGCAAAACTTATGCGTGTGAGCGCGTGTCAATGAGAAAGATGTGCATGGTTGACGGCGTGCGTGCTTGGCGGTGATTGCGTATGCGTGCATAGTAGGTTTGTGCGTTGCGCACGCCCGTGATACGCGTGACTGTGAATGCCGGGGCGGTCTGCCGTGCTGGTTTATTGTGCTCGCGTGCGGTGCTGAAGCTGAAGCTGTGGGGGCATGAAGCCAGAGAAAAAAAGAAAGAGAGGAGGGTAGGCCGTCTTGGGCCACACCCTAGGACCTCCACGGCCCCCACCAACTCAGGGGACCCAGCGGGGAAAGGGCCAGAACCTCAGAGCCCCAACAGAGCCACACATCTGGGGGTGGACAGAGCGCGACAGCGCACACCTCGCCAGACTCCTTTTGGTTCTGCGAGGGCTGGCTGAAGGGTGCTGCAGCCCGAGGTGGGCGGGCAGCACGCGAAGTCCTCGTACAGGCGGCCAACCGCCGCCGCACGCTCTCCACCCCTAAACTGACGATTCAGGGGGCCCACGAGGCGCCGTCGCTTGCGCTCCTCCGCCGCCTCCGCCTCGCCCGCCCGGTCGGCCAGGCCAGCCTCGTCCATTCCGTACGCCTGCGTGGCCTCTGGGCGGCTGATCGCCGCCACTGCCGACCCACTGGACGCCGCGGCCGCCGCTGGACGTCCACGCACGGGGTCGGCGGCTGCCCGCAGCCCGCCCGCTGCTGACGAGCTCGACGCGCAGGAGGTGGCCGTCCCTCCCCCGTGCCCCTCGCGTGCCGTAGTGGTGTGGTCCCCTGGGTTCTGCTGTGTTCTGCTGATGCTGGGTTGCCGTGCCGGTATGGTCTGCCGTGCTGGGGCGGCCTGCCGTGCTGATAGGGGCTGCTGTGCTTATCTGGTCTGGCACACTGGTGTGCCACGGTCGTGTGTCATGACGGTGTGCATGTGTTGTGCGCTGCGTTGCAATGTGAGTGTCGTGTGTACTGCGCTCGCATGTGTGCGCGTGCTGCGCGATAGGCGCTGTGGATCATGTGTTGTGTGATCTGGTCCCTGCGTTGTGCGCCACACGGGCAGAAATTGTTCATTAGCGTCGGCGGCGGCCCCAGCGACACGCTGTGCCCAGCAGTCGGATAGCTTGTCGTTCCGCTGCGCGGGCCAGGAGGCTGGAAACGCTCGGAACGTCGGCGCTCGGGGACGGGCGTGGTTCGCATGTCGCGCCAAGCGTGGTGGGCCAAAACCGGTGGAAACGACACGCCAAGCACCCCTTCCTGACCACATGTGCCGTACAATCATTTGAGGTCGTAGAGATTGTTCCCCTGGCCGTCAGTAGGGGATGCAAGCGCTGCGTCTTGGTTTCGGCTGTCTTTACAGCTGTCGCGAAGCCTTCTTGGGCCGTGTGGGGGCTATTGGCAGCGAGTTTGACATTTTCATGGGCGTCTTGAGGGCTTGCTGGGGCGCCCTTCGGCGCACTTTGAGTATCTGCGGCTGTTTATCCAGGCGTTCCTTTGATGAGCCGGCTGATTGCTCCCCATTTCCTAGGATGGGTTCTTGTTATCACTTAGACGGCTCCGACAAAAAAAACTCCTCCTCCGCACCTCCCCCTCCTAGGACTCGCCTCCCTCATCCAGAGCGACTCACCCACTCACGTCCTCAAAGTCACTCGTGCTCACGCACACCCAGACCCACACGCACGTACACTCAGACCCAGTCGTACTTTGACTTATCAAACTCAAATTCATTCAGAATCAAGGCAACGCACACTCATACTCACACATATTTGGATTCAGCACGCGCAGACACACCCACACCCACACACACTTAGACTCGTTCCTTTTCGGACTCAACCACACCCAGGCGAACTCACAATCATACTCCTCTCATAGTCAGACTCAGACTCGCTCGTAGTCGAAGGTGGTCCACTGCTGACCGCGAAACATCAGGCGCAGCACTTGGGCACCCCAAAGAAGGGGCGCCGGGGGTGGGGATACTCCTGACATCGCGCCCCAATATGTGGGGATGTCTCATGCGGTTTGCGCGTTCGCGTGCCCAGCATCCTCTGGCGTCGTAACAGATTCTCAGGATGTCTCAGGCGAGACGTTGGTTTTAGCATTTCTGCGGGGGGTGGGGGGCACCAAAGGGGGGGGGGACTTCAAGATTTATGACCAAGAGGAAGGGGGTGGTGTCTCAAGCGGGTTCTCAGTTCGCGCGCCTTACACGCTCTGCATTCAAAGCGAAGTGTCAGAATTTGTCACGCGGGTGGCCTGTTTTTGCCCCATTTGACATTTCCCTTCGGGTAGTCCACTGATCACCGCGATATAGCAGACGTGGCACTCGAGCACTCGAACACTCCAAAGCGGAGCCGCCAGGGGTGGGGACACCTCAGAATTCGCGCTCAAATGGGGGGGGGGGGATCTCAGGCGGTTCGCTACCCCCTGCCCCCCACACTTTTGTTCGGACTTGTGGTATCCTCACTCAAGCACGCACTTCATTTCCCAAAAGCCCACTTGCTCTGCACCGCCCGTCCCGCGCACAGATTCATCCGGCGCATAAAAAAAACACTCGTACTCAGAACCGGGCGTACCCAGACACACGCATACTTACTCGCCCATGCTCAAAGTCGCTAAAATTCAGACCCACGCGCGCCCATACCAGCTCGCACTCAAAGCCATTCGTACTCTAACTCGCTCACACTCAGGCGCATTCGCAGCCATACGAGAACGCAATCATAATCACTCAAACGCAGACGCAGCACGCGCAAACTCGGTCAGACTTTGGTTCGCTACGCTTAGACTCATGCATACTCAGACTACTTCGCACCCAGGCACACTCACACTCAGGTTTGTAGTCGTCACATTGAAAATTAAACTCGCCCACGCACAGCCTCGTTCCCCTCGCACATCGACTCGCTCGCAATCAGACTGACCCATGGTCAAGCCCACATGTACTCAAACTGGCTATCACACTCAGGCTCCATCGCACCCGCGTCCACTCACACTCCGACTCGTTCGCGCCCATATCAGCCACGCTTAGCGGGCGCAAGAAAAAACATGCGCGCTTGCCTGAGTTACTGCGGGGGGAGAGGCGAGAGGGCCCCCCCCGCCCTTCCACTTGCGCCTCCCTGGTCTCTCCTGAAACATGTCCAGGAGACGAGGGGGGCGCCGCTGAAGTCGTCGCTGCCGGCGCCATTGCCGCGCCTGTCGTCAACGCGAACTCTCGCTCTCAAACGCAGGCACTGATAGACGCGGCCCTGCAGCGAAACGAGACACGGGCATGGGATGCACATGCGGGGATCTCTGGTTCGAATACAGCGCCGATCCGAAAGTTCCCCCAATTTCGCCACCGTGCCGGCCGCGGCCATCTGGGGCGGCGCGCGCGGGACAAGACCCGCGGGGCCCGAGGGCGGACGGCGGCGATGTCGCGAGGGCAGAGTCGGCGCGCCGATGGGCAGGCAGCCCAGCGCCTCGTTTGGCCGGAGGGGCCCAGCACAATGCAAGGGCAGAGCCTAACCCCCGCCCGGGATCGCGGGATCGGGTTCCCCTTCCCAATTAAAAATTTTCAATCCCAGACGGTGTACTGTCCCGAAAATGAGCAAACAGCATGGGACCTCCTCGAAAGAAGCTTTCGGGTTCGGTCATGCGCCGACCCGAAAGTTTATCGGCCGACCTGAAAGTGGCCAAATCCCATAGGACTTGGAATACAAAAAAAATCGAGCCCGAAAATTGGCACACCGCTTAGGACCCCGAGGTCTTCGAGGCCGCTCCGAAGAAACCGAGCGTTGGCAAACCGGCCAGAACTTCCTATCAAAAACGGTTTCTCGGTGGTTCCGGGCCTCGTCCTAAGGAGCCGCCGATGGGCAGACCGCTCAGGACTTCCTGCGCAAGAAACTGTGCCCTGGGTGAGCCATTGTCAACGGGGGCGCGCCCCGCGCGGGATCGGGGTTCGCGCGGGGGCGCGGCGGCTCTCGCGTGTCCAGGGGGCATGCGTTGTCGCGCCCTTCCAGCATTGCGTTTGCGCTGCACTCGCGCGGCGCCGCGCCTCACAAATCGGAATCAACTTTCGGGGCGCCGACGTAATTTGCCAAACCGTTTGGAAGTCCGGCAGGAACGACTCCGAGAAGACAATGGTTCAAAGTGCCCTGCAAGGCCAATGCGTGGAGGGCGCCTCGGACGGAACGGCCATGTCAATCATGCCTGACTGGACAAGAAGAGCGTCGCGTTTGCCCATTGCGTTCGCAACGAATTGTCCGTCGCGTTGGTCTGCGCTGCTGGCATGTCGTGGCGTGCGTGCGCTTCCGCGCGCGTGTGCGTTGTGTTGTGCGTTGTGTGTTGTGCGTTGTGTGCGAGCGTCATGTGGTGAATGTGTGTGTGTGCGTTGTGTGTGTGTATGTTGTGTTGTGTGTTGTGTGTTGCGTGCGTTGTGTGTTGCGTGTTGTGTGTGCTAGGGTGTGGTGTGTGTGTGTTGCGTGTTGTGTGTGTCTGATTTTGTATGGGTCTATGCGGGTGTGTGCGCGTGTGCGCGCGTGCATGCGTGCGCGCGGGCGCGCGTGCGCGTGCGCGTGCGCGCGCATGCGCGCATGCGCGCGCGCGCGCGCATCGCCGTCAAGTTCCCGAGGAGCTTCCAGGGCGCATTCAAAGAGTCCTATAAGAGGCCACCAGGAAGCTTCCAAAAGGCACCCCCGAACGAATTTCAAGACACCCCCCAGGATTGCCCCCGAGAAGCCAAGGGCAACATCATGATTTCCCCGAGCACAATGGCGGGATGGGCAATATGCCACCACGACGCGCAGCCACGGCGCCGGTCGGCGTCCGGAATGCCAAAAGACATAACAAGCTCCAGAAACATAACCTAGATGCCCCTCGCCCTCCTGCTCGCACTCCTCCTCGCACGCGGCCGCTGGAATGAGCTCAACGCTTCGCCTCGGCGGCGCCAAGAGCGGCGCAGCTGCCACCTCGCACCTCACTGCTGGAATGGCCTGATTCGCCCGCTCACGGCGGATCGGCGCGCCTCGACTCAGGCCGCGGGCGGGCGAAATTGCGCAGCGCGGAGGCCGCAGCGGCGATGGGAAGCGACTGCGGCGAGGGGCCACAGAGGCCGAGACGAGCGACGGGGCAGGACGGCAGAGGCAGGGGCGATGGAAGACGAAAAAGGTCGAGAGGACCGAGGGAGAGCAGTCCGAGGAACGCAGGACACGGCCACATGTGCTTGAGGCCGTCACCACCTGCATCGCGCAACATGCACGGCTCTACCTGCTGAGATATCCCGGCCGAACCCCCGGCGCCATCCCACGCGCGCCAGATGGCGAGAGGGGAGGGGGCGGACAACTCATGGAGCGTCGCCGTCGCACGTGCCCAATGGAGGGCCGCGCGAGCGATGGGCTACATGTGAAGCCACGAACTGAGACGCGCTTCAAACGCGAGCTTCAGAGTGTCTCCGAACATGGGGGGCCCCAGCCCGCGATGGAGAACGCCCTGCACTTTCGGGCGGCGCCGATGAGCATTTTTAGCGAGGTAGATCGACGGGGGGGCATTGGCAGAAGCGGAACAGCTGAAAGGCGGGAACGATGGGAAGGAGCGGGGGCGACGGGCCCGACGCCCAGACATCCGGGAAAGCCCCGAGCGGCACTCTGTAGAAACTCGGCAAAGGGCGGCTGGATCCACTGACTCGGGGCCAGCTTCAGGGCCGCAAGCTCTGGGAGAGACAAAGCGATTTCGGCCGCAGCTCTGAGTTGGTGAACGAGGGGCCCCCGGACAGTGAGGCGCAGGGTCGCCGCTCGGATCTGGCGGGCAGCATTCAGGGCGGCGGGGCTCGGGATCTTCGGGCCGCCCCGCTGCGATAGCTGAAGCCATCCATCCCGCGGGGGCGCGCAGGGCGGCGCGCGCCGCAGCGCGGGGGACATGACAGCTTCAAGACGGGGCGACATGGAAGGGAGAGGGAGGAACTGACCAGCGAAGGAGACGACTGAGGAGACGCGAGAACAGCATGGAAAGGCTACATCTCGCAACGGGGCGCCAGTCATAGCGAACTCAGTGGAGCGCGCCCGCCACTTTGCCACCGGCGAGCGCCGGCAGCGGCCGACGGCGACGGCGCCAGGCCCGAGCCGCGCCCCGAAGTCCTTCTGGACGAGTGTGATCTGGATCTCCGCCCATTCTGATGCACGCTGTCGAACGCGAGCCGCGTGGTCTGCTTCGAGCACGAGCGAGAAATAGCCACTCAGCGGGGCAATCTCAAATTTGCCAATTTTGAATTTGAGAGCGGCAGCTCTCCGGGCAACAGCGAAGACGCGGCGCGCGTGGGCGAGGGGGGGTGGCGCCGCGGAGGGCCGCTCCGACATCGTCTGCGCATGCGCGCACCACCCCGCGGCCTTCCTTGCAAATCACCCTGTCAAAGTGTTCCATGAAGGGGTCTGCGGCCAGCGCGAAGACGCAGCCCGAGCTCGGGCAGTCTTGGGCGACGCCGCGCAGGGCCCAGAACAGGAGAGTTGGTTCCAAGGTATCAGCGCGATAGCAGCAGACGCCCGATAGAAGAAAACGAACGAGGGTCTGCATGGGGGGCGGCAAGGACATGGCATCGAAGACTTGGAGCATCCAGTCGCGCGCGAGACTGGGGAAGGCCCGGCCGAAATCACGTCCCACAAGGAGGCGTGGCTGCGGCACTCGTAATCTGCATGGGATTACAACGACTGCATGCGTCCAGCTCGACGATGGTGTTGCCGAAAATGCGCGTGCTGACAAATACCCTCTGTGCCCCATTGACTGCGCTCGCTAACTGGTTTCCCAACTCTTTGAGGACTACGCCTGCGAGGATCTTGTTGTCAATATTCCTGCTGCCGAGGGGGCCTAGATCTGCCGCGCGACGGGCAACGTCGCGCGGGGGGTCTTCGGAGCCCTCGCCTTCGGGCGCAAATATTCCGAGCACGTCGTTCTATCCGAGGGGCATATGATTCCCGTCAAGTTGACACCGGAGCACATCGTAGAGGACCTGGGGGCCCATTGGGGAGGCTTGCCATGCGGCGCAAGGACGGGCGTCGAGACCTGGGGCAGAGTGGGTTTGTCTGTCAACGCACACTTATACGTCGTGTAGACGCGGAGGAGGGATGTCGGCGAGGAGGGCGTTGTCCGCGAGGCGGGGGGGGGGGTAGGCATTGGCAGCGGTGGAGCCAATGCGCTCCTCATCAAATTCCTGGCCCCAGCGCTAGATCATCTTCTGAGAGATTGACGAGGGACAGGCGGGGGTGTGTCCGCCCGCGCGAAGCCCCGCGGGTCTGACTGAGCCGACGAACGGTTCAACGCATGCCGCGATCAGCCAGCAAGCGCCGGCGTTTACGAGCTCGAGCCTGCGCCCGCAGATCAGGAGACTACAAACCACCCCTTGACCCCCGAAGTTCAGCCCCCGCGCCCTCAAACTGGAACTTGGGGGCGCCGAGAGCGTCTGCAGAAGAAGCGGGGTGCGCCAGGGGCACCGCCTGCGCGTCTGGCTCGACGCGCAGGTGCTCTCGTGCAAGGCCACATCGGAGCAGGCGGCAAGCAAGCGCCGGATCTTGTCGCCGCGCAGCCCTGGCCACAGCGGAGGAGAAGGAGGCGACTCGTCGTCGTCGTCGCACCGAGCGCCGAGCTCGTCGCCGTCGAAAGATCCAGAGACTCCTAAAATTCCACCTGGAACTTCTGAACGTCGGGACGTCGGAAGATGGTCTTCGGGATGGGTTGGGCAACAGAGGGCCGGGGGCGGCGGTGGCGGAGCGCGACCTGCAGCGGGGCGTGGTCAGAGATCCTTCGTTGCCCCAGCGCCTCGGGCAAGGCCCCGACGGACGCCGCGACGCGCGCGCGCGTCAGGGCCCAGCCTGGGACGCCGAGGCGAACCCTATCAATTTTCGACGCTGGCTGGCACGTGCCGTTCTAGTGCGCGCCCTCTCCGCAGGGCCTCCTAGAGCCTCTGGAGAAAGGGCTGCCACGGGGAGCGGCGCTGACGACGCCATTCTCCCGAGGGGCCTCCAGGGAGTCAGGTGGAACTGAGGGCCGCGATGGGGGCTCCGCAGCCAAGTTGAAGTCACCCGCTAGAGCCGCGAAGCATCTGTCAGGAAGCCTCTGGGCGATAGTGCGACGATGCAACATCGAGTCTTTCACAGAGCCGACTTGTGATAGAGAAAACCAAATATTGAATATTTTGAAGTGCTGTATGTAATATATTATCTGCGGAGCGCAGGGTCGCGCCTACGCCAAGCTCGGCGATTGAGTAGTGCCCGCCCAGGGACGAGAACCTCAGAAGAGACTGAAGTACCAGTGCCCGCCCATGAAGCACACCGTGAGAAGAACGCGACGACGCAGCCGCGGCGGCTGTGAGGGCCATCGAACGTGGCCCGAAACTCAAAACCCGAATTCGACATGTGCGCCATCGACATGTGCGTGAAACCGGTAACGTCGCCCACGGATAAGCGGGTTCCCTGCGCGGCGACGACGTTAAAGCCTTGTGGAAGGTTAGCGAGGTACTTCAGCTTTCTGGCTCGGGCGCCAGGACGAAAAGGGCACAGCGCGCGGGCGCTCCACGAGACGAGCCCTACACCGGTGGCCGACTTCGCGGTCGGCAGCTTGAGGAGGCGGAAGAGCTGGCTCAAGAGACCTCTCCTCAGACCCGATGCCCTGGGAAAAGATCTGCTCGATGCTCGTCGCGATCGTGGCCTTCGAAAGGCCCAGCTGGTCGAGCGCCCCATGGTCGCACTCGACGGGGCGGGCCTCGTTCTGGCGCGGGGTGGCCTTGAGGAAGGCGCGCCGCTGGCACGAGATCTTGCCTGTGTTCCTGTCAGCGAAGAAAATATTGTCAGGGGGCTTCTCTGGGGGGCGCTTGATTTTCTTGAGGTCAAGTTCTCTGCGGAGATGTGCCAAGGTTCAGCCCCCTGAAACGTGCAATCCCAAGTTCTGGCGTTGGGCTGAGAATGCCTAGAAGCGTCTGAACGAGCCGTCGCGAGCTTGACATCGCTGGGGGCCTGCGAGACCGTCCTGGCGGCCCACCCAGGGGCTCATTTGACCTTGACCGTGAAACGGGTGCCAGCGGTCTCACCTTCGACCTTCCAGTTGTCTGGTTCGAAGTTGGAAGCGGCCAGCCACTCAGCGAGACCTTCGCACACAGCATCGCGGCTGGCAACGGCGGCGGAACGGACAACCACGATGGTGGGTTCCGTCTTGCGGTGGAAGGCGGCCGAGGGAGCCACCGCAGGGGGCTCGTCTGAGCGAGCCAGCTCGAGAAGATCTTGTAGCTGCCGGGTCTCTTGTGACATTGTATGCATTCTCGCTTCCTGCGCGTCGAGACGGCACTCAGTGGCACCGATGCGTGAGCCGACCTGCTGCTCCAAGTTCGTGCAATGCTTGATGATGGTGTCCGAGCGAGAAGCAAGGTCTTCCTGCATGTTGAGGATGTCGGCCATGACGTCCCTCTTGGTGTAGTCAACATATGCCCTGGGCACATCCAAGTTTGAGGGATCTGGGGACGCACCGAAATCATCACCTGCCACCCGTACAGCCACAGCAGCTGGGCCAGGCTGGGTAGCATGCGCAGGATGCTGAACAGGATGGGAGGCCGCCGACGACGACGAGGAACCCTTGCCGTTGGAGAGCTTGCCATCGACCTTCTGGAACTTGGGCGGCAGGGATGGAGAAATCCTGTGCGGGCGATAAGAAGCCCCCTGGGATAATAAAGTTCTCGCGGTTCCCGCGGGGATGGGTAAAGGAGTTTCCCAGGGAAGGTAAAGTATGATGACGATGGTGAAGCTGACGACGATGATGGAGGAGGAGAAGGTTAAACCAGGCGCACGACACAAAGCTGACTCGAGAGATCCCAAGGCTCGTGGCCACTTGCCCGCAGAGGCGCACGACGCAAGGCTCGTAGTATTACAATCGAATCGCGTAGCAAGGATGGGCGTGCAAAGGTGCACGGCCACTTCGGCTCAGAGATGGGCCGAAGTGGCAACAATGCAAGGGTATAGCAAGATTGATCATCCCTACCACGCGGGTTGATTTGAATATTACTGATAGGAGCGCGGGCAGGAAGATAATAACAGTAATGGTGGGAGACGGCAAAAGGAAGAGGATGGCCCCAGGATCGATACTCGGTGCCTTTATGGGCCCTGTGATTTCTTATGTGTGGAGCAATTTCGTTTTAATCGTTTTCAGGATCGCATTGACTGGGGTACATGGTGGGACCCCGCGGGGGATAAACAAAAACCCGGAGATAAACAAGTTCGGCCCCTGGGGGGAGTGCGGAAGGAAGAGAAAGAGAAACGGAAGAGAAGCAAAAGGAAAGGAAGAAGGAAGAGAAGACAAAGCATGGTTGAAGCTGTTGCTAGTCAGCACGAATCGATCACAACTTCGATCCGAAACCTAAGAGAACAGAACCGAAGAACAATAAAAAGAGGAAGAACAAAAAGGGGGAACGTGGGCAAACTGAACTGGTGAGAATCCCACAACCCTGCCAAATGCTCGTGATTGCGGAACCTGCTGTGGTGAGACCACCATGGCCATGCTCAGCGTTTTTGATGCTGTTGCTAGTCAACATGATATGATAGCAATTTCGATCCCCGCAACTTTCCTGTGGACTATAGGACTCGGCCTCCGCGCCGTCCTCCACAGTTAAGTCTTATTGGCCGGAGTTTCCCCCCCCACGCCAAAAAAACGGGGGAAACGAGGGTACTTTATTATCGCCCGCACGCGGTTAGCTGTACCCACAGAAGCAGAGCGGCCACCGCGATCCACCAAAGCCATGGGGCCAAGGGGCAGGCCACGAAGGACATCGTACTAGGGGAGAGAAGGGATGGCGAAGCGCCAAACGAAATGGAGACGTGTCCGCCTGCGCCTGACGCACAGGATCGTTTGAATAGAGAGCTGCGTTTCAGATGGGACCTGTTCCCACTTGAGCCAAAGCGGCAACGGGCTGCTGGTCCTCCTCCTGCTCCCCCTCGTCCTCCGGGAGGGAGCAGGCTCAGGTGGAGAACGAGGAGGCGGCGGAGGATCGATGGGGGGACGATGAGGAGGAGATACAGGAGGAGGAGGAGGAGGAGGAGGAGAAGGCGGAGGCGGAGGAGGAGAACGCGGAGGTGGAGGAGGAGGCGGAGGCGGATCGAGGAGAGTGGCATGGAGGAGGGTCGAGGAAGCGGACATGGAGGAGGCGGAGGGATCGAGGCCGACGCGGAGGAAAAGAAGGACGCGGAGAACGGGAAGGAGGATCGAGGTCGGTTGGTCGGATCGGGTATCGAGGCGGTCCTCGTGCCGTGTTGGGGGGCCTGGCTCACACCCCACGAGCCAGGGGCAACGTAACCCTCATCCTGCACACCAGCCCCTCGGTGCGAAGAGGGGTGCCCAGCCCTGAACCCGAGCTTGCCATGGGGCACGGGGCCCGCCCGGCACATACCAGCAGGGGCGGCGGCGGAAAGGCGCAAGCCTCTGAAGCGAAGCGAAGACTGACAGCGAGAGGGAGAGGTAACAAGGGATCTGTCGACCCCTATCCCAGGCTTCGTGGGGTTTCCAGATGGACCAGAAATTTGGGGCCCAACCCTGGGATTTTCGATGGGGGGGGGTCCATGCTCGATAGGGGTGCGTCGAATAGCCCCCGTTGCGGTGTGTCCCAGGGTTCTCCTATGTTTCTCAGCGGCCACACTTTTCGGGCGAAGCTCGGGGACTTCGGGGAGAAACATCGCCCGCGAAGAGAGAGAGAGAGCAGCAGCGGAGGAGGAGGAGGATCGAGGAGGTCATGGAGGAGAGGGGCCCCCTCCTCCGGCGGCGGAGCGCCCGCCGCGCCTCCCCCTGCAGCCGGTGCTCCAGGATGAAGATGCCTATGTCGCAGGTGTTCAGGGGCTTCTTCCGCTCCTCGTCCCTGGACGGAGGAGGGTGAACACGCCAGGAGGCACCGACACACTGCCCCCAAAGGAACCCAAAGGGCTTCCAGACAGTCCCAGGAAGCCCCGCGACGGCCCAGCAGGGCCCCAAAGATGGTCCGAAGAGAGCCCCATCACGGCCCAAGGCGGCTCTCAGACGCCCCCCGAAGCACTTCAAATCACGTTGAGAGAGACAGTGCTTCGCAGCAAAGTGGGCCGAGGGAGCCCAAGGAGCCCCAAAAAGGCCTCCAGGAGGCTTCCGGAGGCCCCAGAGAGGCCCAGAAGTAGCTTTCGCGAGGCCCCTAAGAAGCCCGCAACAAAAACATGATAATGACGGGGATGGGTACGCAGGGTAGGGCGAAAACCAGGAAGAGGAAAGACGAGGGAAGGACAAAGAAAAGCAGTATTCGAACGGCGCTGGCAAAAACGGAGTCACTTTTTGATACGTGCTTACTTACCTCTCTTTCTCTCTCATTCCGCCTGCATGCCAAACTTGAAGGGCCAAGGTGCATAGCGCGAAGCGCATGCTCAGTCTGGCGTGCGTGTGTGTGTGTATACACAGAGAGCGAGTGAGAGCGAGAGAGAGAGGTATAGACAGAAGGAATCGAACATATGCTGCTTATGGAAAACCGCCCGGAGGATTTCCTGGAGGCCTCCAGAGATACAAAAAAGACACACCGACCAGAGAAACACCGCAATCCTCGACCCTCCTCGTCGTCGTCCTCGTCGCCCCACTGGTCCCGTGGGGGCGGATTCTCCTCCTCCTCCTCCTCCTTCTCCTCCTCCTCCTCCCCCTCCTCCTCCTCCTCCTCCTCCTCCTCCTCCTCCTCCTCCTCCTCCTCCTCCTCCTCCCCCTCCTCGACGCGCACCGATTCACCTTGCTGCGTCGCGCGTCCTCCTCCTCCTCCTCCTCCTCCTCCTCCGCCGCCTCCTCCTCCTCCTCCTCTTCGTCCTCCTCCTCCTCCTGAAGAGCCCGAAATCGGCAGGAGGACGGGATGAGAGAAGGACGAGGAGGAGGCAGGAGGAGGACGAGGATGGAGAGGAAAAGAGGACGAGAGGTACGCGTGGGAGCAGCAGTACCCTATGACCCCGTAGTCGTCTTCGATCCGCCGCCCCCTGTGTGCTTGCCACAGTGGTGCACGGCGTGCTAGACCCTTTCGGTTTTGGTGTTGGTTCTTTTCCAAAAGAAATCCCCCTGGGACTTCGGCCCGTCCCGCCGGCCACACGGAAGGGCGCGCAAAGATGCACAACAGGTAGTTGCAAAGAGTTTTTCGGCTCCAGACGGCTTCAAGATGGCCTCCAAGATGGCCAAGATGGCCCAAGCTGGCCTCCAAATTCGCCCAAGATGGTCCAAGAAGGCCTCGAAGACGGCCCCAGGGTCCAGGATGCCTCCAAGTTCGCACAAAAAACACCTAAAACGGCCCACGACATTCCCAGAGACCTCCAAGAGGCCTCCAATACGGCCCAAGAGGCCTCGAAGAAAAGGCCTCGAAGAGGTCCTCCAGGGTCCGCAAGGACGGCACGAAGAGGTCAAAATCTTTGTTTTTTTTGGGTTTCTGAAGATTGTGGCTTTTGCTTCTTTTCGGCCTTCCGACGGCCCAAGACTGCCCAAGAGGCCGTCAAAATCGCCCCAAGAGTGCGCAAGAAACCTCCTGGACGGCCCCAGGACGGCCCAAGAGGCCCCCAAGACGGTCCCAAGAAGGCCCCAAGAGGGCCCAAGAGGCTCCCAAGAAGTACCAGATGGCCTCCAAGACTGCCCAGATGGCATTCAAGATGCCTCCAAGGCTGCCAAGATGGCCTCCGAGACGGCCAAGATGGCCCCAAGATGCACCCAAGACGGCCCAAGATGGCCCCAAGATGGCCTAAGACTACCCAAAAGGCCCGCAAGGCGCCTCCAAGACGGCCCAAGAGCCCTCCAAGACGTCCTCCAGGAAGGCCCGACAGGGATGAAATGATTCTTTATTTCTGTGTTTGAAGGGTTTGGGCGTTTGCCGCTTTTCAGCTCTCCGACGGCACAAGACGGCCCGAGCGGCCCACAACCTCGACCCAAGAGCGCCCAAGAGGCCTCCAACATGCCCCCATGACAGCCCAAGGGGCCCCCAATGCCCTAAGAGGCCACAGGACGGCCCAAGGGGCCCGCAAGGCGCCCAAGGTAGCCTCCAAGACGGCCAAGATAACCTCCATGATGCCTCCAAGACTGCCAAGATGGCCGTCAAGACGGCTAAGATAGCCTGAGGATGCACCCAAGACGGCCTAAGATGGCCTCAAGATGGCCTAATACGGCTCTATAGGCCCGCAAGAGGCCTCCAATACGACCCAAGAGCCCCCCAAGACGTCCTTCAGGAAGGTCCGACAGGGCCAAAATCATTGAATTGCCGTATGCGTGTCAAGGATTGTGGCGTTTGCTTCTTTTCAGCTCCCCGAAGGCACAAGACGACCCAAGCGGCCCCCAACATCGACCCAAGAGCGCCCAAGATGCCTCCAAGATGGCCCCATGACAGCCCAAGAGGCCCCCAAGAGGGCCACAAGAAGGCCCCAGGACGGCCCAAGAGGCCCCCAAGACGCCCATGATGGCCTCCAAGATGGCCCTGAAGCGCCCCGAGAGGCTTCAAGTCCGTTCAGAGAGGCCGCCAAGACGGCTTCCGACGGCGTCAGACGGGCCAGGGACGCCCGAAGACTGCCAAGGAGGCACCCAAAAAGCCCCCCAAAGACCCCAAGAGGCCAATGAAAGCCCCCAGGAGGCCTCCAGGAGGGCCCCAACAAGAAAAGGCCCCCAAGACGCCCAAGATGGCATCCAAGACGGACAGGATAGCCCCCAGGATGCCTCCAAGACGGCCAAGGAGACCTCCAAGACAGCGGAGATGGCCCCCAAATGCACCCAAGACGGCCCCAAATGGCCTGAAGATAACCTTGGACTGCCCATAAGGCCCGCCAGAGGCCTCCAACACTGCCCAATAGCCATCCACAGCGTCCTCTAGGAAACCCGAAAGCTCGGAAACCACCTGGTCCGATGGCTCACCCGGCCCCGTGTTCCCCGAAGGCTTTCCAAACCGACTCGGGGAACACATGGCCCGATAGCTTGGCAGGGCTCTGGCCTCAACGTTCGGCCACATAGGCGCTTCCGAAAGGGCAGGGGGCGGCGGTGACTCGCCGTAGGCGTCTTCGATCCGCCGCCCCCTGCTGATTCATTACAGTGGTGCCTGGCGTGCTGGGTCCTTTCGGTCTTGGTTCCTTATTTCACGAGAGTGCGAGGTAGGTCTTGTAGGCCTCGCTGCATGGAAACCGCTTGCAGGCATAATGGACGTTACACCACGCGTGTACGTCTCGCATCCACACGCGAGGGGCCTCTTGCCTGATCGCCCTCGCGCTCCCTCGCCACGCGGCCGATGATGACCCCAAGTGCGATGGCCACGAACCCGTAGACAACGAGGCTCAATTAGTGGAGGCGGGAGGAGAAGACGTCGGATGCAGCGTATATGGTGGAAGAGCTGGTCGTGGATCCACGAGCAACTGGAAGTTGCGGGACGTTCGCGGTCTGGTCGATGTGGTAGTCGGTCGCGTCCCCACGCTCGTGCGTAGTAGGTGGTAGGGTCGATGATGCAGTTGGGGAAGATGTGGTAGAAGCCACGGTCACTGGGGTAGCGGTGGGAAGTAGACTTCGTCGACCTGACTGGCGTCCTGCCCAGGTAGAAGTCGCAGAAAGGAAAGCCGCTCTCACGCAGTCGAGTCTCCTCGCGCGCGTATGACCTGGGTTGTTCTAGGTGGGGTCGCTGTTGGAACGTTGTGCCTGGCGTGGGTCCAGTAGACGTCCAGGCGGGCGTCTACCGTGCCCTTCTCTTCGATGTGTAGATGATGGCGTGTACGTGGCTATTGGCGTACATTTGGTGGAACGTCATCACTCTGAGGGTGGACGCGATCAGAGCTGCCGCGGGTGCGGCAGCTCTGCTACCAACTTGGAAGAAATGGTCGCCATCTCCCGGCACGATTGTCAGGGATTGCGGAATACGATGGCATGGATGGCGGTGGGGCAGGCAGCGCCGCAAATGGTACGCCGCAGGCGACGCCGGCAAATGGGGCGGCGTCGCCCTGGGCCAAGGCAGCGGCGGGCGAGAGACGCAACATGTACATGCCCTCTTTTGAGCAGTCCCTCAAAATCCAAATGCCCCAACCTGTGAAACAAACATATGTGTTTCTCTCGCATGTCCCCACCACAAGATGTCCAACATGTATTATGGTGTGTCGTCCCTTCGCTTCCGACTGACCTCCGGAGCCTCCAAGAGAGCCCAATGATGATTCGGAATAACTCCAAAACTGCCCCAAACACGCCACGCGAGCGGCCCAAGGGGGCTCAAAGGAACTAGTTGCCTGGCTCCAGAGGGGCAGTGCTAATTCGCGCCGCCCCGTGTTTGATTGATGTCCCCAAAGATGGCCATCGAGCCTCTGCGAGGGGCCCAAGAAAGCCCCAAAGGCATCCAAAATGGCCCGAATTGCGCACAAATCAAATCTGGCCCCAAAAAGTCTGCAAGAGGCTCACAGACCGAAAGATCCGCGACGGTCCGCCTGATCGACTCTTGGGTCTGCTCAGGCTGATCCCGAGCCTCGGTTTGACGGCCGCCCCCTCTGTTCCACTGCGTGCTCCTGCGTTCCATGATCAAGGTAACTGGCCTCGGGGTCGTTTCGGAATGGGTTGGTCGCGATACTTTTTTTTGGTCAGCGGCCACGAAAACAACGGTCATGTGGCGATGGCAACGTCCGGGCCACGGGCGAGGCTAATTTGCAGGTTGGCCGCGATACGTTCTTGGTCGGCGGCTCCGAGGCGGCGGACAGGGAGCGGAAGGCGTCGTCTGGGCCAGCAGGCGAGGCGAATTAGCTACAACAGGCAACGCACCTGCAGTAATAATTCGCAAAGAAAGCGAGGTGTGCACACGCATTAAGCAAAATGCTCCACATTAAGGCGAACGCACCTAGGCGCCAGCCACACCGAGTTGAAGCAGCCGCAGTGCTACGCAGCGGAAGAGTCGCCCTGTCGGCCCCAGTCCGCACAGCCAACCTAGCCGATCAGACAGGTAGGTCGGCCGCGATACGCGAAGCGCCAGAGTCACTGTGAGCCCCCGGCGTGCGAATGGATCGAGAGCCGAACGGCCTTGTTCAGAAAGCTTGGAGCGTTGGGAGGAGAACGGCAGGAGAGGCTGGTAATCTGATAGTAAGGATCGGGCGACGAAATCTATAAATGTCCACTGCTCCCTGGCTGGGCCCATCCTGAACCCAGCAGCGGTGTATACGCCACAACCTCCTGGCTTGGCCAGGAGGACGTATACACAGCTCCTGGGTTCAGGATGGGCCTGACCAGGGAGCAGTGGACATGTATAGATTTCGTCGCCAGAGAAGGGAAGGGGGGGGTTCGGGGGCTCGCCTGCGAAGACGGCGTAAGGCGGCCCGAGATGGCCCCAATACGCCTCAAGATGGCCTCCAGACGGCCCAAACGACCCCAATGCAACTAAACATCAAGAAGCACAAGCCACTGATTGTCCTGAGAGGTGTTGATACATTTGGCATTGTCGCCTCTCTGGCTTCTGACATCCGGAGACGACCCAAGAGGCCTCCAAGATTGCCCCGGGACCAAGAGACTCGCATCGCAAGAAGTCGCCAAGACGGACGAAGAGCCCCTAGATGCCCCAAGATGGCCCAAGAGGGCTTAAAGAGGCCCCCTGACCCGCACCAAGAAATCCCAAATCCAGCCCTGCAGCGCCCCAAGAGGCTCCAGGATGGCCTGAAGACCACCCAAGACGGCCACAGTCGACGACGCAAACATCTCGATTGTCCCATGGGCTGCTGTACGACGTTGGCATTTGGCACTCTCGGTTTTCAAAATGCACACAAGGGCCCACCAGGCGCCCAAAAGTGCTCAAAGACGCCAACAAAAGATGCCGAAGAGGGCTCCAGGACGTCCCAAGAGAGCCCCAAGGTGCCCCCAGAGGGTTCCAACGAGGCCCCAGGGGGCCCCCAGACGGCCCCAGGGCACTCCAAAATGCTACATTCGCTGGACACTGTCCCAAGGGCGGTCAGGAAATTGTAAAAAATTGCCACGCAAGGGTTCGGGCTGGGGTCATCCTCGCCGCGCGGACGCCCACGCGGTGCGCATGCTCTTTGACCTGCGGGATCGACACCGCCATTCGGCGGAAGGGGCCAACTGGCGGACAGCGGGCAGTGAAACCTGGGGGAGGAGGACAAGCAGCGGGAAGTGAAGATGCGGAGGAGAAGGAGGGGGCTGGAAAAAAGGCAAGGACGGGCAGAGAGCGCGGTGGCGGATGCGATCCCGGGGCCGCGTGGCCAAAGGCTTCCATTGTGCCTACTCGGCAACTGGCCACGGTCCACCGCCGCGCGGACATGGGATCGAGCCCAGTTGGCTGGCCAGAAGGGCAAAACACCCACAGACAGAAGCTTCAGGATATTATGAGGCAACTACTGGGGGGTTTTCTTCGGAAAGACTAAGGAGGATTAAGCCCCAGTTGGGAACTGTTACGCCGGAGTGGGCCTCGGACCAAGCAGGATTAAGCCGGATTAAGCGGCATTCAGCGGGATAAAGCCGGATTAAGCGGGATTGAGCTGGATTAAGCCGGATCTCGGACCAGGGCGAAAACATAATTTGACCTCCGAGGTTGCATCCGAAAGGATATGCCGGCGGGACAGGCGGCGCCTACCGTGCAAGACCGAGAGCGGGGTAGGACGAGAACAGCCGTCCACTGCCTCTCTCGCAGGGCACGTGGCCCTTTTACGCGGCGGCCAGAGGGCTCTGGACGTCGACAGGACTCCGAAGGGAACAGAGGGGGTGGCGCGACTGCCGCGGCGTCACCGGGTGTCTGGCTCTCTGGCCCTCCTCCTTCCCCTCCTCCCCTCAACCTCGTTCTCCTCGTTCTATACATATATATACACTCCCCGTCGCTCGGACGTCTATTCCCTGTGTTTGTCTTCGGTTTCGTGCGTGTTTTTTTATCGCAAGATGATCCAGGATGCTCCTGAATGATCCCCGCCGAGAAAAAGTGCACACGTCCAAGCGATACCAAGAATACTAATCCTCGGCCTCCTTTCGCTGCGCCTCCAGCTGATAAGCCCGCCGTTGCCGGCGGGACAGGCGGCATCTGACGTGCAGATCGAGAGTGGATCATGACGAGAACAGCCGTCCGCGGCTTGTCTCGCAAGCTACTTGGTCCTATCTCACTGGCCACGAGGACTCATATCCATCGCAATCTGATTGCCATCGCGAAAGATAATGAAAGTGTAGCCAGAGCATCCGCGCGTACCTGAGATCTTGAAAGGCGCACTGAAAAGGGTCCATGTGTCTTGGAATACATGCACGCTAGGTCGCTACCAATCATGAGGCGATGCCTGGCGATGACGACGCTACGTACCACCGCCACCGCCACCGCCACCGCCACCGCCACCGCCGCCCCCGCCTCCGCCTCCGCCTCCGCCTCCGCCTCCGCCTCCGCCTCCGCCTCCGCCTCCGCCTCAGCCGCCGCCTCCGCCACCCCTGCTTCTGGGTCCCCTTGCGATCGGTGTGCTTCGCATTGGACCTGCGTCCAGAACCGTCAGGGCAAAGCCCGCCATGACAGCACCCGACGCGAACGCGAACGTTGGGATCTCTAAGTCAGGGTGGTACCGCGAAGAGCAGCTCATAAATTTAATCACGCTCAAGTAGATGAAGCTGCCACCAACACAGAGGTATATCCCAACGTAGACAAGAGGGTCGAAAGTGACATCCATAACGTAGTACGCGAGACAAGCTCCCAAACCCTCGCTCAATCCAATCATGAGGCTTCCCAGAATATCCTTGCAACGCTGGCATCGTTTCTGGCTCCTTGATCCCTCCATGGCCTCCATGGCGTCGACGATGAGCAGGAGCCCCTCTGGCACGTTTCGCAAGAGCATAAGGCACGCCAAGTCAGTAGCAGTCTTCAAATCCACCTTGGAAATGTGGAACATGAGAATGCCTGGGAAGATGTGTGCCAAGAAAGCAGCAAAATGCTCACACAAGACTCGAAGCAATGGTATCAACCTCTTGTCTATTATACCTTCCATAGTCTTGAACTGCTCGATCCTGGCATGCCACGACTGCTGCGTCGAAGGTTGGTTCGTCTCTGCCTCTGCCCTCTTCGAGTTGACACTACCGCTGAGTGCCAGATTGAGCAACCGATTGAGCCCGGGTCCAGCATGAGCGCCATAGTAAGCATGGGCCTCCTTCCGCACTGACAAAATCGAGGGTTTCATGCCGGCTATGTCCACCGGACGCCGCTGCTGCTGGAGCACCTCCCAGGGCTCCTCCAAGAGCTCTACCAGCATCCCTGGGGTGGGCGCATCGGAGCATATCGTGCAGAGCTCGTCCCAGAGTGGTTCGGCGAATTTTTCTTGAGGGGGACCGACGGCATAGGTTACGAAACTGCAGAACTCCGCATGGTTGAAGCTGCTCATATCCACGATCTCGCGCCCAGCGCTCTTGAGAAGAATCTCCACGAGAGGTGCATCTCCGTCGGAGAAGTGAAACAAGCTGTCAGCGATAAACTGTATGGACTCTCTATTGTGCTTGCTGAGATCGGCCATCTGCGGCGAGAAGACTCCCGACGCATCATCTCTGTGCAACTGTCTGGCCTTTTCTGCGCGTTTGCTTCTAACCTCCGTAATGGTAATGTTCTTCTGATCGCAGCTGAAATGCATCCAACTGCTAATAAACTCGTCGGCCGCCATTCTCCCCTTGCTGTTTCGTAGTGAAGGGTCGACCTCCAACCTCCTCTGTGTTATTGCACGCTTGAACCGCTCGAGAATGACCGCTGGTAGGTCACTCGTGAATTTCGCGAGTTGGATGACTATCATACTGACGAGGATCACGACTGAACAGAACCCATAGCTCCAACGCTGATCATATCCCTCCGCGATGACCCCGCGGAGCGCGGACGGGAATATATCAAGCATCGTCACAGAGATCAGCGCCCCAGAGAAGACCGCCAGAACACGTGAAAGAGGCTTGCTGATACGCCCCGGTCTCCACGCGGCCCCTATCAGCCCGCCCAGCGGCACAAATATTCCCGAGACCAGCGCGAGCACGATGCCAGGCGACCACGAAGGCACCTCCCCCCTCAACAGCCTCTCAAGTAAAATCATTGGGACGCCCTGCAATGAGCAAGATCGGGGTGGCAAGCGCGAGTGCCCTCGCCGCCGCGAACTACACGGACCCACACCCGTCCACTCCTCCGGCGTCGCATCTGTGTCGTGACGCGGTCCCCCAAGAATCTCGACCCAGTTTTGTGCTTGGTCCGTATCCTGAATCGTTTCGACTCTTCTGTCAGGAGGCAAATGCTGGGAGGTTTTCGCCAGATCGATTAAGGAGGATTAAGCCCCATTTGGGAGCTGTTACGCCGGAGTGGGCCTCGGACTAAGCAGGACTAAGCCGGATGAAGCGGGATTGAGCGGGATGAAACCGGATCAAGCGAGATTGAGCCGGATTAAGCTGGACTTAGCCGGACTTCCGACCAGGGCAAAATCAGAATTTGACCTCCCAGGAGTTGCATCCGAACTCCTGGGGCTAGGAAGCAGCCCCAAGAGGCCGCATACGGCAAGAAAGGCTGGCCGCCACGAAATGACGCAACGCCTGGATGCGGGGGTCTGTGGCCCGTGCTTGCGCGCCGGCTCCACCGCGTGTGGACATGCGGAAATGTCCTGGACCGGAATGGCGACAAGAAGTTCGGGTGGCCTGGCTGGAGACCGTTCTTTTTTTGTTTCGAATCGGCGATAACCGGGCTTCTCCTTGGAGGGGAGGGGGGGGGGGCGGCCGATAACCTAACCCTTGCGCTGTGGGCAGCCCTGCATATGCCCGCGCCCCCCCTCCCGCGGACCTGCACAATCGGCAAGGTTAGGTTATGCTGGGGGGGGAAGGGGAGGGGGGCAAGCCCCATAACCCGGGTCATCGCCCGACCCTAAAAAAACAATCTCCTGCGGGGTCAGGAGATCTCATCGCAGTTTGGGCTAGACCACCGAAGAGGGGAGCCGAGGGCGTGAGAAGTTCGAGGCAGGAATCTTTACACGTCGTCCACCTTGGGAACCGATCGGCGGAATATATAGATACCTCATAGGACCACCATTCGGGTGATCAGGACGTGCAGGGGGGCGCAATCTTTGATTTGAATTCGCCCCACAAATCAACACATGAGCGGAAACAGGTGGAGGCATCACGGTTGATTTTCATGTACGTGTCGATCGGCACGTCGATAAGCCCAACATATATGAGAAGGGCATAGCGATATATAGGTAGACCGGTTAACTGCATTGATGATGTAAGTATCCTTCGCACGTATCGATACACTGCCTCTCCATGTTTTTTAAATATGTGTATGTTCTTATGTCACACTAAAAATGTCCACTTGAAAATATCTACATGTATACATATATCAGACCGTGTCACATACCTACCAGTATCATGTTCGATCGGTCTCAAAATAGGTCTGTCGATAGAAGTGTCAATCATACTGTAAAAATAATCGTTCATCTTTCAGGACAGCCATCGTGGCAAGAATCGGGGCAACAATCGGGACAACCATCGGTACAGCCCTCGGCACATCTGGTCTATATGTCAATTTCGGCCGATCGGCCTACATTCATCTATATCGTTGTAGATCTATCTGAGCGCATACAAAGAAACAGAAAGAGGCCTATCTAAACATGTGTATCAATATACACATATAGATCACTGTCTCTCCACGCATTTTTATTCATAACTGATCGACCGGAATCACTATGCAATTCCTCGCAAGGCGCATATTCCCCATCCGTCCTGTGTTCAACTGGGTCCTCGTTTTGAATCCGCAGCCCCCCACCTCTCCTCCCATCCCGCCTGCCCCCCTCCTGCCCCTGCCCTCCACATGCCCATGTCGGCACACGCACACCACACGTTCCGTGGCACCATGGGGAGCCCCAGCGAAGGTCGAAATGCCAAAGGCCGCATGTCGTCGCCGCCTCATTTGGGCACACCCCTCACACGCTTCGTGGCCCAATAGAGAGCTCCAGTTAAGGCCAACATGCCAACGGCCGCATGGCGGGGCCGCCTCATTTCGGCACACCCCTCACAGGCTTCGTGGCCCCACACGGATCCCCAACTGAGGCCGAAATGCCAAAGGCCGCATGGCGTCGCCGCCTCATGTCCGTGGCCCCATACGGAGTTCCGACTCAGGCCCAAATGCCGAATCCTGCGTGGCGTTGATGCCTCATTTCGGCACACCCTTCACTCGCTTCGCGGCCCCATGGGAAGTTCCACGGCCCCGTTGAAAAGGTCCGCATGGCGTACCCGTCCCCAATGCGGCACACCCTTCACGCGTTTCGTATCCCAACAGAGAGAAAGAGAGAGAGAGAGAGAGAGAGAGAGAGAGAAAGAGTGAGAGAGAGGGAGCGAGAGAGAGAGAGAGAGAAAGAGAGAGACAGAGACAGAGACAGAGACACTGAGAGAGAGAAGGAGAGAGAAGGATAGAAAGAGAGAGAGAGAGAAAGAGGAAGAAAAAAAGGGACCCCACCGAAGTTCCCAGCGGCGGTATTCGCATGGCGTCGCAGGAGTCCGTTAGTTTGTGTTCCTCCTCATTCTCGCTTGCCTCCCGGTACCCGCAGCTTCAAATGGTTGAGCCCTTCGCAACGACAAGTAGTGTTTATTGTTTTGCCCCGCAGGACAGGACGCATTTGTCTTTGGCTTGCCCGCAGGGCGCATTGTTTGTATTATGGCCTGGGGGAGCGCATGATTACTTTGGCCTCGCGGAGCGCTTTCTTTGGCAGTACTACCTCGCAGAACCATCGCGGCAACCATGGCGAAACCATCGGGACATCTATCTGGAAAACCATCGGGACAATCATCGGGATAATCATCGGGACAACCGTCGAAACGACCATCTGGACAACCATCGGAAAACTATTCGGGGAATTATTCGGGGCAGCCATCGGGATAACCATCGAGAGAACCATCGGGATAACCAACTGCAGGGACGCCCATCGAAACCACCATGCGAACAACCATCGGAACAACCATTGGGGCAAACATCAGGGCAACCTTTGAGACAAACATCGGGACAACCGCCAGGGCAACCTTCGAGACAACCATCGGGACAACCGTCGGGACAACCATGTGGACAACCACTGGGGTCACCGTCGAGACAACGATCGGGGCAGCCCGCAAACACCTGCTGGGCGGGGCGGCCCATTTTTTGGCATCATTCGGCCTCTTCTCGTGCAGGACCTCGCGTAGCCCCCCGCCTTGCCCGTGCGCGCGTCGCGCAGGACACGAACGGAAACCGAAATCGATGTCCCAATTGGGACACTCCGTTTCACGTCGACCTCACCCTGCAACCTCAGGTCATGGAATGAGGGGCCGAAAAGTATTGCACCGTCCCTGCGTGCGTAGCTGCATTGGGCGACCGCCGTGCGGACTGTTCTTCGTGTTGTCATTGCTCTTGCCGTTCGCCGTCCTCGTCTCCCGACCAACCGCGGCCCACCCGCGACCCGCGACCCACTCCGCGGCCAAGCCGGCGACTCTGACGACCTTCCAGCGACGGACTGATTTGAAGGGGCCGTTGGAAGAAAATTATCGGCCCCCGCTCGCGCGACCGGCCGAAGCCGCGACAGACGAGGCGACGCTGACAACTCACTAACGGCCCACCCACATCATTTTGAAAAAATGCGGCGGGTAGGGTTTCTTTCCGTTCTGTTCCGTCTCGCAAAAAGTCAACAACTCCCACCCACTCATCCTCATCCTCAACTGCGGGTAACTACGTGCATCTGTACCAAAGAAAAACGCCCGCGATTAGGTTCTAGCACGTTTCATGTTTGTCATCGTTGCCCAACAAACATGGACGCGTCTATCCGTGCGCTCGTCTGTTCACGCACCGACCCAGTCACGCAGTGATCTATGTCATGCACCAGGATTGCCAGGGTCGGCCAACAAAACGTATGTGTAGGCGCATGGGTACACGCACAACGTGTACATGTGCAGACGTGAATGAAAGCAACTTGCTATACACATATGCACACGCGCCTGCGACTTTGCGTCCGTATCCATATATATATACACACATTCGTAATGGGCACGCCCCCATATTGGTGATGAGGCGACGATGGGGTCATGGTCACCTCCCTCCACTGAGTGATGGGCTCTCATCGCATGCAGCGACGACATGGGACAAAGGACGCCTGTCTGCAGAGCTACGTCGGCTAGGTTGGCGCGTGACCGATGGTTCGAAATGCCGGGCGTCTCTTTGTCTGTGCGAGGTGGCGTAGCTACAGCTGCCCTCTGTATATGTCTTGCCCTGGGGAACGCAGGCGTGCTTTGCAGGCTTGCTCGGCGACCCCCTTTCCGCGGGCGTGCACATTGTCCCGCCGCCATCAGCATCTCAGCTATTGCCCTTGCCGCCGTCGTGCCCTGCGGGCAACCTGTGTCGCCCTTCGGGCCTTGATGCCAAGCCCTCTTTACTGTAGACGCCGCGCGCTCTTCAGACAACGCGGTCCAGTTTGACGAGCAAGTCATTATGACGCACAGGGACTGAAATATCATTAGCTCGAGTTGCTCATAGCTCCGCAGCCGCGGGCCCAGACAGGTCCGAGCGGGAAGCGCAACTCGGGCGCTCGGACGCGTGGAAGCGCAAGGCCCCGCGCGCGCCGGCCTCAGCTTTGAGGGCCATCTCGCAGGAAGCAAAGCACAGCATGCCAGAGGCCAAGAACCGCAAAGCCATCCGCGAGGCGCGGGACCTCACCACGCGACGCAGCGGCAAGCGTGAAGCGCTCCTCGACAAAGTGCCCGCGCCTCGAGCGCACGGCTCGGCAAGCGCTTTGCGATGGTCAAGTCGCTCGCGTTCCTGAGCGTTGCGCGCGGCGTGGGCGCACGACTCGGGAAGGCCACGCAGCGCCTGGCCTGCGGAAGGCATCCGCGTTGCGACCCGCCGCGTGACCTCATCGTCTGTAGCGACGACGTCGTCCCTGGCAACCAGCTGTCAGGTTACAACCCTCGGAGGTGCTGGGTCGCCCACGTGTCTTTCGCCCAATGTGGGCCGATGCTGGTGGACGAAGACGCGAGAATATGCCCCGTCTTCGCGCGGTCGGAGGGAAAACGCACAGCGGCCGATCGTCCAGGTCTTCCGAGCGCAGCTCAAGATAATGTCCAGGCCCGAGGGTGGCAATTTCCATCGGAGCGGAGTCGTTCTAAACTTCGCCGACGGCGCGTCCGCGAGCGTTTTCGCCGACTTCGAATAGATTTTGCAAGGCGGCGGCGCCCACAAGCAAGTCTTCGATGTGAAAGGCGAAGCTGGTTTGGAAACTCGCGTCCTCTGCGAAGAAGCTGTGCCCCGTGAGCAGTGGCATCGTCGGCGAAGACGGGGGCAACACTCCGCGCTGCAACCTCGCCCTCGGATCTGACGCGGACCCCGCCTTGGACGATGAATTACGAGACAGCGTCGGCAAGCTGGCCTCAGTCGCTAGGGCGAGGCCGAGCGAGCTCAAGCTCAGAGAAATGGTCGCGGGGTGCAACCACAGGAGGCTCAACCTCCTGCTGGAAAGGGACCTGCGCCAAATCGTGAAGCCCGTGAGCCGGTTTGCTCAAGACTGGAGGCACGCGTTCGCTGTGCACGGCGCACGGAATGCCGCGCTGCATCTGCTGGCATTCAGCTTGCTGCCTAAGGGGCGCCAGGAGTGCACCGAAGGATGCGCGCGATCTCCTCGGGCAGTGAAAGCCCCCGCAGAGGCTGAGCGTGAAGACGGCCGCCTTCATCAGCGTGTCCTCGCCAACCAGATGGAATGCGCGCGTCAATGCAAAAAGCTTGACGTGCACTGCGTCTAATGCGGTCCCTATGCACGGCATGATCGTGCACTTCGTGTGGCACGTGTGGTTCAGGCCAGGGTTGTGAGGCGCACCCCCGCTGCTCGGCCATCTTGGGATCCCCTGCTGGCCGCGCCGCCTGGCACCGTGCGCGCGCCAGACATTCGAGTGCAAGTGGGCAAGTGTCTGCAGGCTTGCTCGGGATGCAGTCTGGGGGGCCTGCCTGCGCCGAAGGTCCCACTGCCACCCAGCGCCTGGTGATCGAACGCAGGAGGTTCCGTGCTGTGCTGTACTGCTGGACACACACGAGAAGGAACACACGTTGGTAAAAGCATTCACTCGGGAACTGTAGCTGATCATGAGATCGACCTCACTTGTATCCTACACCCTTCCAGAATGTAAGACAAACGCGATGTTGATATCATCGCCCCAGCAGGTTCCCGGAAGGCATGCGCAACGCGATGCCCATGGAGACTACCGCCCTTCCGTGGCGTCGTGCAGACACATTCGCGACATGACGGCCTCGGAGGATCAGTTCGACACCAGGGTCAAGCTGCAGCGGCCGAGACCTGCCAAGGACAAAGTGGCAAAGCTCACCTGCTCTCAGTTGCATCTCCCCACGGAACGGGAGTCGACTTGCTCGACTGCGAAGCCGGCGGGGGGCTCCACGTTCGAAGTGCTTCACGCCAATGGCGCTGTGTATCCGGCTCCCGAGAGCGGGAAGCCCGTGCTGGGGCGGGTTCGGTTTCTGGCCGAGGCAGTGGCCGAGCCGTGCGCCATGGTCGCTACTAGGTCCATATCTGGAGTAAGGGATGGAGTCACATTGGCGCGTGACCGGGCGAACGCGTGCCGTTGGCCTCTCAGACATCCTTGGAGCCGTTCCCTTTCGGAAAAAATCTGACGGGCACGTGCGCGCGATCGTGCCTGTCGCACACCGATGGGCGTTGAACTAGAACGTATTGGGCGGGAGCGGGTGCGTCTGTGATGCACTACGGCACAAAACACAACAACCATGGACAGCGTTGTTTATGTTTCCACGCGGTCCCGTGACGCTGCACTGTGTGCATTGCAACATGAATTCAAACACATCCCGCCACACTGCAAAATATGAGCGAGGCTCGCGCCGTCCACATCTGGACAGAAACACACATTGACAAATAAACGCAGCACCGACGACTGATGCGGAACTTGCACTGGGCTGCCAGATATTGAATCCAATATCACCTGGTTAGGTGTTCTATGTCATTTGCTGTAATCATTGGCCTCAGCGCGCTGCCCGAAGCCCATGCCCACATATTCGTTTACACAAAAGCAAAACCATTGCATCAGAAAAGCTGGCGGGCTTACGTTTTGTCCACCTCTGGTCGTCGTCCAAAACCATGTCAATGCATGTTTAAGTCAAGTTGGGGCCTTTGCACGTATACAAGATGACATGCACGCCGATCGCCGATTCTACATAAACGCGCTACGTTTGACAAAAAAACGCAACGACTCGTAAATTCTGCAAGTTGTGAAACAAATCCGGACTCCATTCAAGCGGGGGGCCCTTAAGCTGCCCAGAGCCCCATCAACGGGCTTGTTGTGCCGTCTCGGGATTCTCTCGGGAGCCCACTTGGGGCCTCATTGAGCGCGTCTCAAGCATCTGGGGGCGTCCTTGGCGGTTTCTTGGGGGTTGGGGCCGGCTTGGAGGTTCTGAAGACCGAAAACGCGAGCATGCCAACATAAAACAACCGCTAAGGCAGATCAATTGATCGTGTCTCCTGCGGCCTCTCTTGGAGGTCCTCTTGGCTTCCCCTACCGTACGGAACGTCTTGGGAGTTTCGTGGGGCCTCTCTCGTGCACTCGGCGGGGTTCCTGGCGATCTCTTGCGGTGGGCCATCTGGAGCGGCCAGGGGTGGGGGGAGACCAAAAACACTCCAGCGGGTGTATACACATGTTTGTATATACGCACATATACAGATATGTATTCCACAATCGCGCGCATGTCGGGCACGCTCAAATTCTAGACCAGATCAGGACAATGCTTGCCGCGATAAGCCAATCCAATTCCTTGACAATGCCCTCAAATTCCTTCTCTTCCCCCCCCTCCTCATACCTTGTCATTCAACCACCATTCACATCACCATACACCGCCTGCTTCTCGATGTGTGCGCGTGTGTGCCTGTGTGCTCGTGTGGTCGCGTGTGTGTGTGTGTGTGTGTGTCTGTGTGTCGATGTGTCTGTGTCTGTGTCTGCGTCTGTATGTGTGTCTGTGTCTGCGTCTGTGACTGTGATTGTGTCTGTGCCTGTGACTGTGTCTGTGCCTGTGTCTGTGCCTGTATCTGTGCATGTGTCCGTGTCAGTGTTTGTGCCTGTGCCTGTGCCTGTATCTGTGTATGTGTCTGTGTCAGTGTCTGTGTCTGTGTCTGTGCCTGTATCTGTGTATGTGTCTGTGTCGGTGTCTGTGCCTGTGCCTGTGTATGTTTGTGTCTGTGTCGGGTCTGTGTCTGCGTTTGTGTCTGTGCCTGTGCCTGTGTCTATGTCTGTCTGTGTTTGCGTCTATGTCTGTGTCTGTGTCCGTGTCTTGTCTGTGTCGGTGTCGGTGTCGGTGTCGGTTTCTGTGTGTCTGTGTCTGTGTCAGTGTCGGTGTCGGTGCCTGTGGCTGCTTCTGTGTCTGTGTCTGTGTTTGTGTGTGTGTGTGTCTGCGCTTCTGTGTGTCTGTGTATATGTGTGTCTGTGTCTGTGTGACTGTGTGTCAGTGTGTTTGTGTGTTTGAGTATGTGTGTCTGTGTGTCTGTGTGTGGTTGTGCCTGTGTGTTTGTGATTGTGTTTGTGTTTGTGGTTGTGGTTGTGGCTGTGTGTGTTTGTAGTTGCGTTTGTGCTTGAATTTGTGTTTGTGATTGTATGTGTGTGTTTGTGTTTGTGTTTGTGTTCTTGTTTGCTTTTTTGTGTATGTAGGTGTTGTGGTTGTGGTTGTGTCTTTTGTTGGTGTTTGCGCTTGTGATTGTGATTGTGCTTATGTGTGTATGTTGAGTGTGTGCTTGTGCGTGTGAATGTGTGTGTGGTTTTTGGGCCAGTTAGAAGAGCGGTCAGCCGACGCCGGAAGGCAAATTGACTGTCCTCCGCGAGACGAGTCGACACCACGTGGGCGCCTGAAGCACTTAGGCCCGACAGCCAAAAAGCAGGACCACGGGGGCCCTCATTCTGAGACCATTCCCAAGGCAAGCACGGCACTTCCGCCGCCACTCCGGGCGACCCAAAAGGGCCCACCAAGGCGCGCAGGCCCAGGCATCAGCACGGTACCACGGGGGTCAGGCAGGCTAGCCCGGGCACTTCGGCTCAAGAGCCACGAGAACGCACAGCACGGCCACCCGCCCGATCCCCTCACGATCAAGCCACCGATGGCCCTGCACCACGGCACCCCTGCTTCCGCTCGGCGGCAGAGCTCCCATCGCGATCCCCCGCACGATCGTGGCCGCGGGAAAGCACGCCCACCCGGCGGGCAAAACAAGGAATCGACTCATCTAGCTCCTCAGGGGGCGGCGGGCGCGAACCCTCCAGCGCCGTCCTGAGAGTAGCAGCCGTCGGAGCACCAGTCAATCAGCGTCGCCGCCCTCGACCAGTCTTCCGGGCCTTGGGGGCTACGGCAGCGGGCGCGGCCGGGGACGCCAGGGCGGCGCTGAGCTCCGCATGGCGCGCCGCCATGGCCGCCAGCTGCACGCCAAGCTGCGCCTGCTCCTGGGGCTGCTCCGCCGCCCGTTGGACCAGGGCGGACTCCTGCACCAGCAGGGCGTCGCGATGCACCTCGTCGAAGGCCGACGGAGGATGGCCATGAAGCGGTCGATGTCATTCGCCGCCTGCGCTGCCAAGACCCCGATCAGCTCACAGAGCCAGCCGTCGGCGTGCGGCGACCAGCACTCCTGGTGCTACTCATCGATCGTATCGTGCGCGTCCGCCTTCATGACATTACCCTCCTCGCCGCCCTCCCTCGTCGGCACGGCGTGCGGGGCGTCGAGCGGGTCGTGGGGCGCACAGAGTTGGGCGTCGAGCTGGACGCCCGCGTGCACCACAGCGCACGGCAATTCGTTCAGCGGCGCACCAGCGGCCTCGCCACCAAGGTACCCTCGAAGCTCCTGGACGTCGGAGGCGAGAGCCGAGGAATTCCTTGCCGTCCTCGTCGTCCACGATGTCGGCCCAAGCCTTGGCCCCTCCTATCGCTCGCAACCACCCCCACGAGCGGATCCTCGAAGGTGCTCTGCACGTCTGGCTGGGCATCAAGCGGGGCGTCCTGGGCAGGGTTGGGGTCGACCGCGCCACGCTGGGAGCTCAGCGACTGGGCCGTGCACTCGAGCACCTACTCCGGGGCGGCTGCGAGCGCAACTGCACAAGCAGGGTCACGGCCGGCAGGGCCGTGCCCCCGACCTCCAGCACCGAGACGACGACCCCGTCGTAGCGCACCCTGCATGCGGCGGCCTCCACCACGTCCGTCGCCCTGGCACGGCGGCGGCGCGATCGGGATCCCGCGCTCGGCCGCGGCGGCAGTGGCCACGACGGAAGCCCGGCCAACGACTGCTGCTCCATCTCCGCGTCGGTCAGGGTGTCGGCAGCAGCAGGGGCGCCGTCCGCGAGCCAGCTCCCGCACGAGCGCCTGCTTCGCCTGGAGCCGCTGCGGCGCGTCCCTCACGGGGATCGCAACCCCCTACTCTGAGCTAGGCGTGCCGCATGGCACCACTACGGCCAGGCTCGCGTCCGCCGGCTCGGGCTCCGCGGCCGGGGAGCTCCCGCCCCCGGCGCCCGACGCGTCCCCGATGAAGCACTCGGGACGCTTGCTGCTCACGCCCGCGAGCAGGGGAAGGGCGGGATCGGGCCCATCACCTCCACGAGCCCCAGCTTCCCCTCTTGAGCCTCCATGCCCACGCCGCGGGAGGAGGAGGGGAGGGAGGGAGGCTCCACCACGTCCCCCTCGGTAATTACCGGAAGACGCCTCCAGCGGCCGACCGAGCGCCAGCAACCGCACCAGCTCGCCGAGGACCCGCTCCACGGTCAGCTGCACCAGCTGCGACGCGCTCGCGCCAGGGTCAGGGCACGCCAGGCCCCAGAGGCTGTCGCGGACCATGGCACGTCCCTGGCCGTCTCGAGCGCCGCGTGCGCCCCCGCCATCGTGCCGTGGCGGCTCCGGCCTCCCCCCGCGCCCCAGGCGGCGGGCTGCGGCGGGCACGGCCGCAGGCGCGACGCCATGGAGGCGCTGCGCCGCCGTCCCGCCGCTGTGGGGCCACTCACCCACCGCGGGACATGGGTTGCGGATGCCACGACAATGGACACCCTAACAGTCCGATCATTGAATGTAAAGTGTTTTTTCAATGTGGGAAAAATGTTCTAAACATGTTGTAACCATGTTCTTCACATGTTTAAACCATGTCTAGCACATGTTGTAGACATCTGGAAATGATTTGGCAACATGCTCCCTCTCCATTCATCGTCCTCCACAAGGCATGGTGGCCTCCTGCAGGGCGAGCTCCGCCTTGACCGCGGGCAGCCGGGCGGCGAGCCCAGGTCCGAGCGGCCCGTCTCTGGCCGGCAGGCCAGCCTGGGCCGCTCGGCAGGCGCCCGCTGCCGCCACGCGCGGCGCAGCGGAACGGGGCCCGCCAGCGCCGCGGGCCGAGGCCGCAACGGCACGGCAGGCTCCCGGCCACAGCGCGTAGCCACCATCGCCTGCGCCACGAAGGAGGGGGAAAGGGGCCGAAGCCGCTCTCGAGCGCAGCGGCAGCAGGAGAGACACACGGCGCGCACCTCGCCCGCTCGGGCACCAAGGCAGGCTTGAGCCCAACTGGATTCGTGTGTGTGTGTGTGTGTCTGTGTCTGTGTGTGTGTGCGTGTGTGTGTGTGTGTGTGTGCGTGTGTGTGTGTGTGTGTTTGTGCGTGTGCGCGTGCGTGTGCGTGTGCGTGTGCGTGTGCGTGTGCGTGTGCGTGTGCGTGCGCGTGCGCGTGTGCGTGTGCGTGTGCGTGTGCGTGTGCGTGTGCGTGTGCGTGTGCGTGTGGGTGTGTGTGTGTGCGTGTGCGTGCGTGTGTGTGTGTGTGTGTGTGTGTGTGTGTGTGTGTGTGTGTGCGTGTGCTCGTACTGTCTCCGCCTCGTCGCCGCGCGCGAGGCCGCTCCCGCCAACACTGTGTGTGTTTGTGTGTGCGCGCAGGTGTGTGTGTGTGTGCGTGTGCGCGTGTATGTGTGTGCGTGTGCGTGTATGTGTACGTGTGCGTGTGTATGTACGTGTGTGCGTATAAGTGTAAGAATGTATGTGCACGTGTGTGCAAATGAGTGTAAGTGTGCGTGAGTGTGTGTGTGTACGTGTCTGTGTGAGTGTGTGTAAGTGAAGTGTGTGCGTGTGTGTGTGTGTGTGTGATCGTACGTGTCTTTGCTTTGCGACCGCCCAAAAGTATGTGTGTGTGTGCATGTGTGTGCTTGCGAGTGCGGGAAAGTTGTCATGTGATTGTGTGTGTCTTGGTGAGCGTTGGTGTGGGATCGGGCCACCTTGGGCCCAAATATACCCATATCCACTGCGCCTAGAGGGGGGGGCATCGGTTCCCCAGGCAGTGGCATGTAAAATTCCAGTCGCAGAAGAACAGGGGAATCCACATGGGCGGAACAAACTTCTAGACGTCTGATTCAGATAAGGGGAGTGGGAAGCCGAAGGAACAGGAGGATTGAACAATCTGGGCGAAGTGGAGAAGGGATGCCTTGGGGAGGGTCAAGAGACTGAGGACGCAGACGAAAAGGAGAGGAAGCAGAAGGCCAAGGATGAGGGGAAGGCCAATCGCGTCCAAGGAGGGTGAGGAGGAGGGAACGGTGGAGATAGGGAGGCCAAGCGGCTAAGGGAGATCGGTTGGGATTCCCCGTGGGAGAGAAAACCATTCTCCCAAGGGCCCACCTCCTGTGGACACAACGAGCACGCCGCGAACTGGTCTATTAGATTACCTGCTGCAGTGCGTCAACGCCAAGGCGAACATGAGACCATCTAATAGATCATTGAACCAAGAACCTGAGTAAACAGAGGTTTGTGCAGTCACTGGGCGCGGGATGGACGGTCAGGAGGCATCGCCAGCCTTATCTTGCTCAGTTCGCAGAGGAGCATCATTAGGTGCGTTTCCTCGGTCACGCCGATGTCCTCGCGGGAATGCTCTGGGCAGCTTGATCGGCACTTGCTCTCCTCCTCCTCCTCCTCCTCCTCCTCCTCCTCCTCGTCCTCCTCCTTCATGTGCCAAATTTTGCCCCCGACATTCGAGAATCTAGGAGGGAGGTGTTTGGACGTGTGTGGGATGCGTTTGTTGGTTATGCGGTTTGGGGCATGATTCTGGCATCTGGACGCTACCCTCCAGAGGCATCCAGGGACCTCTGGGGCCAAGATCTGGGGCGGGAGCAAAAAGCTATTACCACCTCCTGGACATGTTTGGACATCGCTCTTGTTTGCAAGAGGGAAGAGGAAGAGGAGGACAACAGTACAAAGCTTATGGGAAGGAGGAGAAGCACCATAGGGTATTCAAGGGCTTCTGTTCCATCATCTGACGTATGCACCGCTGGAGTCTTCTCAAGCAAAGCAGGAAAGTGAAAATAAGAGGTCGGGGTGCGAAAGAGGAATACTGCCGGTGAAAGCAGGGAGGCGGTTGAGATGGACGGCCGTCTACGAAGGCAGGTCTTCTCAGAAAGACTCGGCGACTCAAAAGGCGAGAGCCCCCCCCCTCCGCCCAAGCCCCTCCTGCGTGCATCGGAGATGAGGATGGGGAGGAGGAGGAGGAGGAGGAGGAGGAGGAGGAGGAGGAGGAGGAGGAGGAGGAGGAGCTCACGACGCGCAAGCTCAGCCTTCGCCGAGCTCATCCGAAGTGGTGCTTCTCCAGCCTTTCCGCGGCCCGCATGCTTTCCAGGTCGCCGAGCCAAGGGGGACCGCGCGCGAGCGCCTTCTGTTCGCTAGGTGGGACCACGTGCCAATCCCGATATCAAAGTGTGCCGCAAGTGATTATCATGTTGTGGGAGGGGGGGGGGAAAGGGCGGGGCCCGCTGACTCGTGCGACCTGGCCAGCTTGACTCATCCTCCCTCCTACCCCCCCTCCTCTCGCTCCTCCTCAGCGTTCCTCCTCCTTCTGCTTATCCTCCTCCGCCTCCTCCTCCTCCTCTCCTGCCCCCCTCCGTTCACTTCTCGCCTAGATCCTAAGTGAGTTGTCCTCCTAATCCACCTCCTCCTCCTCCCCCTCCTCCTCTCCTTCTCCTCCTCCCCCTCCTCTGCGTAATCCGGTGCTTCCCTGCGGCCCTCGCGCTTCGGTCGCATCAGGAAGAAGGAGGAGACGTTAGAGGGAGATGGGAACGGCAGGGCAGAGGTGGGCTGGTGCTGACAGACGTCCTCTCCGGGGCACGCTAACCAGAGGACAGGGGCGGAGATGCCGAGGGACGGTGGGGGAGGATGGAAAATTAGAGGCGCTGACGCCGGGTTCCTGAAATCTACTCACAGAGACACCTAGCCTGAATAGGCCCAGCACGGCTCGCAGAACTGCTACGTCACAAGCCGCACCGTGTCTTGTGGCAACGTGCGCATCAACGGTACGGAAGGTTGCATGGTACGACCATGTGACTCTACAATCTGGATTCGTTGCGAACTCGTATGGTACTTGCCCGCACGCGTGAACCAATCACCTTGAGCAATCCGCAGCTTCATGAACGAGGAGGAAACAAACAGGTGATCCAAAACATTATCCAGACATCGGGCGAACACCAGCGAAATAGAACCACGTGCTTAAACTAATCACCCTGCACTACCACTGCCACTATATGAAACTATCTGAGTCCGATGGGGGCTGGCGATCATTCAAGGCACCGTCAACTGATGACCCTAAGGAAGACGCCAAAGTCTTGCAGACAGTGCCCGTGCGTCCAGAAACCTCTCGGCGTCTGTCTGTTTCGGCTCACAACAACAACAATCCTAGGACCACGCGCAACAGAAATTCCATCTCCCAAGGCCCACGGGGCATGCAGAAGCGATGCAATACAAGCATACGCTGTCCCTGGTCAATATTTCCGACAGCTTCTTCTCATCAACCTTCTGGAGCAACGTCCCGTTGATCCCCAACTCGCGCAATCGTTTCGCGTAAGGCTCGTACACGGTGCCCATGTCCTCCACAGCCTGACCAGCATTGCCAGCAACGCATGGGGGCCACTCGTATGAAGATGCACCCTCTGCCATTGCAGCTGTTCGGGGGGTCGGCTGCACGCAAGAGTGACCCTGGGTAAGAGTGACCTTTGGTGCGCGGCTCTTTGGGACGGCGGGGGGTCACAAAAAACAAGCGCGCCAGCCGCTGCTACTGACTACCTACCAGACCACCCCAACCCAACCCGAAGTCCCGATTTTCGGGTTGGGGGGGGTAAGGGTTCCACGCGTGATTTTTCGAGGTTTCCCGACCCCCCCCCACTAGAAATCGAGGTAAATCTGAACCTTCGGGTTGGGTTGGGGTGGTTTGGTGGGTGGTGAGCTACCGCTTCTCTTTCAGCCATCTGGGGGCCCACCCGTGCCCGCACCAACGGTCACTCCAGCGAAAGGTCACTCTCACGCCTAGTCGAGGCAGTCCTGCGTCCCAGACGCCTGCAGAGCAACCCTGAGAAGGCGCACCCCCCCTGCAGGGCTCCCGCGCACGAGCTCCGCGACACCCGCGGGGCCGGTGCGCCTGCGGCTTCCGCCGGCAAAGATCCTACGTGCTCCGTTGTCGTGACGAGCCGGCCAAGCCCAGGCTCGTGGATGCCGTGACAATGGACACTCTAACAGTCCTATCATTGAAGTATACAGATGTGTTAAGCATGTGTAATGCATGTTCTGACATGTTTCAGTCATGTTCTTTTACGTATTCAGAACATGTTTGAACCATCTCTTAGAGATCTGGAAATTACTTGGCAGCACGCCTCCTCTCCATCATAATCAACTTCCACAAGCCTGGGCAGACGGGGGGGGGCACCTTTCCTTTCGCTGCGATCCTGACGCCAGAAGCGGACCACCCCCGTCCTGCCTGCTGCATCGATGCACTCCGCCCATCCACGCGCAGATCGACCTCGACCTCTCTTGCGGAGCCCCGCTCGCACCTGTCACCCCCGCTCGTCTTCCCCCTTCCCGTGGCACGGTGCTGTCACGCGGGGGGTCGAGCGTCAAAGCTGCAAATATACCATGGAATGCAGCCTACGTCGGCCGTGAATATGGAGGGCCCGAAGCATCGCCAACAAACACATACTGACTACCTACCAGACCACCCCAACCCAACCCGAAGACCCGAATTTCGGGTTGGGGGGGGGTACGGGCTTCATGTATGTTTCCTCGACGTTCCCCGACCCCCCCCCAACTGGAAATGGAGGGCAAATTCGGGCCTTCGGGTTGGGTTGGGGTGGTTTGGAGGGTGGTGACATACGATGTGACACGTTGCTGCAATACCAAAGCTTCAACGGCCGCCCCATCTCGGGAATCCGCTCTCCGCGCAATCCGCGCGGCAGATGACGTGCCGCGGCGGCCTCCATTTGCGCTAGCTGGTCCTGGGCTCTTGCAGAACAGCCCAACATGGCTTCAAGAGGCACCCCACGGCCCCTAGGACGCCCCGGACAAACCCCAAGAGGCCCCAAGAGGCTCCACTACAACCCCAAAACACTCTCTGGGAGGCCATCTAGAGACACATGGATCGCCCTTTGGTGTTTCAACACGTTTCGCTTTACATGCTCGTCAGTCGAAATTCCGTCCATTTGCGCCCTTTGAACTCTCAAAAAGGGAATGCCCCAAGAGAATCCCTTGCGGCCCAGGAGGTCACAAGAGAGCTCCGTGCTAGCACAAGAGGTCCTCCAGACGGACCCAAGACGGCCTCAGACTGCCCCAACACGGCTCCGTGCTAGCACAAGAGATCCTCCAGACGGCCCAAGGCAGCCTAACGACGAAAACTCTCAGGCGCCCAAGATGGCACCCCAGCCTAAAAGAGGGCCCCAAGACGGCCCAAGAGGGCCCAAAGGGAGCCCCAAGACCAAGAGGCCCAACAAAAAATAAAAACCCTGGCGAAGGGCCGAACCATACGCAACTGTGATTACCGCGTTGTGGGTGCCGCTTTCGGTGCTCCCTACAGGGCCACGACCTTCGTGAGCGGTGTTCCAGAATTGGCGCGGTGGTGCCATCCGAGCGCGGGCATTCAGCCCTCGGCGGAGCTCCATATGGGGCCACGATCTTCGTGAGAGGTTTGCCGATATGGGCGCGGTGGTGCCATGCGAACGCAAACGCTGCGGCCCTCGGTGGAGCTCCCTAGGGGGCCACGGCACGCGTGAGGGGTGTGCCGAAATGAGTGCGGTGGTGCCATGCGAGCGCAGACACTGGGGCCCTCGGTGGAGTTCCCCATAAGGCCACGATCCTTGTGATGGGGTGTGCCGGCATGGGCGCGGTGGTGCCATGCCAGCGCTGACATTTGCGCCTAGCGCCTACGGTGAAGCTGCCTGTGGGGCCTTCGGTGGAGCTCCCTGTGGGGCCACGATCCTCGTCAGGGGTGTGCCGAAATGGGCGCGGTGGTGCCACAAGAACGCTTGCACTTTGGCCTTCGGAGATGCTCCGTGGGGGCCACGAAACGTGTGAGGGGTGTGCCGAAATGGGTTCGGTGTTGCCATACGAGCGCTGGCATCCTGACCCTCGGTGGAGCTCCCCATGGGGCCACGAAAAGTGTGACGGATGTGCCATGAGAGCGTTGGCATTTGGGCCTACGGTGGAGCTCCCTATGGGGCCACGAAGCGACTGAGGGGTACGCCTAAACCGACATGCGGAGGGGAGAGGCAGGGATGATGAGGATGGGAGGAGGGAGGAGGAGGAGGAGGAGGAGGAGGAGGAAGAGAAAGAGGAGGAGGAGGAGGAGGAGGAGGAGGAAGGAAGGAAGGAAGGAAGGAAGGAAGGAAGGAAGGAAGGAGCTCGGAGCGCTGTCTCTTCAAAACGATGACCCAACACCGCAGGACGGTTGGGAATTATCCTGGCGAGTGACCCAACTTGACCCAACCATATGTAGTTGTTAGTAGCGCAATTGTGAATAGCGTTCTCGGTGACCACGAACCGCGCGAAAGGGGGGGCCGAAATGGACATGCGGCGGCCAGGGGGGCGCCCGTGAACCCTGCCACTAGGAGCTCCCTATGGACCACGACATGTGTGAGGGGTGCGCCAACATGGACACGCGGTGGGCGGGGAACCACACGCGAATCCGGCCACTGGTGCCTTCGGCGGAGCTCCTCATGGGGGCACCAAGCGTGTGAGGGGTGTGCCGAAACTGACAATCTCTGGGCGGGGAGCCGCATGCGAACGCGGCCGCTGGGGCCTTAGGTGAAGCTGCGTATGGGACCACGAAACGTGCGAGGGGTGTGCCGACATGTACATGCAGTGGGCGGAGCCGCATGTGAACGCGGCCGCTGGGGTCTTCGGTGGAGGTCCCTATGGGGCCACGGAACGTGTGAGGGGTGCGCCGAAATTCACCAGCGGTGGGCGGGGAACCGCATGCGAACGCAGCCGCTTTGGCCCCCGGTGGAGCTCCTCATAGGGCCACGAAGCGTGTGAGGGGTGTGCCGACATGGACATGCGCTCGGTGGGGAATCGCATGCGAACGCGGCCGCTGAGGCCTTCGGTGGAACAAGGGGCCACGAAACATGCGAGGGGTGTGCCGAAATGGACATGCGGTGGGCGGGGAACCACACGCGAATCCTGCCACTGGGGCCTTCGGCGGAGCTCCTTATAGGGGGCACCAAGCGTGTGAGGGGTGTGCCGAAACTGACAAGCTCTGGGCGGGGAACCGCATGCGAACGCGGCCGCTGGGGCCGTCGGTGGAGCTCTCTATGAGGCGACGAAACCTGTGCGGGGTGTGACGGAGTAGACATGCCGAGGGCAAATGCCAAGGTGGGAGGAGGGATGGGGGAAAAGATATGTGAGGTAAGGTACGTGGGGCAGTTTACCTTCAAAACGTAAACCCAACACCACAAGAAGGTTAAAAATTACGAGCGCGTTCCGTCAAGGAGTGCGGCTTGGCTTTGCCCTTGAAGCATCTGCCTCGCGACGGGGTAAGCGCTTGGAACCCGCGGGTGCTCGCAAACTGGCGCTGCCGCTGGGCAGCGTCCAAGAGGAGACGACCCGTGAAAACCATGGAGACGCGAGAAGGCGCAGGACCGCCGGCCTTGCCGTTGGGCTGTCCTTGAGGCAACTGCCCTGCGACGGGGGCAAGCGCGCAGAAACGTAGACGCACCAAAGTTGGCACTGCCGCCGATCAACGTTCAAAAAAAGGCGGGCCGTGAGATCCGGGGGGGCATGAAAGCGCGCAGGACCGCCGACCGCTCCGCCGGGATGCGCTCTTGAGGCAGCAGCCTCGCGACGGGGGTATACCGCATTATCTGCGGAAGCACGAGGGCTTGCACCGCCGCCAGCCACCACCCAGAGGGGGGCGATCCTTGGCAGCGGTTTGACGTGAAAGCGCGCAGGACCGCAGGCCTTGCCGCCAGGCTGTGTCTTCGAGGCAAGTGCCTCGCAACGGGGGCAATCGCGCATGATCGTGGGGTGCACGAAAGCTGGCTTTGCCGCCAGCCAGCATCCAAAAAGGAAACTCGTTTGAATTATTGGTAAAACGATAGAATGTGCAGGACCCACGACCTTGCCGCCGGGCTCTGTCCTTGAGGCAACAACTTCGCGACGGGGACAGTCGCACGTAATCTGCGGATGCGCGATGGCTGCGACTGCCGCCAACCCGCGTCCACAAGGAGACGAACCTTCGTAGCGGTTCGACGTAAGACTGTGCAGGACCGACAACCTTGCCGCTGACCAACGTCGTTGATGCATCAGCCTCGCGGCGGGGATCCGCGCGCAGAAATAGCGAACGCTCGCAAGCTGACACTGCCGCCAGGCAGCGCCCACAGGAGACGAACTATGAGAACCAAGGACATGTGAGTGTGCAGGACCGCCGGCCTTGCCGCCGGGCTGTGTCCTTGAGGCGACTGCCGTGTGACGGTGATAAGCACGCAGAATCTGCGGATGCACGATGGATCGCACTGCCGCCAGACAGCGTCCAATAGGAGACGAGCCTTGGTAGCGGCTTGACGCGAGAGAATGCAGGACCGCCAGCCTTGCCGCCGGGCAGCGTCCTTGAGGCACCTGCATCGCGACGGGGGTCGGCATGTAGACTCAAGCGCCCCGTGGTGAAAACGTCGTTGTAAATCAACACGACGAAGGCTTGTGGGTGAATATCGAAGCGCAGCGTCGATGCGAAGACCTCGATGTGGTCTCCGAAGTGGATACTAAAAGGTGCAGATCTCTCGGTGGAAACCTGGGTTTTTACACCTCGAGGTGGAGACCACGAGGTGAAGACCACGAGGTGGAGGCCGCGAGGTGAAGGCCACGAGGTAAAACGACCTCTAGGTGTGCGACCTCGAGGTGGTCGCCTTGAGGTGGAGACCTCGACTTGGGAGTTTCGAAGCGGAGACCTCGAAATGCGCAGGCCACCCACTTTCGCCACAGGGCTGCTTATGAGGCAAACACCTAGTGTGCCGCTGTCGTCCCGGCTCCCTCACCCCTAAGGCGATTGTGCATGTGTTGTTCGGGCGTGCGCCATGTGCACACCCTTACCGGCGACCCATGCGTCCTGCACAAGAGCCACCCCTGGGGCTGCGGAAAACCATCGGCATGGGGAGGAGGAGGATGAGGAGGAGGAAAAGGAATGGGGGAGGAGGTAGGAGGAAGGAGTGTCGCGGGGCGCTGCTGAGTCAAAACGAGGACCCCACACCGTAGGATGGCTGGAGAAAAAGATATCACATGTTGCGGCCTCTTGGCCATGGTGGAATGAACTGTCACATGCCACGGCCTTCCCTAAGCAGCCCAGACTTGCGCTCCCCGCATACTTCGCACGACTCCCCCTGGAGCCTGAGGCTGGAATATTTCACAATGAGAACTACGGCTGCCCCAAACATCAGGACACGAGGTGTCACACGTTACGGCTTCCTGTGCTCCTCGAACTGTCGCCACCCAGAGCAAAAGGCTGCAATGGACGGGACTTGCCGCAGGCTGCGGGATATTAAACTGCCGTAGGGCACAACGCCGGAAAGTAATCCAGTTGTGCCCCGCGGTTGGAAAGGAAAACCTCATCACATAATCTTTGAAACCGAGATGGACAACAAGAGTCACTCGTCGCACGTCCATGCGCAACTGCGGCGCGTTGAGCCTTGGCAACGTCCTCGACGGTAAGATCGACCAGGGTATTCTGGAGAACCTGCCAGCCGATGTTTCTCTCTCCATGGACCAGTCACAGTACACACACCGTGCACTACTCACCTGCACGCACCGACCAGGCACCCACTCACAAATCACAACACATACTCAAAAGCCAAGAAGGTGCGCCTCTTGGAACACATAACCTCTAGAGAGACTGGAGCACCCGCGAAGCGGACGTGATTAGGACGTGGTTCGCCTGGTGACCGGCTATGCCCGTTCTGCTTGGGCACCGTCGGCGTCCCTTGCGCCATTCACAACGCAGGTGCTCCTGGAAGGCACAACCCGCGGATACTGCTGCCAAGAAGACTGGGAGCACATCCTCGAGCCACCGCAGACTTCTAGTGACTCCACCAGAGCACATGGCATGCAAGGTCAAGACGACAGCAGAGAGGGGGCCCCCTTGCCTGCTGGGAGGGCTCATAGTCGGGCGGCGGGTCACTCGCAAACGCGAGCCCTCGTGCCCTGGCGGCTGTCGGCCTGCCCTTGCACCAGACCAGACAGCCTCCAGCTCGGAATGGTGCCCTCGCCTCGGCATCAGCTGCCCCCTGGGGGGATCCTGTGGCGAGCCGTCCCTGGACTCGTGACCGTGTTTGGTGATTACGTGCTGCCCAGGGTCCCCTGCTGGACTGGCGCGTGAGCCACGTCGGCCGCCGAACGTCCCAGAAGCGGGCCCGTCCGGCGGCCGAGCGGGCCGACGTCCCGTCGCGCATCGACATTGAGCCCATTCGGCTGCCCGTTCGGCGACCGAGCGGGCTCAGACGCCGAATTGGCGCACACGGGGCAGAAGGACCTTGGGACACCTCCCTGGGTCGGAATGGCGCTCCCACCTCGGCGCTGGGCACGCCCCTCGTCACACAGGACGCCCCACGACTCGTACCCTCGTGTGCCAGCGGCTCTCGTCATTGCACGCGCTCCACCCCCAACTCGGTTTGGGGCTCTCGCCTCGGCACCCGCGCTCCCCGAGGGGCCACAAGATACAGAAAAAACTCTATAGACATGAACTGTCAAAGGTCCGCGCAAATCCCGCCAGCCCTCTGGGCGTAGATAGTGTAGAGAGTTTCCTCTTCCAACCTTCCCGCTTCTCCTTCGGTGGGGGGTCAATCACAGTTCCCTATCAATAAACACCCCTCCCCCACCCGGCGGGCAGCAAACCCGGAACCATGCGGGCACCCCCCCACCATCCCTGCCCATACAACATCCACTTTGCGGAGCCCACACTGTCAATACCCTCCACAATCCCTGTCCAAAAAAACGAAATGCACAATGCAGCAAAATCAACACAGTGCGCTGGCGCCCTGTGAGCACGTTGTATTGTTTGTTGACAGGATGGCGGGGCACCCTTAGTGAAGCCGCTTCGCGCAGGACTGCCATCCGTATCAAAAACGATGCAAAGTGCACGTTGCGACAACGTCGTGGGTATTGTGCTGGCCACCCGCGATCATTTTGTATTGTCTTCTGACAGGGGCGGCGGTGGTGCCCGCATGATGATGTTTGTTGTGCGCAGGCCCAAAACAATGCGGACGCCTCCCACATCAGCATCTGGACAATGCGGACGGGGGGGGATCACTTTTTTACAGGGATGGCACACCAACCGCATGTGGAGCCCGCGGCGTGCGTCGCGCACCTGGCGCCGGCTTTGGTTCCCAACGGCTGTCCATCCAGAAGCGCCCCCTGGCTATGCCGAGACTCGGATGCCACTTATGTGGCGGGAGGGCGGGTGGGAGTGAGCTAGACGGCTTGCGGGGAGGGTGTCTTGACCCCTCCCCCTCCCCCTTCCCCTGGACCTGGATGGGGCCGGTCGCGGGTAGTTGGAGCGCCTTAAACGGCCTCGGCGAGGATGCCAATACCATTGGTTTTACTATGGTTTTGGTATCATCTTGGTTACTTGCCCCCCCCCCACCCCCCGCCCTTCTTTGATCGATCTCCTCCAACATGGCCCCAAGCCCCAAGAGGCCCCGCCGAGGCACCCAAGACGCTCAAGAGCCCCCAAGGACCGCCAGGAGACCCCCAAAACGTCCCAAGAGGCCACCAAGAAGCGCCCAAGAGATACCCCAAGAGGCTCCGAAAAGGCATAGTCCTGTGGTCCTTTTGCTTGCCCTCCTCCTCTTGCTCCTTCTCTTCTTCCACCTCCTCCTCCCCCTCATCCTCCTCATCCTCATCCTCCTTCTCCCCACTCATCCATCCATCCATCCAGCCTCTTCCTTCTCTTCCTCCCTCCTTCGCACGGTTCGGCTGCCAACCGCTTTGCTCCCGCACTTCCCTGATCACCTCAACTCGCCTGGACATCGCTTCTGGATGAGCTGGTGGAGACATTTTTCTGCTCGCGAGCGACGCGGTCAGCTGCGCGCCGTCAGGTGAAACCGAAAGGGAAGCGCAAGCCCTGCTGTCGCAAATGTGACGCGGAAAAGGGCCACAAGGGTGGCGAAAGCTACAAAACGGAGACAGAGACATGCAAGAGCGACTAGGCGGCCGAGGGGAAGAAACGAAGAAGGAGAAAGAGGGACGAAAGAGACACGGAAAAGACGGCGGGCGCGCAGGGGATCAGGCTCAGGCGAAGAAGAGGTCGAAGTATCTTGCCGAAGAGCGGGGACTTGAAATACGGGGGGTGGCGAAACCACAAACGCACACCAAGCGCACGCGACGTACAATCCAGCAGGCCGTCTCCAGGGCCACAGGATGAGCCGAATGGTAAGCGCCCTCCAGGAGCCACCAGGGGAGCAAGCACGCCCCAAGTGCGACGAGGAGAAGGGCCGGAAGGGTAGCCCAGTGGCGACAGTGACAAACCAGCCCAGCAGGGGGCAGTGACAAATCAGCCCAGCAGGGGAGCTGGTGGAGATACGCGAAAGGTCTAGACTTTCTTGAATCGGCACTGGGCCCCCCTCCTGCTGGCGCGCAGAGCGCGCCAGTGGTGGCGCTGGAGGCGCGCGCCAGGTGGGCCCAGCGCCGATGCACGAAATCCGCGCGGACCTCTGAAGTCCGATGATCATGCAAATTCTGAAGTCTTCGAGTCACGCGGAGGTCTGTGCCTGGACTCGTGGGCCTCGTGCTGATGGGTCCCGCGTCCGCGGCTGAGAGCTGGGCACGCTCCCAGCTTGAGGTGCTGCCTCCTGGCCTCGGCGCCAAATCAATGTTCGGCCTTGCGCCTCAGTGCCCGCTGCTCCCTCGGGTCGCGCGGCGGGCCGCTATCCAACGACTTGCGCCTCCGCGCTCCGCTGCTCTCTCTGCGCTCGGGGGCGTCCAAGAGGCGGGCGTACAAGAGTGGTGGTCGCAAATCATATCATCGCTCGAGGCATGTGTGCAGATGAGGGGGGGGGACCAGGGGACGCACTGAAATAAAGAAGGGCCATGCAATCCGGGCACATATCATAGCCATGGCAATGAGATCCCCCCTACTCCTCCCCCCAACTCATGGCCGACGCCGACCATGGGCGCATGCAGACCAGATCCCCGACTCCAGGGAAGTTCTTGCTGAACGCTGGACACGCTCCCAGCTTAGGATGGAGCCAACACCTCAGCGCTGGCAGCTCTTTTTGAGCTGCCCCCCAACGCTCGCGCTATCGTGCCACAAGGTGTTTCGCACCAACACAAACCACGCTCCTCGTGACAATCCTGATTGTTCGGCATCGTATGCCACCACTGACCTCTTGCCTTCGTGCCACCGTGGCTAGCCTCGGAGCGCCGGCCACATTCGCAGCTCGGTGTTTTCGCTTCGTTCGCATCTACTACGACTACGGCTATGATTGCTACTACTACAACCACCACCACCACCACCACCACCACCACCACCACCACCACCACCACCACCACCACCACCACCACCACCACCACTACTACTACTAC
>CAUYUJ010014810.1:120000-145623 GCA_963575745.1 Prorocentrum cordatum | reverse complement strand
CTACTACTACTAATACTACTACTACTACTACGACGACTACTACTACTACTACTACGATACTACTACTACTACTACTACTACTACTACTACTACTACTACTACTACTACTACTACTACTACTACTTACTACTACTACTACTACTACTACTACTACTACTACTACTACTACTACTACTACTACTACTACTACTACTACTACTACTACTACTACTACTACTACTACTACTACTACTACGACTACGACTACGACTACTACTCTGACGACTACTACGACTACTACGATTCCTAAGACTACGACTACGACTACGACGACGACTACGACTACGACTACGACTACGACTACTACTACTGCTACTGCTACTACTACTAATAATAATGATACTACTACGTTAACTCATACTATGACTACGACCATTACTACAACTACGACTACGACTACAACTAGTACTACTAGTACTACTACGACTACTACTACTACTACTACTACTACTACTACTACTACTACTACTACTACTACTACTACGACTACTACTACTACTACTACTACTACTACTACTACTACTACTACTACTACTACTACTAGTACTAGTACTACTACGAATGCGAAGGCGAAGGCGAATGCTACTACCACTGCTACGCCTGGCTTGCACGTCGGGGGTGCACGCTAGTACTGGTTGGGATTGAGGTCCTACGCATGTTCGTGGAATATTGTCTATGGGTTGCGCCATGGTTAGCTCTAGTCGTTTGGGGCTGAAAGGCCCGCTCAAGGGGTCCCGCTCATGGGTTGCGCTGATGCTTCGTGGCCGTAGGGCCCATCCCGCGGGGGCCCCGCCAGAGGGCTGTGCCACGGGTGGCGGCGTATTTGTCCGTGCGGTCCTGCCTCTGGCGCCCCGCCTATCAGATGCGCCATGGGCGGCGATCTTTGTCACTTATCATAGGGTCCCGCACATGGGGCCCGTTCTTCATTCGTTTCTCTCGCGGGAGCGCAGGCCAACAAACTGACAACAAACTGGCAAAGTACCAGCCATGGCAGCAAGGAAACGTGTCCTGCCGACCACGCCTTCTATATACCATGCGGCAGCCGAGCACGAATTCGCCCGAGTCCCGCAGTATACGTGCACTTAGGTTGTTGCCTAAGGGGTCCCAGCCATGGGTTACGCCAACGATTGGCGGCGCATGCTGTTCGTGGCCCTGGCGTCCCGCCCACGTCGCTGAATTTATCATGTGTGCTGCACTGTTTGGACTTCGCGCTGGAGTCACCGCCATTATTCTGGTCAGGGCGACGGGTCGGTGCGAAGAAGGACAGAGTCAAAGCAAGTTGGGCCGAATGCAAGCGCGCGGATCACGATGATGCGGACAGAAAGGGTGCTGGAGTGCACCAGTCCGTTTCCCCCAGATGTGCATGCATATATAGATCATCACGCACCTCTCCGAGGAACTACAACTCACAGGCGATGCACTACCGTTCCGTTCGAGATGTGTTTGGCAGTTTCGCTCGGGACATCCTCAAAATTCTGAAGACCGGACGCACCCCTCGCGCAGATCGCGACGTCAAGGTCCAAAGGCAAACCCTGTTCAACATGTTTGTCATAAACCCGTCAACAAAAGAACAACGGGATTCAATGCTGTTGGCGCAAATTATTTGAAATTTACAGTTTCGCCCGGAGAATCATCCAACACAAATCCTCCTTTCCATAACGAGTCTTGGAAAATGCTCCCGGCGGGGGGTCCAACCACATGCAGTTGTGAATAATGATATTGTTGGTATCGTCTCCGGTGGAGCTCCTTATTGGGCACGAAACGTGTGAGGGGTGTGCCGACATGGGCGCGGGGGCGCCATGCGGTCGCAGCCACTGGGGCCTTCGGTGGAACACCCCACGGGGCCACGAAGAGTATGAGGGGTGTGCCAACGTGCGCGCGGTGGTGTCATGCGAGCGCAGCAAATTGGGTCTTCGGTGGACGTCCCTGTGGGGCGACGAAACGTGTGAGCGGTGTGCCATAATGGGTGCGGTGCTGTGATGCGAACGCATCCACTGGGGACGTCGGTGGAGCTCCCTATCGGGCCACGAAACGTCTGAGGGGGTGTGCCGACATGGGCGCGGTGCTGCCATGCGATCGCAGCCACTGGGGCCTGCTGTGGAGCTTCCCATGGGGCAACGAAGCCTGTGAGGGGTGTGCCAACATGGGCGCGGTTGTGTCATGCGAGCGCAACCACTGGGACCTGCGGTGGGGGGGAGTGCCGATATGTTTGCGGTGGTGTCATCCGAGCACAGCCACTGGGGCCTTCGGTGGAGCTCCTTGTGGGGCCACGAAAAGTCAGGGGTGTGCCGACATGCGCGCGGTGGTGTCATGCGAGCGCAGCCACTGGGGCCTTCGGTCGAGCTCCCCATGGGGCCACGAAGCGTGTGAAGGGTGTGCCAACATGCGCGCGGTGGCGTCATGAGAGCGCAGTAAAGTGGGTTTTCGGTGGCCCGCATAGGAAACCCCGAAGCGCGTCAGGGGAGTGCCGAAATGTTTGCGGTGGCGTCATCCGAACGCAGCCACTGGGGCCTTCGGTGGAGCTCCGTATGGGGCCACGAAACGTGTGAGCGGAGTGCCGAAATGTGTGCGGTGGAATCATCCGAACGCAGCCACTGGGACCTGCGGTGGAGTTCCCTATGGAGCCACGAAACGTGTGAGGGCTGTACCGACATGGGCGCGATGGTGTCATGCGAGCGCAGCCACTGGGACCTTCGGTGGAGCTCCTTGTGGGGCCACGAAGAGTGTGAGGGGTGTGTCGACATGGGCGCGGTGGAATCATGCGAGAGCAGCCACTGGAGCCTTCGGTGGGGCTCCCCATGGGGCCACAAAACGTGTGAGGGGAGTGCTGAACTGGGTGCGATAATGTCACGGGAGCGCAGCAATGAGTGGTGTGCTGAAATGTGTGCGGTGGTGCCATGCGTACGCAGCCACTTGGGCCCGCGGTGAAACTCCCTATGGGACCACGAAACGTGTGAGCGGTGTGCCGAAATTGGTGACGATGACGGCGATGATAATGGTGATAACGATGATGAGAATGATGATCATGATGCTAATGACGATTATGATGCTGATGCTGATGATGATTGGAGGAGGGAGGGGGCAGCGGGTGGGAGGTGACGCGGGGCACTGTCTCTTCAAAACGAAGACAAACCACCACAGGATGGTTGGGAACAACAGTGTCGCCTGGGGAAGTATCCACAATTGTGCCCTGACGTGCAGCACGCATAGAATACAAAGAAGAACACACATACGCGCACACATCAAGCAACACACACCACAGACAGCACACACAAAGGAAAAACACACACACACACACAAAACAGCACTATACACCTAACACGCCTAGCACGCAGAACGCACATAATCCCACACATAACTGACGGGTAGCACAAACATATGCAACACACACGAGCACAACACACATACCAGACACCTCACACCACACACAGACACAACCTCTACATGTGTTTGTATGAGTCTGGGCACGCCCGTGCCACTTGTGTATGTAGGTATCCAAAACTCCGCACCCTTCGACAAGCCTCACACGGCTCACACAACAGCTAGCATCGCGACGCAACACGCATGACAACTAAACGCGTGAGACCGAGACCCGGCCAGAGTAAGAAGAACGAGGACGAAGACGGAGAAGGGTCAGCAGTCCGCCTTGCCGTGGAAAAACACCACGCGCGCCAGGTGGACGCCTCGGGTGGCGGGAGCTGGGCGTGCTAATAACGGCAATTCATCCTGAAGCAGGAGCTGATGCATTCTCCACCGCCTGGAAAGGCGGTGTCCCAGGACACCAGGAGGGAGTGCATCTGGATACTCTAAGGTGCTCTGGCGGTGCGGGGGGCCACAATGTCCATATCCTATGCCTCCGGGGATCCTGGGGCATCGGATCCCCAGTAGATGGACACGTGTAGACTCTGGCCCCGAATGGGTGGAATAAGTGCGCAACCCCCGTATATAGAACCTGCTGAACAAAACCCGAATCCAAAAATAAATGGACCTATCGTGGGGGGGTGAACCTTTTCGTCCACCGGACAGCCCAAGCTGGCTCAAGATGGCTCCCAAGATGCCCCAAACAGCCTCAAGACCGCTCAAAGATCGCCCAAGAGCGCTCCAAGAGAGCCCCAAGAAGCGGTTTGCCTGCTCCTGAGGGGGGAGCTGAATTGGGGACCCCCCCCATCCTGTAATCGATGGCCTCCAAGATGATCCCAAGAAGCCTCCCAGGGTTACCAAGAGCGTTCCAAGAGGGCCCCCCAAACTCCCAGAGAGCACCAGCAGCAGCAGCATCAGCCGCAAGAATACCTCTAGATGGTTCCATGAGTCCTCGTCCGCGTCGTCCTCATCCTAGTCCTCGTCCTTCTCGTCCTCGTCCTCATCCGCCCCCTCGTCCTCCTCGTCCTCCTCCTCTTCCTCCTCCTCATCCTCCTCTTCTTCCCCTCGCCCCCACGTAGCACCCAGGGATGGCCCGAAGAAGCCTTCCAAGGCCACCCTTTTGCTCGCTTTGTTTCCCTAGATGTGTCTCCCTTTTCCGTCAGCTCTGAAGGGCAGGGTTTCTGAATGGACTGGGGGGATACTTTTTGTTGCCAGCCGTAGGCGCGCGCGCCGACGGCGTGTCAAGGTCCGAGCGGCCGCGCGAGGGCCTAATTTACCTAGCAAAAGCAGGCCTGCACTGCAACTCAGAACGGGACCAGGAGGTAGCCGAAGTAGGGGACTGGGGGGATACGCGAAGCGTGAAGAATTTCATCTACTTGCAACGCGTGTGTGGGAAAGGGCACACCTTCGAGCCCAGGTCCACGTCGCGCAAAGTGACCCTGGACAGCTGATCAACAAAAACCACGATCGAGGAAGAACTCACGGGGAGTCTGAATTGCATGTGCGTTTACCTCGGAGACTACATGAGCCCTCCCCCTGAAAACGCATGAAAAATTGCAAGAAGCTCATCGGGTATTGCAGCGCTGCGTGAACAGTCCACAAGTCCCTGGAAAAGAGCACGCCCCAAGAATGTGCCTCTGTCATAGAAGCTGCGCCCCTGCCTGCACCTGCACTGCACCTAACGCTGCTTGTCTGGGGCTGCCAGATCAGGAACCGCCAGTCGGTCCCAAGCTGCCGAGGCGTGAGATCAGGAACCGTCCAGGCCTTGACAACGTAAAGCCCATGAGTGCGATGAGAGCGAAGCAATGAATCCTGAGACTGCCCTCTTGCCACACGTGCCTCGACATAACTGCATACCTCGGAATGAATACGCAGACCCAGACGCGTGCGGAAGTAATTCCCGCGCGCAAATTCGCCACAAGGCCCCCCCCCCCCAAAAAAAAAACTGGAGCGTGTCGTAGGATCGGTGCGCCAGCGGCCCCCCACACCACCCATCACACATGATATCCTCCAACAGCTGACGCTATGCACGCTTAGAGGGCCAAGCGCCCATCCCGTCCAACACGCCCTGCATGTCGTTCTTTGTGTAAGGCCTGCCCCTCCAACCAAAAATTAGCCTGGCGAAAGACCCAGCCATAAGCAGTGATACGTACCGCAGTTGTGAGAACCATCTTCGGTGGATCCTCCTATGCCGCCACGAAACGTGTGAGGAGCGTGCCAAAGTGGCCCATCGGCGGCAGGCGGCCGTTTCCACATGGGCTTTCGGTGGAGCTCCCTCTGGGTCCACGAAACGTGCGAGAGCTGCGCTAAAATGTGGGATGGAACCGCATGCGGACACTGCCACTGGGGCTGAGGTGAAGCACCCTGTGGGGCCACGGAACGCGTGAGGGGTTCGCAGAAATGGGGGGATGGAACCGCATGCGAACGCAGCCTCTCGGGCCTTCGGTGGAGCTCCCTCCCTATGGGGCCGCGATACGTGTGACGGGTGTGCCGACATTGCGCGGCATGCTGGCCCTGGCACTGGGGCCTTCGGTGGAGCCCCCTACGGGGCTACGAAACGTGTGAGGTCTGTGCCGAAATGGCGAGGTGGCGGCGTGCGGGCCCTGGCACTGGAGCCTCCGGTGGAGCCCCCTACGGGGCTACGAAACGCGTGAGGGCTGTGCCGAAATGGCGAGGTGGCGGCATGCGGGCCCTGCCACTGGGGCCTTCGGGTGAGCTCCCTATGAGGCCACGAAGCGTGTGAGGGGTGCGCCGAAATGGCGAGGTGGCGGCATGCGGAACCTGCCACTGGGGTCTTCGGTGGAGCACCCTATGGGGCTACGGAACGTGCGAGAGGTGTGCCGAAATGGCGAGGTGGCGGCATACAGGCCCTGCCACTGGGGCCTTCGGTGGAGCTCGCTACGGGGCCACGAAGCGTGTGAGGGGTGTGCCGAAATGGCGAGGTGGCGGCATGCAGGCCCTGCCAGTGGGGCCTTCGGTGGAGCTCCCCATGAGACCACGAAGCGTATGAGGGGTGCGCCGAAATTGCGAGGTGGCGGCATGCAGAACCTGCCACTGGGGCCTTCGGTGGAGCACCCTATGGGGCTACGGAACGTGCGAGAGGTGTGCCGAAATGGCGAGGTGGCGGCATACGGGCCCTGCTCAGTGTCCTTCGGTGGAGCTCCTTATGGGGCCACGAAACGCCTGAGGGGTGCGGCGAAGAAGAGACATGCGAAGAGCAGAGGCGAGGAAGGGGAGAGGGAGGAGAGGGAGAAGGAGAGGCGAGGAGAGGAGAGGAGAGGAGAGGAGAGGTGAGGAAAGGAGAGGAGAGGAGAGGAGAGGAGAGGAGAGGAGAGGAGAGAGGAGAGGAGAGGAGAGAAGAGGAGAGGAGAGGAGAGGAGAGGAGAAGAGAAGAGAGGAGAGGAGAGGAGAGGAGAGGAGAGGAGAGGAGAGGTGAGAAGAGGAGAGGAGAGAAGAGAAGAGGAGAGGAGGAACGCGGGGCGCTGTCGCTTCAAAACGAGGACCCAACACCACAGGATGGTTGGGAAAAAGACGGCGCTTCCCGAGCTCGCATGCCACCACGGCGCCCAACACTTGCCAACCGGGTGCGGCACCCTATGCCCAAGGGATTCCCAAAACAATGCTTCCACTTAGGGGCTCTGAGAAACTGGGTCTGCCCGCCGGTCTGGCGGCTATGTGGTCGCCGTCGCCGCCCCGTCGCCGCCCCGTCGCCGCCCGTCTTCTGGGCCCGCCAGTCCGTCTGGATGTCGCCGTCGCCGCCCCGTCGCCCTGGGCCTGCCCGTCGATCCGACGGCTGCGTGGTCGCCGTCACCGCCTCGTCGCCGCCCTTCGCCTCGTCGCCACCCGCTTCGAATCGCACCGCGTTGCTCTGCATTGTAACGCGTTGCTTCGCATTGCTTCACATTGTTTTGCACGGGTCTGCCTTGCGCGGCATCGCGTCGCATCGCTTCGCAATGCTGTGGATTGCTTTGCACTTGCGCAGCATTGACTGCACCACATCGGTTCTCGGTTTTTTACCAGATATACGTAGGCTCTACCAACCCCCCTGGGCTTGCCGGCACCCCACGGACACTGCAAATTGCATATGAGTTTGCCTCATCGCTGATTGTGCATATGAACCCATGACATCCCATAGAGTCCCTTTCTCGTCCCCTCATTCCTGTCAAATCCGCAGACCCTGTCGGCGTGTGTGGGGTGTCTGTCTGGTCCCGTCGACGGGACGCCTGTTCTGTTCATCCTTCCCCGTCGGGGGTGAGAGAGCACTCTCCCGGCGTCGGGCTGAGGAGTCCGGGGATTGAGGGAAATCGACCCACGTCGTAGTCACGTCAAAGGGAAGCTCCTTCCCTCCCAGCGGGGGGGGAGGGGGGGGGGGACAGGGGTGGGTGGGGGGGGGGGGGGGGGGGGTCAGATTCGCAACTCCCCTTCGCGGCTTCTACAGAGGGGCCCTCTGTAGATGCGCTGAAGGAAGGGGGGGTCGCCACGACGGATCCGCAAGAGCACCCCTAGACGGCCCAAGCCCCATAAGACATCCCAAGAACGCCTAAGGACGGCCAAAGGGGGCCCCCAGACGGCCAAAGGACGCCGCCCAGATACGTTTCCCCCTCGAGCGCCCCCGAAACCATAAAAAGCTGTTTCCAAAAGACCCCAGAATGCCACAACGCCTCCTCCTCCTCCTCTCCTCCTCCTCCTCTCCTCCTCTCCTGCTCCTCCCCCCCCTGCTCCCCCTCCTCCTGCTCCTCCTCTGCCTCCTCCCTTTTCCTCCTCCTGCTCCTCCTCCTCATCCGTCCCCCCCTCCCCTCCCTCATCCGCCTCCTGCACCCTTCCTCTTCCCCCCCACTCTTCTTCCTCCTCAGCCTCCTACCCCCCCCCGCGCACGTTTTAATTTTCGTCGTCTTCAGGGTCGGCGGCACCGACCGTAAGGCCTTCGCAATCAGACGTTGCGCGCACACCCGAACATTTAAAAACATCAGTTGACAGTAACCATTTGCTTACGAGAAAACTCGGCACGCGCGCGCGTAGTCGCGTACGCATGTCGAAATCCTTGCAAAATGCTTGGCAACGTAAGGATTCCAACATATACATACATATATATATATATATATATATAGAATATACACATATGTATGTATATATGTGTGTTTCCAGGCACCTGTAAACAAACAGCGCGCATTGCAACCGCATGTCTCCATAATGTGCGCGCGATAGGTCGCATCTGCCTCAAAACCATGGCTTGCCCTGAACGTGCGTCGAATGGAAGCACGCGGGCCTGTCGCGCGCCCATGTCGAAGTCGTACTCGAGAACTTTGCGCGGCTGCTGCGGGGCTCGACCCCTTTCAAACAATACCACGCGGGCCAATCGCGAGCGTCGACCACGTGCACGCACATGCCTAAATCCTTCCAAAACCTTCATGCGCGGCACATGGACATCATCATCGTCATCGGCGCGGCCGGCATCGGCACCGTCAGTGTCCTTGCCGTCGCCACCGTCGCCATCGCCACCAACATCGTTAATTTCATCATCGTGTCTGTCGTCGATGGCGTCGCCATGATACAAGTACCGCGCCCGCCCGAGTCACCGACCCGCACTGGACCGCCCGCGGGCCAACGCGGCCCGTGAGACGCGCTGGAAAGTTCCACTCGGTCAGTGCCACCCAGGCAGCGTCGGCTGCGCCAAATTAGCAGGGCGCTCTGCGGGAGAGCCTGGGCGCGCGAGCGCGGCCGCAGAGATGAGCCCGTCAGCGCCAAGCAGTCATCGCAATCACCACCGCATGGGTTTTGCGAAACAAATTGCGGGCGGCAGGGTCGGATGTTTGCGCGAGCAGTGGGGTTGACAACCTCAAGTTCTTCAAACTGAATTCTCCTGTCAGGAAAAAAAAACATTCGGGTCCACCTCCCCCCCCCCCCCTCGGGTTGCCCCCCCCCGCCCCCTGGCATGGTGCAGCTTCTACATGACCCTGTTATATATATACACATATACATATATCATGTTCGATGTGATAGCATACCACCCCGGGGGCCCATAACCCCCCCCCCCCTCCCCAACAAATCAAATAACACCATGCGCGCGCACTCATTAGCCAAAAACCACAGACTGCCACAGCTCCCTTGACATAACAAATCACACAAGCGCGCGTCGCCGCGCGCGCGTGCCGAAGTTCATCAGGAACCCTGGGCCCCGTAAGGATGTCAAAGTCGAGTTCTATGAGAACACACTTAAATAGGCGGTTGTGCAACGTGCTTTTTCTACACGGTCTGCGCGCGCGCTCTGACGAACCTTTCGGAAACCATCCGTGTGCACCGTGCTACGACGTGCCACCAAGAGGGCGTCTCGAGCGCACATGCCGAAATGGCTCGAATACCCTCGCATGACTCCTGGGGCGGGGTGGCAGGGGTGGTGGTGTGGGGGGGGGGGGGGGGCGCGTTCCCTGTCAAAAGATACCACGCGGGCCCACTCGCGCCGGTCGCGCGCGCGCACATGTCCAAATCCTTCCAGGACCTTCATCCCTGGTTCGTAGACTTCATCGCCGTCGCGGGCGTTAGCAGCATCGTCGCCGCAGTGGGCCCTGCCGTCACCTTCATCACCATCGTCGCCAGCATCGCTACTATCATCATCGTGTCTGCCGATGTCGGCGCCGCCGTGATACCGCGCCCGCCAAAGCCACAGACGCGCGCTGGAGCGCCCACGGGCCAGCGCGGCACGCAAGACGTGCTGGGAAGTCCCCAACGGTCAGCGCCACCGCGGCTGCGTCGGTCGCGCCAGGCTACCTGCCCTCTTTGTGCGAGAGCCCGCGCGCGCTTGCGCGGCCACAGCGATGCGCCAGCCAGCAGAAAGCAGTCATCGCAATCCTCCTCCTCCTCCTCCTCCTCCTCCTCCTCCTTCTCCTCCTTCGCCTCCGCCTCCTCTTCATCCTCATCCTCCTCCTCCTCATCCTCCTCCTCCTCCTCCGCCTCCTCCGCCTCCTCATCAGGTTCTCCTCCTCCTCCTCCTCCTCCTCCTCCTCCTCCTCCTCTACCCCGGGGGGGGGGGGGGGGGGGCAACTCTTGCTCCCGCCGGCCTCCTGCCGGCCTCCGCCAGCGGAGAGGTGCCCTCGTCCTGCTCCAGCCGGCCTTCCACCGAGGCCCCTCGACGGCGAGGCCCTTGCTGGGGCGCTCCAGCGTGGACCGCCTTGCTGAGGGGCAGCGATCGGGGAGGGGGAGAAGTCGGCTCAGGAAAGGGAACGTCGAGCCTGGACCAGCGACGCATCGCCGAGAGATCGGCGACAGGCCCCCGATAGCAGATCAGCACCTTCCTGGGCGGCGAGGGCTGTCGGGCACCTATCGGCAATGAGTGTAGCCGATGCCCCCCTGACGTTGCGCCTGACTTGCTCGGGCGTTGCTCGATGCGGGGGCGATACGCGGGGGGAAGAAACGTGCACCTTTCGCGGGCCCTGCTGGCCCCAGACAGGTGCACCTCCCTTCCCCCCCCCCCACCTGCCGCCCCTCCTCCTCCTCCTCCTCCTCCTCCTCCTCCTCCTCCTCCTCCTCCTCCTCCTCCATCCTCCATCCTCCATCCTCCTCCTCCTCCTCCTCCTCCTCCTCCTCCTCCTCCTCCTCCTCCTCCTCCTTATCCTCCTCCTCCTCCTCCTGCACCTTACGCAACGCCCGACCTGCGCAGCGGAGCTCGAGCCCCCGAAGGAGAGCTGCCCCCCTGCCGCCCGACCGCCGCGACGGGCGGGAACACACGTCCGCACGCCCGGCGGCAGAGCGACCGCCGTCGTGGTCGCCGCCGCCGCCCTCCCCACGGAGGCAGGAGAGGAGGAGGAAGAGGAGGAATAGGAGGAGGAGGAGGAGGAGGAGGGGGAGGAGGAGGAGGAGGAGGAGGAGGAGGAGGAAAAGGGGGAGGGGAGAGCAGGAGGAGAGCAGGAGCGGGGAGGGAGGATGGCGGGGGAACAAGATCAAAGGGGACGGATGGAGGGAAAGGACGCGTAGGAGGAGAAGGAGGATGAAGAGGAGGAAGAGCCCGGACCTCCTCCTCCTCCTCCTCCCCGCTCCTCCTGCTCTCTCCTTCCTGGTTCCTCATCCCTTCACCTTCCACTCCTCCTCCATCCCCCGACCCTTCCCAAACGAGGATGGCAACGGAGACAACGGCGGCGGAGACGACTGCCGCGCCGCCTCTGTCTTCCACGCGCGCGTGGTTCGGGTCAAAGCATACCTTCGCTCACGCGGAGTGCGCCCGCCCCGACCGACCTGACAGATCCGCAGCCCCTAGCCCTGGCCGACGGCCGACGACCTCCTCCCATCCTCCGTTCTTCAGCTCTGGACGTTGCAACAAAAAATACGTGGCGCTTATTTTCTCGGCCTGCAGAGGCCTAGGCAAACACATGCGAACCAGACCATACGCCTGCAAGTCGGATTCCTGATACGCCGTCTTGGGGGCCATAACTCGAAGGATGTCTGCAGCCAAATGAACTCCAGCGGGGGTGTCCGATACACTAGCATGGATTGAACCCGCAGGGGCAAGGTTCGCAATTGGTACCAGAAGGCCGTTTCCTAGTCCGGGGGCCGTCCAACAAACATGAAGAACTGTCGCCCGAGAGTTTTCAACCAACGATCAGAAGACATTCGACGACGACGACGACGACGACGACGACGACGACGACGACGACGACGACGACGACGACGACGACGACGACGACGGGGGGAAAGAGGATGGGGGGAAGGATGAGGAGGGTGAGTAGGCAGGTAGGCGGGACAGCGGCCTGAAGCCAGGCTCGGGCCCTGTCCTGCCCCACTCTGCCTGCGAATCGGAGGCGCCTCACGATCGGCGGTGGCCTCATCCGCGCCCTGGGCGCCCCGAGGGCCTGCACCGCGAGGGGGTCGGCCGCGGCCAGGTCTCAAAGGCTCCCGGCGTGTCGGCTCGGGGACCACGGCACGGGGAAGCCCCGCCCGCAACCCGCGCCCCAGCCCGACCAAGCGCGCTGCCTCCCTCGGCTCCGCGCGACGAGGAGGAGGAGGAGGAGGAGGACGAGGAGGACGAGGAGGAGGACTCCCTCCCCCTCCAACTTATGGTGGTGGTGGTGGTGGAAATCAGGCCCACCAAGTCCCTCGTCGACATCGGATCGGATCGATCCGATCGACATGGGCCGTGCCACAACTCTAGCAACAACGACAGGGTGGCCGTTGAAGGTACAGCCCGCCTCCCGACACCGACCGGCCGCCGAGGGCACGTGGGGCCGGTCAGGCTGCGCTGGCTTGGGGGCCTCCTCGCCCTCGCCACGAGCCTCGAGATTGGCCTCGAGGAGATCACCACGGCCCCTTTCCACGAGCCCGTCCCCAACTCGAGCGCGCAACTCCCCCGACCACTGACACGGCTTACTAGCGAGCTCACTCAAGCCCCGCCAGAGGTGAAAGCGCTTCGCGTCCACTCCATGGAACGAAACGCCCTTCTTGGCAAACTCGTCGGCGGCATCGTTGCCGCCCGCGGTTCTCGCACATCGTCGTGCTGTCGTTCCTAAACTTCGGTGAGACTGCTGCGGGCCTTCGCATGTTGTGAGTCTGACCTCCAAGGGAGGGGGGAAGAACCCCAAATGGGGCCCATGTCAGCCCTGGGGCCCCCGCGGCCCGAGCCGGAACCAGGGCCCTTGCAGTCAACATGAAACTGGAACGGGGGCATCACAACCTGCGTCAGCATTCTGATGGCCAAGTCCGCGCCGCCCCTCGCCGTCCCGCGAGGAGCTAGTACGCGCGGACCTGGGCCCCGAGCTGCCACAATTACGTCACCGAACCTGTCACGCATCACAACTGACCAGCCCGCTCGGGCCAGACCAAGAGCATCGGCCCGCGCGGCGGACCCGGCCGTGAACAGCAGCCCCAAGAGGCGCCCACTACTGCGGCACTGAGACCAACAAATGATTTGCTGAGGGGTCTGGACGCCACGGAACAGGGCCCCCAGGCCAGGACAGACCCCACGGGCAAAAAAGACCCCAGCCGCAGCACTCCAGACTCGAGCACGCTGAACTCTCTGGAGGCGGCTTAAAGCTCCGAGCGCGACATGCTTTTAGCGCCCATGCCAGATGGGCCCGCCCAGGCCCCCACTCTGCTTGCAGTCCAGGCCACCAACCAAGCCGCGTTTGCGGATGCGGGCCTGGGACCACCAAATTCCAAAGAAAACAAAGCGAAAGACTCGCTGGTGTCTGACCTCCCACATCGCCGAAGACCTGGGGAACAACGTAGGACACAGGGCACAGAAGGGGGGAGGGGGGGGCAGGGATTTTGCTGGGCCTCCAAGGCCCTTCTGTCCGAGGCTCTGCCCACTCCCAACTCCACCAGCCTCTTGATCAAGGTTGGTGCCAGACGCGCCGGATTGAGGATCGCGCCCTCGTCCGTCTCGGTTCTCTGATCGGTCTCTGCCACCGAGCCCGTCCCCTGCAGCAACAGGTTGAGCGCATCCGACGACGACGCCGCCCCAGCCCATATGCCCAGCAGATCCGAAAATCCGAACTCGAGACGCCACCAGAGTCGCGTCCAGGATGGGGGGGGGCGCGGGGCAGCTCTCCCAGACACCCGGGGCACCACTGGCGAACCCCAAGGGCCCCCTCGAGATCCACCGCGGGCCCACGCGGCCCCCCAAAGTCCGAGGGGCCCACGGAAGCTCCTTCGGGGATACGTCCGAGACCCGCGCGAGCCCCACCTCGAAGCCGAAGCACCGCCGACGGTGGCCTCCCCACCACGCGCGCCCCCCACCTCCCTGGCCATCGCTCGGACGTCCACTCCCTGTGCTTTTCTCGGTTTCGTGCGTGGTTTGTCTCGCAGGATGATCCAGGATGCCCCTTTTTATCAACCCCGCCGAGAAAAAGCGCACACGTCCGAGCGAGAGCAAGCCCCTGTGGGCCCTGGCCGCGTCGGCGCCAGCTTCCCCCGGGGGGGGGGGGGGGGACGGGCCGCCCGCAGATCTGGCAGACCGGCTCCATCTGGCCCTCGCGAAAGGGGCCCTGGGACACACAAATAAATACACACAAATCACAGGATTCCCCATATTTCGTCATATGTTCTGGGCTTTTGTCTTCCCCACCACTTCCCTTGCCGTCGCTCGGACGTCCATGTCCCGCGAGTTGTGTTTGTTTCGTGCGTGTTATTTGGCTCGATGGTCCAGGATGGTCCACGGTGGTTCTCGCCGAGAAAAAATGCACACGTCCGAGCGATGCCAAGTTCCCATATTGTCCCATATTTTCTCGGGAATCGACGATCAATTGTGTCTGTGTGTTTTTGTTGTTGCCTCCTGACCCTCGCGAAGGCCACCCTCCTGAGGCCCCCGAAGCTTGCGTCGGCCCCAGGGTTCTGAGCCGCGTCAGCTCTGCAGGCGGGGGTGAGCTCCCATCTCTGCCGCAGGTCCTCGGCCAAGCCTGGACCACCTGCGAAGCACTCACAATTCGCGAGGTTCACGTCGGGAGCGGCCAAGAGGGGGGTGTCCAAGAGGGGGGGGCGCAAATCATGACCGGCGGCATGTGCGCGGCCCAGCGGGGGGGCCTGGGACGCAATAAAACAAGAAGAGGCGCCACGAAATCTGGGGAAATATCATGGCCCGCGCCATGATATCCCCCCCCCCCTAGTCATCACCCCCCTCTTTTCCGCCCCCGAGGGGAGCTCGAGGTCTTCCAAAACCCAGAGAACATCCGCTGCAGACAGCCCCGCTGCGGCGGGGAGCTGGCACGCAGCGAGAGCGCCCGCGGGCCGACGCGCTGCAGCAGGGCCCCACTGCCGATGGCGATCCTGACTACACCCTGCGAAATGCTTAAGAAATCATGGGTTAAGAAATTCATTGTCTCAGAAATTGGTATAACATCAAAATTTCTATTTAAATCTTAGGATTCGCATTGAAACATTAAGAATCATCCAGACTCTGGCCGAACACTGAAGTTTTCTTAAGCATCGCCTAAGGTGTAGCAGCAGCTGCGCCCAGCCGTGCACTGCCGACCCGAGGGGCCCAAGGAGGAGCTTCGCAAGAGCCGCGGCCGCCGAGCACCCCGCCGCACCAGCCCCCCTTGGGCATGGCTTAATGGGGGGGTCACAAATGGGGGGGTCAGGAAAGGTGTCCTTTCGTGCCCCTTTCGGGCCCCTCCAGAGCCCCAGGGGGCTCGTTTAGGTACCGTTTGGGTACCTTTTCGAACCACCCTCGCCACCCTCCCATTTATGACCCCCCCATCACGCGGCGCCCACCCCCCCGTCGGCTTCGCACCCTCCGGAACACCGCCCCGTCGTAGAAGAGAGGTCCCGCACCCGGATGCACAGTGACCAGGGCCATCAGAAGATCCAGATTGGAACCGAACAGGAGGGCCGCGGCAAGGTCTGAGCGGCGATCGCGTACATACATAACGTTGCGTCAAAATCCAGAGGCACCGCGGTGCTGTTCGCTCCCATCTGACGGCGAAAGGAAGCCGTAATGTTGCGAGTCCAACCGGACTCCTCGCACGTCGCGCCGAGGCCGCAGCCCCAAGCCAAGTCCACGTTGCGCGCGCGCTCCCAGCCTCAACGTGGGTTGCCTCACCTTACTCCACAACTCGCGACTCGAGCACAATTGCCCCATGGACTGGGACCCCCCTCCTGGTACCGGAATGCAAACGACGCTCGCGACCTGCTCACAAACCAAAGACGGCCGATCCTCAAACCCCTGGCTTATAGCAAGGACGCTCGCCCGGCACCCCATGGGCAACTGGAGGACCCACTGCGGGCGGGACATGGTCCACCCGAGCCCAGCTCCTTCCTGCATGGCCACACTGCGACCGGGGGCAAGGCGCCATCGACTACGCCCCACCCCGCCGGATCCGCGCTGACTCATGGGGAAACCTTGGGGGCCACTCATCGAACAGGTTCGCCGCAACCTGAGCATGGGCACGCGTAGCCTCCCCCACTCTCGCGACCATCCCCTCGGCCCAAATCCTCCACTTCCTCGCCGCATCGTCGGCCGCGCTGTCGCGGACGCGCCCAAACAGGCTGCGCAGCTCCAAGCTACGAGGGTCTGTTCACCATCCAAAAGCGCTGGGTGTCACTGGCCAGGCCATGTGCTGGCGGTGCACTGGTGCCTTCGGCGATTCTCTCTTTCGGAAGCCCGTGCTGATGAAGAACCCATGGACACACCCACAGAACCAGCCTCGGCTGATTTGACGAACGGCAAAAGGATAATAATGTGAGATTATGGGCGGTGATTTGGAATCATTGCATGCACATGCTCGCGACGCTGGGCCCTCAGCGAGGCAATCTCGTGACACAAATGGAAATCTCGCGACGCACGTTGGAGCCAAGCTCCCGGCACAATGTGGAGTCAAACGTGCGTGCACCCTTCGTGGCTGTATCCCTGGGGAGAAAACAAGAGCTGGGGGGGAGTGATGGAAACTGGACCGGGGAGTGGAATGGGTGAAGCGGGATACCTGCCGCGCAGCTGCTCAGCAGGGTAGTCGGGGCCGAAATGATCGCCCAGCACTGCCGCCGGCCTATGGGGCAGCGCAATGCGCCACGCTCGCCCGACGAACGTGTCGCACGAGGCGTAGTTGCCGCACCTGGCACATCTAGCGCACCTGGCGCGCCGGGCACTTGGCGCACCTGGTGCACTTGGCGCTCTCGTCGCGCCTGGCGCCCCTGGCACGCGTGGCGCGCTTGCCACGCGGCCGCGCCCGCCCCCGCGCAACCTGAGCAAGGCCTCGGACATGCGGCGCGCCCACTTCAGCGCCCGCGAACTCATGGCCCTCGTCCGCGAGAACGCCTTGCAGCTGCCCCGGGAGGGCCAGAAACTGCAGAACCAACTCCGCCGCCGCAATCCCCCGCGGGTTCGCTTGGCCACCCCCAGGGACAACTTGCGGCGCGCACGGGTGGATGGGGGCGAGGGAGGAGACGGCGGCGGCGGCGCCGGCGACGGAAATGCGGGGAGGGGGGAGGAAGAAACATATGAAAGCAGCAACAGGAGCAAGAGGAGGAATGAGAGGGGGAGGAAAGGGGGCGATCCTGCGCACACGCAGCGACCAATCAATTGTCGTGCCTGCTGGAGGGCGCCGCGGCGTCATCGGCTAAGGTCACAAGCAGTTGCGATAGGGGACCGCCGCCGCAAGCTGATGGAAGACGCCGAGAGAATGCGCGAAATTCCCTGCCACCAGGTCGTACAGGGTGCGTCCCGCATCAAGCGCGGAAGCTGCAAAGAGACGCTTAGGGACATGATGGGACATTGTAAGGGCACTAAGAGACACTAGAAGGAACTAGAAACACAAAAAGACACGACTGCATGTTAAAAAAGGCTTCCAGGATCGAGCACGTGAAGGGCGGATTACCAGAAGGTTCGCACAACTGCAATAAGCACAAGCTGCTCAGGGTATGGAGGCTGGTACCGCTGAAGAGATGGCGGAAAGTGCGGCTGTGCGTCCACATCGCTCCATGCGCAGTCCGTGCACGACGAGATGGGATCGTTCCCAACTCCGCTACCAACTAGACTTGCGGGTGGCGTGGATGAAAGGTAGAAGGCATGGCGGCAATGGCACGACCACAGCGGCGGTCGTTTTCCCTTCAATGTACTATACCGCGTGCGCGCCGCAAGCCTGAACGGCAGCGGGCGCGCACGCGTACTCCTATTCGAGTGCGGGAGGAGGAAACAGGCAAGAGGAGGAGGAGGGAGGAGGACGAGAAGGGCGAGGAGGAAGAGGAGGACAACGACAACGAGGAGGAGGGAGGGATGGAGGGAGGGAGGGAAAGAGGAAGAGCAGAGGCGGGGGAAGAGGAGGACGACAAGGGCCCTCCGAGGAGCCCGCCTTCTCGTCCAGGCACGCCTCGTGAGTGCCCAGCTCGCTCGCGGTCTGCATCTGCCTGCGCAGGCGAGCGGGCGGGGGTGCAGGAGGAGGAGAAGGGGGTGGATGAGGGGAGGAGTGGAGGGGCCCTGGGACACACACAAATAAATAAACACAAATAAAAGGATCCCCCCACTTCCCATAGTTCCCCATATTTTCGAAGGGGAATCGACGAGGAATTGTGTCTGTGTGCGCTTTTCCCTCCTGCTGAAGGAGGAGGGCGAAGGATGCGGAGCTGCCCGTGCAAGGTCGCGCGAGGGCGGCTGCTTTCCCATGTGGTGCGCAGCGCAGGCAGACAGCCCAAGCCATCGCGGACTGCGAGCATCTTATAGCTTCCGCTTATGCAGACGAGCGCGTTCCACTACTCGCAGAGTAACTACTCGCAAATGGCCTGGATCCCCCAAAGGGGATCTACGAGAAATTGCATCGAAGCAGACAGGTGTTTTTCGGACGTTTTGCGAGTAGGCACTGTGCGAGTAGTGGAACGCGCCTGGTGATTATGGTAAGAGGATCACAGGGGGCGCCCGTTGATGCGGTGATGCAAGCCATGCTGATGACAGAAAGGAGGCTCGTGTCACAAATGCTCCAGAGTACGGCCGAACAAGTCCATGGGGAAGAAAGTTATGGGCTCCATCGGCCCCTTCTCCCGCTGGGGGAGGTTAGGTGCGCGCACGCTTGGGCCCGGCGTGATCCCCATCCCCCCCTATACCCCCTTGGAGGAGGAGGAGGAGGAGGAGGAGAAGGAGGAGGAGGAGGAGGAGGAGGATGACACATGGATGAATGAGGAAGAGGAGGGGGGAGGAGGGAGAAAGATCGGACCGAGGAGAAGGAACAGGAGGAGCAGGAGGAGGACCTCGAGGAGGACGAGCAGGAGGAGAAGAGGGAGGAGGAAAAGGAGGAGGAGGAGGAGGAGGAGGAGGAGGAGGGGGAGGAGGAGGAGGTAGAGGATGTCGATGAGGAGGAGGAGGGAGAGAAGAAGAAGAAGAAGAATAAGAAGAAAAAGAAGAAGAAGAAGAAGAAGGAGCAGGAGGTTGAGGAGGAGCACGACACGCCTGAGCTTGTGCCCGATCCACTTATTCGTCAGCGGGTGCAGCTCGGGGTTCTCCTCTGCTCTCCGGTCTTCTCGGGAGCAGGGGGAAGGAGGAATGGAACGGGAAATTTGAAGCTGAGGTGCACGCGGATGATGAGGAGGGGGGCGGAATAGGAGGAGGAAGGGACATGCACTCTTCTCTCCGGAAGGGGGAGGGGGAGGAAGAGGGGAGGGAAGGAGGAGGAGGAGGAGGAGGACGCAGATGATGAACCAGGGGGACGAGACAATGGAGCTTGGAGGCGAGGGAGGAGGACGATGAGGAGGAGGGGGAGGGCGAGGATGAGTACAGGGGGGGGGGTACCAAAACAAGGAGAGGGATAACAAGGAGGAGGAGGAGGAGGAGGAAGGAGGGAAACTGCGCCTTCCTCAGGGCTGTTGTCATCTCGGATCTCTGTCGGATGGCCCCAGGGCCCAGAAACGCCCCCGAATGCGGGAAAACCCTTGTGCGTTGTTTATTTAAGCAGGTCGGTAGTCTGGGAAGGAGCAGGTCTTCGGAAGACCGCGAACGTTTCGGGAGGCCTGCTGAGGCCCGCCAAAAGCAAACACGCTAAACAACGACCAACAAGCTTCCACCCTGGAATCTCGATGTGTGAACGTCGGGAAGGAGGAGGAAGAAGAAAAATGAGAGGAGAAGATGGTGAGCCGGGAGATGAGAGGAGCGAGGGGGAGGAAGATGGAGGAGGAGCTCTCTGGAAGGCCTCGTGAATCGCCAAAAAGCCTCTGGAGGTGTCCAACGGCATCCGTGGCCACTCCATATTTCCCAGTAAAAAACTCACACAGTGGCTGTAAGGGTTATGTACACTGCCGCCTGGGAAGTCACAGTTGCATTGCCACATCGGGAACTGGTCGGGCGACGTCTGTTCCGTTGGGAGGGGAACGCTCAAACCGCCAAGGCCCGTATCGGGACACTGGTCGGGCGAACGTCTGTTCCGTTGGGAGGGGAACGCTCAAACCGCCAAGGCCCGTATCGTGCCTGGTGCCCCTCCTCCTCCACCTCCTCTTCCTCCTCCTCCTCCTCCTCCTCCTCCACCTCCTCCTCCTCCACCTCCTCCTCCTCCTTCTCCTTCTCATTCTCCTTCTCCTTCTCCTTTCTCCGCCTCCGCCTCCGCCTCCTCCTCCTCCTCCTCCTCCCCTCCTCCGCCTCCTCCTCCTCCTCCTCCCTCCTCCTCCTCCTCCTCCCCCCTCCTCCTTCCTCCTCCTCCTCCTTCCTCCTCCTCCTCCTCCTCTCCTCCTCCTCCTCCTCCTCCCCCTCCTCCTCCTCCTCCTCCCCCTCCTCCTCCTCCTCCTCCTCCTCCTCCTCCTCCTCCTTCTCCTATTGAACCCCATATCCTCATTCTCGCCGCCACGGGCGCACGAACAGATCTGTATTCAATTGTTATCGCAGCAAGAGTAGTGCAATGATGAAATAACTCAGGAGCGTAGGAGTTAAGCCTAGTTAAGCATCGGTCTGGATTCGAAGGCCAATGTTCATAAGCAAAAGACAAAGGAGGGGGCACGAGCGAGCAACGGGGCCAAGGAGGGCGAGAGAACGGATCGAGCGGGGAATCCATCGTATCGACGATCTCTTGAGATGGGATGTCGAAGCCGATGAGTCCACGGCTCCCCTTGTTGTGGGTCGTCTGCGATGTCAATGGTCCCGACCCTTGCCCGCGGTCTTGGCAATGCGCTTGCCATCACCAGAAGTACAAGGGTTTAGGCAAGGCTCGATGTCGACCCGCAGGTAGGATGGACAGGAGGACGGATAAATGGATAGCCGCTTCGGGAAATGATCCACAGATCTGTGGCCACAGGGCCTCAAACACCCCCCTGACCTGTCGCACGCCCGACGCTGCCCGCAACACTGCGTCGCGAAGGAGTCGGGATAGGGATAAGCATGCCATGCCGTCCTCGGACGCGCAGTTGCTGGTGATCAGGGGGAGGAGGGGGCAGCGTGCAGACATGGCTAACGTTGCGGCTACCTTTCAGCGGAACCACTGCCAGAGGGGAAGGAGGGATGAACACCTGCACCGGGCGCGCCCGCGGACACTCCTGGAGAAGCCCCTCCGTCTCACGGTAAGACAGATCTTGGTGGAAAGAGATCCATGAAGTTTTGAAAAGGAAACGGACGTTGGAGGAAAGAGGTCCGTGCAATGATTCACAAATTTAGATCGCCTGGGCACCCTTCACTGGCCCCGGGATCGTCAAAGAACGTTTCGGGACGAAGAGCGGGTCTGCCAGAAGGCCCGCGGGGCCTGGGGGACCTGGCTACCTCAGGAAAACCTCTGCTTCATGGCGGACCCAGGGTGCCAGAGCACAGCGGTCTGGGGGGGGGGGGGCGGGTGCTCAAGTTCTGGCCCGAGCTTGGTGGCGGGCCCAGAGGAGGAGGAGGAGAAGGAGGAGGAGGAGGAGGAGGAGGAGGAGGAGAAAGAGAAGGAGAAGGAGGAAGGAGGGGGAGGAGGAGGAGGAGGAGGAGGAGAGACGGAAGAGGAGGAGGAATAATGATAACAAGAAGAAGACGATGAGGAAGAGGAGGAGCAGGAGGATAATGAGGATGAGAAGAAGAAAAAGGAGGAGGAGGAGGAAGGCGGAGAAGGAAGGCGGAGGAGGAGAAGGAGGAGGAGGAGGAGGAGAAGGAGGAGAAGGAGGAGGGCGACGACGACATGAAACGGGCGGGGCAGGACGCCCCTCGCGTTTCCCGCTCTGGTCTCCTCGAGCGCCGCCGGCGTCGGGGGACCTTTCTGTCCCGTCGCGCGCCGGTGGAGCAGCTCGTGGCCCGGCTTCCCACCGCTGCTGCCCGCAGGTGGGAGCTGCGTGGCCCGAGGCCTCCGGGGACTCTCCGAACTCGAAGCCTTCGAGACCTTCGAGCTTCGAGGCATTCGAGCCGCGAGGCCTTCGAGGCCTCCGAGGCTCCCACTGCTGCGCGCGCTGGGCACGACTGCTCCCTGGACTCCTCTGCGGGGTGCGCTCGGTGATACGTCCCATGCGTCGGTGCAGCGGTGGCGGAAAGCCTCGCCAAGGTACGGTCGGACGCAGAATAACGAAGATCGTGAGAGCGAAAATCAGACCGGGCAAGGCCTGCACCACTCTGGTAGCGAAACGAGCAGGCGAGAGCCTCCTGGTGTGCGCGGCGCGCGGCTTTTCATGCTCGCATGCTTGGCAGCAAAGTGCTCCGGGGAGCTGGCAGGGGAGGATGGAAGTGCTGCATCGCAAGCGCTCGGGGGCCGCGTCCTCCCGCAAGAAGACCCTCCACGAGAAGCCCAGACCCTGAAACCGAGGACTTCGGTGGATTCGGGGGAGGATCCTGGGGAGGGGGGAAGGTGGGAGGAGGACGTACGGGAGAAGCGGAGGGGTAAGTGGGGGGAGAGACCCAGTGATTTCCACCTCGCGCCTCGCCGCAACACACCTTGGCTGAGAGGCTTCCGCGGCATGCGCAAGCAAGGACGAGCCCGGCTGGGAGGAGGAGGGAAGCCCTCGCATCCGACGTCGCGTTGTTCGTGGCGTGAGCCCCGGGGAGATCCTGACCCCTTCCATGGAGCCAGCGTTGAAGGGGCCCAGGGACACACAAATAAATAGACAAAAATAGAGCAGGATCCCCAATAGTTTCCTACATGTTTGGGGTTTTGGTTTTCCCCCCCCCCATTTCCCATATTTTCACATATTCTCCTGGGAGTCGACGATTAATCGTGTCTGTGCGCTTCTTTCCCTCCTGAGGCTTCGCATCCTGAGGCACATTGTTCGACGATGCCAGGGCAGGGCAGCGGCCTCTGGAGGCAGACCACGCGTGCAGAAGAACAACTGCCGCGGCGTCTTGTACCGCGGCATCTGGATCAGTGGTGGGGGGGGGCACTTTTTACCTGCGCGGAGGAGCCCTGCGGCAACGAGGGGGTGCGACGACGAGGGGACGACGCGACAGAGAGAGCCGGGAGCGGGGAGGGGGAGGGAGGGGAGGGCGAAGCCGCCCGCCCGCCGGGTGCCCGCTCAGCGCCGAGGCGGGCCCGCAGCACTCCTTCTTGTTTTCAAAAGGGGGAGGGGGCGACACCGCTGGTCTCCGCACGACCCAGCCCAGACCGCCAGGCGAGCCAAGAGATCGCCAGGAAGCCCGGGAGCACTACACGAGCCGAGCTACGAGGGTCGAGCTCGTGCAGCGAGCCGCGGCCTCAGAGAGAACGCCAGCGCGCTGAGTGGTAGCTTCCCCGAGGCCCCAACGGCCAACGGCGAGTCCTTGACAACAAGGTCGATGAACTCGTCCGTCAGGCGAGCGCCCTTGTAGTGCATCCTGCTCGCGTGCTGCTGCCTTGCAGGGGGGCGCGGGGGGGGAAAGGGTGGCCGCCGCCACGCGGACGCCGTCCACACCAGCATGGAGCTAGACGCTGGATAGAAACAGACGTTGCGGCTCCACAGATCGCGGACCCGAAGAAGAGAGAGGAAGCTCTCCGTGGGGGGGGGGGGGGGGGGGCAAGCTCGTCCATGAGCTAGACATTCAAAGGCCCAGAGGACATTCTTGATCGGGAGGACCAAGAACGCCTGGGACGCTTTCCCCAGGCCTGCACAGAATTCTGGTGCACCGCCCAAGGTCACAAGCACAGGCACGAGTCACCCGAGTCCCGGCGGATCGGAGGAGGGAGATTGGACGGAGGAAAAGCCACTGAGAGAATCTGAGCGCAGCTCAGCTTCGAGCAGCACCCGCTGCTCCCGTCTGACCCTTGGGCGCTAGTCTGGATGACTCGTATGGCTGGCTGAGCTGGCTGCTCTAGTAGATCTACTTGGCTCCTTTGACTTGCTGGTCTGGACGGACTGCCTGGTGCAGGTTCTGTGCATCTCAACTTTGCTCCACTGCTACAGTTGTGGCATGGGATGTTGGTTTGGCTTCTCTATTTGGTCTGTTTACTTTGGCGTGAGCTTAACAGGTCTGCGCGGTTGACTGGTCTGCTTGGTCTGGTTGGTCTGCTCTACCGCGCAGCGCAGCACACAGCGCACAGGACGGAGCGGGAGCGTTCATATGGTTAGTCTTATGGTGCTCCCATCGTACTTAAGGACCACATCCCAGAAATAATTTCGAGCACCCGGAACAGTGCCGAAAGAGTGTAGAAATAGTGTCGAAACAATGTCAGACGAGTGCCTCCCAGGGCCCGGCACGTGAAAACCCCCGAGTTTTGGGTACTTTTCTGGCGCTCGAAATTCTCTCTGGTGGTCAAGGCCAAAGTAGGTTGGAACATCATGAGGTCAGTCTGGCTGGTCTGGTTGTAGTCGCAAAGTTGGACTGGACGGTCCGGGCGGCATCCTCCGTCTGGCTCGGGTGGGCCGGCTGATCGAAGTTCGGTCTGGCTGGTCTTGGTTGGTCTGGTCCGGTCTGGCTGGTCTAATCTGATCTGGTCTGGATCGTACACGTCGTTGATTTCTAATCGTGCTCATTTCTAATTGCGCTCGTTTCTAAGTGTTCCTGGCCCCCTGGTGGCCAGGACGAGGCCCAGGATGGAACAATTAGGAATGAAAGGATCTTGGCCCCGCAACTACCTAGGGATTTTCGAAGAATTAGAAATGAACACTGTAGAGTAGTTCGCACAATTTATCTGGTTCTTCTTGCCTGGTACGTCCGACTAGCTCGATTGGTCTGGCTCGGTTTGCTTGCTTGGTCTGGTTCGTCTGGCTGGTGCGGGCTGGCTGGTCACATGCCTGGTTGGTCTACTTAGTTTGTCTGCTTGGTCTGGATGGATGCTCCATTGGGCCTCGCTGGTCTATCTAATCCGGTTGGTCTGCTTGGTCCAGTCGGCCAGGTTGTTTCGAATCCGATCTCAGCTTGCTGGTCTCATGTGTGTGGCCGCGCAGCTTCTTCTTCCGGTCTGGCTGGCTCGGTTGTGTTAGATTGTTCGGTTCGCTCGGCTGGCCTTGGTATGATCTGCTCTAGTCTGCAGATTCGTTCATCTGGTTCGCCTAGTCTTGTCTGCTTGGTCTGGTCTGTTTGGTTGGCTGGTCTTGGTTGGTTGGTGGATAAAAAACTGTACATGCTCTGGCTAGTCTGGTGATTTGGCTGTTCCAACTAGTCTGGCTGGCTTTGCCTGTACTGCCTGCTGCACTGGGTTTCCACGAAGACGGGCAGCAGCAGGGGCAGCAGAAACGGCGAAAGCATAACCGGCATCAACGCTCAGAGGAAAAGAAATCCGAGGAGGATCAGGTGGAGGAGGGGGAGAGAAGGGCAAAGTGAGGCACTGGGGCATAAGAACTTGTCCCCTGGAGAGCTTTCGAATAATAGTAGCGGTGCACTATGAAAAATACAGTCATCGGCCTGACCTAAGGAACGATAAATAAGGAACGAAGCCCTTGTTATCCCAATGAATAACGCATAAGGAACGA